>OX453272.1:24291390-24301390 GCA_949710005.1 Ricordea florida
GGGCAAGATAGCTCCATATTGCCCGCTCGGGTAGCCAATCACAGCGCGAGATTCGGTTCATCTTGCCAGCTCACGGAGCTAGTCATATAATAAAGGTATTTAGTATAATTACTCAGGTGATTATACAAAACCGCGCGCTCTGATTGGTTCGCTATCTCGGATTATCAGCCGATAATCACCTCGACGAACAAAATGGCTGCCAGTCGTTCGCGCGCTTTTGATGAAATATAATTTTTTCGTGTTGTACAATGCTTTTTTTTCTTTTTTTGAAATAATCACCCATGTATTTATACTAAAACAATTATTCACCTCAGGCTCAGTGATTATCGATGAATATTCACCTCGACTTCGTCTCGGACAAAAACATGAAACTGGACAAATGAATTCCTTCTCATTTGTTAATCATCGCTCTGGTTTTTTAGCAAAGTGTATTGCTGTATTTAGCACGTATGTATCCCTGTTGCACAGATTGTTATGTTGCTTATTTCAGTCTCATTTCGGGAAAGAGCTAGTGCCAACTTTGTTTTATGCTTTTTGTTCCCCGAGAGTAACGACACCCCGAAAGTAACAAGCCCCTAATTCCGAAAGTAACGAGGGTCGCTAATATAGGAACTTTACGGTAGCAAATCTTTTCGGCCCGAAAACTCGGGTTTATTTTTTCCTCGAATAAACTCTCTTCTATTGAGTTAATAGGGTATATGAAGATTTTTCGGATTGGCGAAAATGATCATAGGATATTAAGTTTTCCAAATATCACTGAAAAAAATTTACATAAGCACTGATTTGCAATTGCTAAAGTATAAATAAAGCACGATGACCCTGAACATGAAATTTACAACTAAAATTTTAAGTCCTAGTCTCCGGTTTGCATTTGGATTGGAGAATGATGCATAGGTTTGAAAACATTTCTTTGTTGTAACATAGCTATATACGTTCTTACGCGGGGTCTGATTGGCTGACCTGTCATGTACAAGATCTGGATATTGTACTGTGATGGTGCACGCTATAACGCGTTGACATCTTGCGAAAAAGTTTCGGGCTTTTCAAAACAACAGCAACTTTTACCGAGCTCGAAGACTAGCCTCCAAACTTTCCACGAAATCCCAGTTTTTGTGAGCAATTATTTGCGAAGATGATAACGAAACTGGATTTGTCGAAACTTGTCGAAATTTACGAAACATACTACAAGATCAACAGCAAGAACCCCAAAAGATGACAAAAAATTGGTTTATTTCAAACTTTCATGAAAAACTTTGTTGCTCTTGTTAATTGTTTTCTTAACAATTTCTGAAACAATTTTTGAAATCCACGTCGTTTGTCAAAACCACACTTAAAAATTCTAGTATGTACGATATAATTGTCGAGGAATGTTTTCTTTTCTTGCTAACGTTGCTAAATTTAGTCTGCTTAAAATGATACAATTTAAGAAAAACACATTTTTAGTTGCCTTGTTTTTGTGAAATAATTGCCTTGTGTAAGAATCGCCAAACCTGAACGACAAACGAAGAGCACTGTGTAGTACCACAACAAAGCAGTTGGTGTAACTAACAAGCTAGACAGCACGATGGAAAAAAGAAAGCCAAGCCAGTTTTTGGACCTATTCATCAGCCATTTAGTACGAACCATAAACATAATTCTGTAGTACAGTGACAGAATCCAAAACTCCTCATATAATGGCGATTTCACAGAACAGAAACAAGCAAAAGGTAACGTCTTTCTAACACACTTCCTTCGGCCGTTCAGTTACGCTGCAGCAGCGATGTTCTTTGCGAAGCGTGGAGCAGTCTTCCGGACTATAAACGGCCCACTTTTGAAGACATCAATTCAACTTACAGCAGCTGTCCAAAATACAATGCACTTGTTGTTGGGTCTCGGATAAAATAATCCCGTAACAAGATGCGGTTGGACTTCATATCAATGGGTTGCACAATTCGGACTGTTCAAATTTAGATGCATTCTGACCTATATTTATCAAGTTTTATGCTAGATTTTGAAGTTGAATTCTTTTTAACTGAACGGCAAAATATTGCCAAAGCTTGACTGATCATTTGTTCTTCCATAACTCATGGATCATTATCCGTCTGAGTTTGATTCCATTGACGAATTCTTGGAATGATATCCGCACAGGTCCCTACGCACGCTGTAGCCATTGTGTTTCATTCTACATGTACTTTACCCTGAACAATTCATCTGCTGCATGCATAATGAAGTAGGGACCTGTGCGGAAATCTTGCCGAATTCTTCGACAGCAGTTTAATCGATTGATCATTGGAACACAAGAAATTAGGATAAGCAAAGAAGTTGATAAAGTAATTTGTACCACCGCAAGCGGTAAAAGAACGGGGTGCTGACGTTTCGAGCGTTAGCCCTTCGTCAGAGGAAATGAGAGGATTATTGGTTATGATTGGCTGGCTATGGTGTTTTTATCAGGAAGGAGACTATGCTCACGAAAAAATATTTCAATAGTCTTTTGTAAAAGTAATACAAAAATATGCATCTAAAGATCAAAGATCGATTGTTGGGAAACTGGTTTATTGTGAGGATTATATGTCTTGCATAGTGAGATGGAGGCAGTAGCATTTTGACAATTTAACATGTTCTTTGCTTCAACAGTACATTGAAAGGAGTAGGGACCTTTCAACAGCCGTTATTATACACTTAATGTATGGCCCCGAGGGAAACAGTTAGTTTTGTTTTCCCGAAAGACCTGATGTTGAGTGAAAGTCTAGGTACATAACAATTTTTTTTGGCGTATTTTCTGAGCGCGAAGAATACGCGCGGGACGAGCCAAGCTCCTCCCCTCGCGTGAATCCCTCGCACTCGCCTCGCTCGAGAAACGCAAAAAAGAAATTCCGCCTAACGAAGATAGACTGAAACGTTTATAGTTTGATATAAAGACCTTGACTCATTTCACGCATTAAACGCCTGCAAACAAGTAATAAGCTATTATTCGATAACAAGAAATGCACTCAAAGTTACATTAGCTTGCAAATGGAAAACCTACAATACGCGTCCGCAAATACATTGATTCGATTGAATCTCGTGCAACTTCAATTGCAAAACATGTAACTAAATTGCAATACAGTGCTTCTCACTGTTCTCAGTGTAACGACTGCCACGTGCGTCTAGTTTAATGTTTAGAATTTACCGTATTCCGATAAGCCCACGATGCAATGCTTTCATAAAGGCGTGGTTACATAACAGAAAATATGATTTCAAAATGGCGATCGAAGTGATCCAGTACTTGCTGACAATGGACTCGCGAAGGTGACGCGTCGATGACCTTCTCCTTTAAATCTCGCCAATGTAGAAAGGCAGTTTTGCCAACATTTAATATGTGCCGGGAACAACGAAGAATGATCAGGAAACCCTATTTTTGAACTTAAAACAACCTTCAACGTGTAAATAGTCGAATCGAATTTGTGGGTCCCAAACATTGCCAACTTGAAATGGATTAACGGCCGTTCGGCTGCAGCAAGTCGGAGCTATTTTTAAGAAGAGGTATGGCGGATATGTTAGAAAAAGGAGCAAGTTTTGTTTTGCGTTGGGAACAAACAAGCGTTATATTTTTGGATGCTGCAATGTTCAAAGGCAAGAGCACACATGCGTTTTGAGAACAGATCCGTTGTCCGTGTCCAGATCCGTTGTTGTCCGTGGGGCTGTAAAACAAGAGACAGAGGAGGAGAAAAAAAAATTTAACGCAGTAAGTTATATTTCCCATGCAATTCTTTGTTTTCTGCAGTGCTTTGAAGTCCAAAGTATGTTGTATGAAATTGTTGGAACAACGTTAGTGGTCGCAACGATAAGGATGGTGAAGTATCGTGGGGGTACATACTAAAGAAACTAGTGCTGCGTCGGTGGGGAATTGGATCACAAGAAATTGGGATTCCCCACCGACGCAGCACCGGTTTTAGAATGATTTCCGCACAGGTCCCTACTTCATTATGCATGCTGTAGGTGACTTGTTGAAGGTAATGCACGTGTAAACATTTCTTGTTTTCGAAGAATGTAACACTATGGCTATGATTTGATTTTCATCTGCTGCATGCATATAAATGAAGTAGGGACCTGTGTGGAAATCTTGTTGAGCACTCTTTGGGCTATAGTCGGTCTTGGCTTCACCTTGACCGACTGTTACGCTTGGCTTTGTGCTCTCCCAACTATCTGCGTGCATCCAGAGCTAGATATATGCACGCTAAGGATTGACCATTTTTTAAGGTTACTGTAGACCTTCAGGGGTGTCTTCCGCAGAATCATTCGCATGCGTGGCGCTTATATTATTGCCATAGAAAAGTACATATCTTCGTAAAACTAATAAAATGTAGAATCAGAAGAAATAATTATTCTAAAGATTTGCTTTAATGGTAAGCGCACGCAAGCCTTCAAAACTGACACTTTTTGTTAAACCAAATTACCTGCCTTCCTGCTCGCAAGTATACTCAAACAAACTGCACAATGTCAATCAGTAGGTGATAGACTACAAAATTGTGTAAGGCTTTTTCGATATTCCGATTGGTTGCCGAGAAAATCTATTTTGAAGTTGGCGAATTGAATATTTGATGGTCTTCATCACATGAAAGTGCGTAAAAGGAGAAGCATTTGGAATATCAAAAAAGCCTCACACCCTTTTTCGCATTGATAACCAAGGATCATTTTGGCCAAATTTCATAAGAATCCGTCAACTCTATATACCCTAATAATTCGTTCGAAGCAAGGAAATCCACACAAAAATAAAGCCTGAGTTTTAGACTCCTAAAGTTTTGAAAGCTTATGACACCTCATCAAAGCGGTTGTCAATTGGTTCATGCTGCCGACCAATGAAACACAAGCTTTGGATCCCCTGAGTGCCTGCAACAAAAGTAGCCCATTGAATTTGTGGGAAGTTTTGCAGTCACAGTTGAACACCGACGCGTGACTGTGGCAATAAAATGGGTCAAGTGAAATAAGTGAGAAAAGCTTCTGGAAAAACAGTAACGGGAAATGGCACTAATCATTGAAAGAGAAGAAAAGTTGTGGCGACCTCCAAAGAACAAAACATCCAGTCAACTGAGTGTGATCCAAAACAAAATGTGGTCACACTCCAATTCCTCCAATTCTGTGCTTGCGTTTGATTCCATGAAAAATCCGTAGTTGCTAGATGTGTTTAATGGGATTAGAACGCCTTTAGTTATTTATTAACTCTTCTCCAAAATAGTTTTCCCCTGAAATCTCATGATCATTGAATGGTTTCAAATAACTTTTTTCACCAAACTTCAAAACAATGTTTTATCTACATCAGGAGCACAGAAAAAAAATAGGTGCTCCATGAGCACGTGAATCTATGGCCATAAGTAGTTTCACCTCAAGGGATGTTTAGGAGATTCAGTGAGGCAAGTGATTGGCATGACTGGACTGTGTTTTGAGTGAAAGACCTTCACTGTAGGACTGTAGCTCCGTTAATGGTACTGGTAACTTGTAGAAGTATGAGTTGGGCATGAAGTAATGAACTTTTATTGAACAATTGTAAGTTAAAGTGAACAGACAGTTTTTCTCAGAGAACACTAACTTGTTGGAAACACAATAAACAACTTGAAAGAGAAACAAAAACGTACAGGAATATAGGCACCTTCGGAAAAATCATTTAAGTATCTCAACCGCAGCAATGGCATGATATATTTGTGATATCATGAGAGTTTCTATCACGTTGACAAGTTTGCAGATGTTATCAATTTATTGAAATGCTTTTAACTATCTTCTTTTTCACGTCATACGTGACTTTGACATTGGGAAGAGTCAGAAGGATTTTGGTCATTTGACACTCTGTTACTTGAGCTGATGATTTTCGGTCTTTTGATTAGAAGTTGAAATATGTTGTCAAACAAAGTCAACACAATGTTCTCATGTCCAAAGATGAAGAGAACATGAGCAGTCCATTTTGCTTACAAGCTTTCATCTTTTGATGAATATTACAGTTGTTGCATTTCACAGTGCTTGAATCTGGGGAAGTTTGCACCTTTTTTGACATTTAAAACAGGAGAAATATGAATTCAGTTTTTCTACAGCTAATATTTCTGCCTCTCTAGTTGGCGTGTTACAGTCATATATGCTTATTGGAATAGCTAATGGTACCTGAAAAGGTTCTGTAGGAGTTATGGTGGTCTTGTCTCCTTTAGCTGTATTCAAGTAAATTTCATTAGAGGAGGAATTCTTTTTCAGTCTTACATTGTTAAAAATGTATGTTTTTTTCCTGTTCAACATTATTTTGAAATTCTTCCCACAGAACTACTTTAATACAGCCAGTGTAATCTATTACTTGTGCCTCTACTAATGACAATTGTCCACTACTAACTTGTTGAGTTGGGCTTTTTGCTACTACTTTTGCTTTAATGGTTACCAATTGGCCGACTGAAACAGACTTGAGGGTTGAAATAGTGAAGTTTGTTGGTAGGTCTTTCTTGCAAAAGTCAACCTCTGGAAGTTCTTTAATTTGTACATCATCATTGAGTGCTAAGTCCTCTGAATTGTACTTGGTCTCAAGACGGCACTTCTTGAGCTCCACAGGAGTTTCATTTTTGGAGTGAGTGTTGAATAGCTTTCTTTTTTTTCGTGAAAAGCACACTGCTCTTATTGTTTTGTATTTTGTTTGCACTTCAAAATCAAAATAGCTACTGTTGTTTCTCAAGGGAGAAACATTATGTATATCTCCTCTTGCTATTCCATTTTCAAGTTCTTTGTTTAAGACATCTTTGCTTTTGTCATGAACTTGGTTGCTTGGACTTCCTTGATGCATGACCTTGACAAGAATAATTAAAAGACAAGAAGTGGATTTATTAGAAGCTTCTAACATAGTTATTGTCCTCATTATTGGGGATATGGTGAAAGCTGCAATGTGAGGTGAAGAATGAAAGACTTTTGTAGGATAAAGATGGCAGTTGTGATTTGATTCTAGCTGATATACATTGTACGTACTACAGGTCATGGCAGTTATCTAACTGCTATAGCAATAAATAAACATATCCCATCCCATCCTATCCCAGCCCAGCCCAGCCCAGCCCATGTCATCCTATCTTATACTATTCTATTCTCTCCTATTCTATCCTATCCTATCCTATCCTATCCTATGCTAATGTATGTTTCACTTAATTGCTCTACTGCATATGTGTGGGGCATTCAATAGTTTACTCACCTCATTTTGATTGTCTTCAATGGTGATTTCTCCAGTACTCTCAACAGGAACACTTGGAGATTTATCAGATTGCTTAGTAAGTGGGAAAAGAAATAAGATGAAGAAACTCTGAAAAGGATGTATGATCAATAATCAAACTTTTACTTACTTCTGGGATGTCATTCAGTAAGTTGGTATCAGCAAGAATGTTATCAAGATCTTCATCTGAGTCCTTAGAGTCAAAAGACAGGGATTACATGTGTGACCTTTCAGAAGGTGGAAAGACTGCATTATAGCTGTAGTTTAGTTACAGCCTCCTTACTTACCACATGAATGTTGTTTAGGAAATTTTCATCGTCCATAGCAAAAAGAACAGCATTCTGAAGAGGAAATATAAATGAAATATAGATATGCATGCAGTGTAAAAAGGAGAGACAAAACTTATCATAATCTGCTATTCATACCTGAACACAAGAAAGCACTTGTGAGTTTGTTGACTATTTTTATACCCCAAGATTTAAGTCTCCCGTCTTTATACATCATTGTATCGACCAGAAAGAACTGGTGTAGGTGTGTGCGCACACAAACATAAACATGGGAATATTGAAGACAGATATCTAACATTCACTGCATTTCAGTGTCTTCCAGTTTGCAATTTAAGTGCATATAACAATATTTAGACACAAGTAGAATAATGACTGTGTTTCTTTAAAGGTGCACAATACTTGAAAAGTTTGCATGTGTTTAATATGTACAATGTGGCTATGGTGGTAAGTTAACTGGGTGAATTAGAGCACAGACTGATTTGTGGTCACTAAAATATGTTTCAAGGATTTGAAATCTAATCACTGATATGGGTATATTAGTATAAATATGGTCTATACAGGTTCTGTTATCAGTGGTGTAGCATGATACCAGCTGTTTATAGCTATGATCTCTAATAAATAAGTTGTACAAACACACTTTGTCTTTGTTGTTTAGCTAATTTGTATGTGTAATCGCATGGGCCCGAGGGCAATTAAGGATTAATTTCACGCGTATTTTCAAAGTTTTCCCAAAATTGCCCTCGTCGCTTTGCGACGAGGGCAATTTTGGGAAAACTTTGAAAATACAAGTGAAATTAATCCTTAATTGTCCGAAGGCACTTGCGATTACTTGTTTATCACATAAAGGGCAAAATTTTTTTGGTACTTGCATTCTCTCACAATGTCTGTGCGATGAAGCCCTTTCAATGCCGCCACGAATGTCAAAACAAACGTAACTGACCAATAGATTCAATGAACATTTTATTCTCAAAATACAGTTAACAACGTTACACGGTTTCATTCAGTTATATTGCAATCTACAGTAAACAGCAAAAAGGCTCAAAGAATGTATTTATGTGAACATTACACCTTAATCGGAGTCAGATTCTGGGAGAAAATTCTTTTGTAACTTCGCTTGCTCTGGCTGAGACTTGCTTGGGAAGATTGATTTCCAGCTATGTTGAGAGTGACACTGTAATGGCTGAAATTGTAGATTTGATTCGAAGCTGAGTCGGGCTGTGTTTGCACTGAGGACAGTGGTTGAAGTACTTGTCTTGTCGTGGCAGTATTTGTGAGATTGTTGATGATGTTGGACATCATTCTTTGCTCGTTTTCATCACCGGAGTCGTAGTCATTCAAACCTTGCTCGGAACTGTGACCAGTAATGTTTTTAATCTTGCATTTCGGAATGCCGGAGCTCTTCAATTTCTTGACAACCGTTTTTCTGGCGCTGTGGTTAGTAAGCTTTTTGTCTGGGCAGGTAACTTTCAGAGGTGAGTTTTCAGCTCTGCGAAAAATTGGGCGAGCGCTTCGTTCAGCTGTGACCCTCCGTAGCTCTCAATTTCCTCCTTTTTTCCCCCTTGTTACAGCCCATTGTTTGAAAACGCCGGTCCAATAGACAGTACTTAGTTTAGTGTTTTTGTTCTCGCTACCATGCTTTAGTTCCTCAATTAAGGTTCCGTCAGCTTCCACGAAACGGGAAGCCATTGTTGCAAAAAAAATTCATCAGCAGTAACGCTTCGTTGCCAAGCAACTTATGACCAATCAGCAGCAAGTAATCATGCCCTCTTGATCACCTTAAGTGCCCTCGTGATTAAGAAAAAATGCCCTCTGTCTAAGCCAATCAGCGTTCAGTAATTTTGCCCTGCTTGTGATAAACATTGAAATCACCCATAAATACATTGAGCTGAGAGGACTGTTAAGTAAGTAGTTCGGACAATGCATGACACATTTTTGCTACTGGTACTTTTGGTGAGCGATATATTCCAAAAATATGTATGTTTGGGGCAGTCATGAGTCTCACAGCAGTTATTTCAATTCCATTAGAGTTGCAAGAGTAGGGGTAGCCAGGATAGTAATCCATGCGACTATAAACTGCCATTCCCCCAAATGGTCTTACATTGCCAGATAACATTGTGGCATCATTCCTAAATAGATTATAACCCTGAATAGCATATAAGCTATTATGATCAGATTGACTGAATCTGGTTTCTGAAAATATAAGAACATCAGCACTAGAGTAATTGAAGTCTTTACGCACATCTTCAATGTGTCTATGCAACGACCTTGCATTTAAATAACAGAATTTTAACAGTATTTCTTCCACGTTGTATTGGGGACATATAGATACAGTAGTTGTAATTACATGAGTTCGTAAACGTTCCATTTCTTTTTTTACATCTGGACTCAGTTATTTTGTCTTCACATAAATCTGCTATGTGCAAGCCTTCTATGTTTGTAACTGTACTTAAACCTACATAGTGTTGATGAGGTATTGCACGATTTGTTTAACTGTTTGGGTCTCCGTAGAACCTTGCAACCTGTGGATTGT
>OX453272.1:24308890-24348890 GCA_949710005.1 Ricordea florida
GGCAAAAATATCCTCAGAGTCATCATCAAGCTCGTTAATGTAACTTACTGGCTTTAATATCTCTACACGCTCATCCTTGGGAGAGGTATTTATACAAACAATCTGGTGAGATGCCTTTCGCATGGGAAGCTGTAATATGATATATACTGCCTCTTGGGCACTAATTTCAACATTATTTAAAAACTTACTACCAATATCCCTTACTTGCTGCTTAATTGTTGAATTTTGTTTTCTTGCTTCGACACAAGCTTGACGTAGAAGATCACTCTTCCCTTTCTGTGACTTTGAGATATAATTCGCTATATAGACAGCACAAGCATATACATCTACATTGTTGCATCCAGAGCACGTCATTGTGTCCTGGGATGCAATATTTTGCATTTGGACCCCCTGAAATACTAACAAGGGGTCCCTGTGGACGCACAAATATCATGCTTGAAATATATGCACATTTCTTCCACTTGTATCGACGTGAAGAAAAACAATCCGCTTGCCACGTGCGGAACAACGAACTTCCGAAGATGAACAATGGAGCGTCTTGCCTTCTGATGCACAATTGCTGGCAATGACGGATTTTCGCATTCATTCGCTCCTCATTTTTTGAGATCTGACTTCTCTTAACAAAAGCTTTTTAGTTTGAGAGAGCCGTAGCGTCATGCGGAGGTAAACAAAGAAACATTTACTCGGCCCAGTAATCGCAGTTTTCAAAATGGCGGACACCGACATTGCGATTTTTCACTCATCTTCATCATCAAATTAAGAGCTGATTGAAATCAATATTTATGATAGGACCCCCAAAATTCTGGTCTGGACCCCCAAATATTTTTCCAAGGGGTCCACAGGACCCCTACCCAATAAAACCTGGATGCAACACTGCATCTAACACAAACTGTATATCCATATTTGCTCTCCATGCCTTCAAGCAAGCAGGATTGTAGTTATTAATCCTCAACTGATTTGGACTTTGTTTCAAGAAAACAGTTGGTGTATTTAATGATGACTGTATGGCGGAAATGTAAATGTCTTCAGTGATATTCAAGTTTGACAACAACTTGCTAAAAGTGATATCTAGCCCTTCCTTCATATCATTTAAATGCTGTTTTATATTTTTCCATGTATCGTCATACAACCTTCTTTGACTTTGGGCAATGTCTGTATCTAGAGGATAGAGAATTGTCATCTCCTTCATTGGAGGTTGTGGGTAATTGAATCTACAGGCATTTCTCCATTTCTTGTGACATGTATGAGAATGTCTATGGATTTGCCTGTTAGCCAATTTTAAAAGATCAGCATCAATTTCTGGCTTTTTGCAAGTGATTATTTTGTCAATAAATAATGTTACCTCTTCATCACTATCTTCTCCGAAAGTGGGCGAATTTTCTAACCATATCATGTGAATGTGAGGGGAACCTCTTTGTTGGTATTCAACTCTGTAAAACCAGTCTGAAGTTTTTCCTAATGGTTCAGCACCTCTTAATAGAAATTGTCCAAGAAATTGACTTATGTGGTAGTCAAAATGTCTAGCACATGTTACTGGATCAGTTTGAATTAGTCTACACTTTTCATCCCAGTTTAGGTTCTCTTTTTCACCATCAGAGCATTCCTTTTGATCAACAAGTTGCCCAAGTATTCTTAGAAGATGCGTCCATTGTGTTTCTGCAGATGAGAAACTACAAAACAATGAAGCAGGGCCTAACTGCCTGATCATTGCAAACAGATCTTATTTGGCTTTCTCAAAATAAGGAGGTGATCCTCTCAAAGCTCTTAAGAATTGAAAACCTTCATCGTGGTGTATCAATCTTTCTAGTGCTCCTTCTTGCTTCAAATTTCCTGCCCACAAAGAATCATTCTTTCTATTCTTGCGTTTTCTAAGAGCAACAATTGACTTTCCCAAAAGAATTTTCATTTGTAACTTTTTGGCTTTTAAAAAAATATTTTCAACATTCATGGCAGCTCTCCTATCAGATCTTCTCAGCTCTGATTTGCATATGTCACTGTATTGAACTTTGACACTACGATCTTTGTTGTCTTGTTGTTTCTGACCAAGATATATACCTGGATATCCTAATTTATCTGTGAACAAATTCAGTGGCCTAGAACCTTCTGCTGGTGCAACATTTAGAAAGCTTTGCCGTTCACCACTTTCTAAGAAATCTGGTGGAGTGAGCATGGTCTCAGTTACTCCAGCAGTATTTTCTGCTTCATCTTCACTCCATTGATCTTCTTCACTTAAATGTGAAGAATCAGCTTTGTTTTCAATATGACTATCAGACAGCTCTGGCTCTCCAACAGAGTCACTTTCATCCTGTGATAGTGACATTGACTCTTCATTGTATTCGAAAATCCAGTTTTCATTAAAAACAACACCCTCCTCTTTATACAAATCACTCTTTTTTAAAAGCCACATGGCAGCTTCAATAATTTTCCTTGGTCTGATATTAAGTGACAATGCACTACTTTTGTATTGCAACCTTCGTTTCAAGTATACTTTAATCGTACTAGTCTGACTTGGAAGCTGTGGTAAAATACTAACTGTGTGACTTATATCTGCTGGCACATTAACAATATTACCATGGATTTTGAGCTGTTTTCCCCTTGGTGCTTGCATAAGTTTTTGAAAAGCAGTTCTTGGAGCTAATAATCTGCATTCCAGTTCATTGAGATCAAAGAAAGATGGTTTTTGTGGAAATACCATGCCATTGACAACAGCACATGCTGGAATTTTGTCTTCACTCAAGAACTTTTTGCATGACTTATTAAGCCATTCTATACCATCAACACTTACTTTACCACCAATATGTTTACAAATTTCAGGTTTAACCTTTTTAAATGTATAAGCATGCTTATACACTATGCTTATACCACAATTGATCATAACAACTACTAATGTAGAGTGGACCCTTTGAGACTGCTTCATGGAACTTTGCTATATGGAATTCCATGTCACAAATTTGCAATTTTTTAACTGCTCTGTAATTTTTCTTGTAGTTATTATGTACTGTAGCTCTTTTGTTGCATCTGACACCTTCTCTGCTCTATATTGTTTCATTTACTGTTTCATATATTCCTGTTTCTTTTTCTTTTTATCTGCACTTTTATTGTTTTGTTGGTCACCTTTGTCTAACTTTCCTTTCAACCTATACTCTTTCATATATGCATGATGGTTTTTCCTAGCATCACTTTCAGAATAATGTGCAGCACAGTTAAACATGGTGCTTACATGAGAACTCTCATGCACCATTTGATTTTCAATTGTTTGTTGACCAGCTGGTAAAGTAGAAACATAATGCAGCTCGACTATATGTCCAACATATATGGATCTTTCATGTGACATAGAACTTGCTCCACGAATTACAGTGATTTCAGCAAAATTTTCACTAGATTCTATTATATGAATATTTAAATTCATCGAGTCAGCTACTGCCTGTATAATGATGTTATCAGCCCAAGTTTGAGTCATGGACATACTGCTTAAATATTGCAGCCATGAACTACCAACATAGCTTTCAAGATTTGCTCTTGAGTACTCAACACCTGCAGTTCTAATTTCTAAGTGATGACTGCAGTTCCCATACAACTGATGTGAAACAGATGTAAAAAAACAATCACCACTTCCACCAACATCAAGAAGTATTAATCCATGTCTTCTTAACCGTGTGTTAAGCAGAATAGAAATCTCTGCAGGACCTGGGTTTAATTCAATGTCTCCCGATAACAAAGCTCCTTTTCTGACAAGAGGTAGTTGTTGTTATCAAACAACTCGAACAAAAATTCTGGATAACATTTATAATTCTTCTCTGAAGTCAAACACTTTCGTTGTTCGAATTTCCTAAAAAATATCGAGTAAATAAGACTCTTGTTTATGAGCAAGCTCGACAATCCAGAGTTTACAACTGGTAGCCACACTGAATAAAACAGATGAAACGGGAACACTTTTCATCAAGATATGTTTAATTCTGACTCTTAGTTTTCTGCGTTTAACTAACTTTAAAACTTTACATGGTAATCTAGATGGTTCTCTGTCTCTTTTCCTGCATGCAGTAACTACACGCTTACATCTACCTTGCCTTACAATACAATACAATACAATACTTTATTTAAAGTGGGAAACATGCTTAGCTGGAATAGCTAGTTTACAGATGTTCCACTAAAATAACGGATAAAAGAAAACTAAAATAGAAACTATGAGAATGTGAAAATATATAATCTAAATCTAAAATGTCTACTATGTTAAGAATGTTATATATATATAAAAAAAAAAAAAAAAAGAAACAATTTACATCTACTCGGCTAAAAAGTTTAAAAAAAATTTACAGTACGTATCCTTCAGACAAATTCATTTTTACCAGCCGTGGCCCTGATTTCATTTGGTAGGTCGTTCCATATTTTTGTAGCAAAGTAGCGCCATGACTTTAGTCCGTACTTGGTGGTATTTACTTTTGGCAAGGCCAGCATATTTTCACCCCTAAGATTGTAACTACAACTTCTTAATGAGACTAGGTTCTTAATGCTGGGTGGGGCTTTGTTACTTAGGCAGTTATTTATAGTACATAACATGTCTTGAATTCGCCTATTCTGCAGTGTCTGGGAACTCATTCGTTTCAACAGTTGTTCGTATGACGATATCTTATCTTTAAAAACATAACGTAATGCCCGTTCATTGACTTTTTCCAGTTTTCTGGTGTTTCTTTTCCCGCAGTGGTGCCAGACTTGAGAACAGTAATAAAAATGTGGTAAAATGAAAGAACGATACAGCGACTGTTTTGTTTTTAACGGTAAAATGTTCTTCAGTCTATTAAGAGCGTTAACTTGACTGCTGACTTTTCGACATATGATAGCAACATGAGCGTCGAACTTTAATTTACTATCCAATGTCACCCCTAATAGGCTAATCTGGTCCTTAATGGGAATGTTAATATCGCCGGATTTAAGGCTGATTTCTTGAGAGTTGTTTCCGAGAACTATGGCTTGATACTTGTCCGGGTTTGCTTTCATACCATTTTCTTTGAGTCACGTAGCTGCATTGTCTAGATCTTGGTTAACAGCTAATTCGACAGCCCCAGGGCTAGCGTGGGAATGGTAGATCTTGGTGTCATCGGCATAACTTAACAGCTTACACTCCCTTATCGCATATATCATATCGTTCATAAATATGTTGAACAGCAATGGCCCAAGAATGGATCCTTGTGGCACGCCTCTAGAAACCTCTTTCCATGCTGAATAAGTACCGCTCAATTTTACCCTTTGAAAGCGTGATGTTAAATAGCTGCGCAAAAGCTCCAATGATGTATCATCCATTCCATAAAACTTTAGTTTATCCAGAATCAGGTCGTGGGGCAGGCAATCAAACGCCTTACTGAGATCGATTGCCGCTGCTCCAATTACCTCGTGTTTATCTAATTGTTCCTTCCACTGCTCTGTGAGGGTCAGCAACGCCGCAGGACAACCATGGAACTTGCGATAAGCAAACATAAAGTCATGGAAAATTGATTCAAAACGTTCAGTTATTTGTGTTTGCAAGATCCGTTCAAATACTTTAGAGAAAACTGGAAGGACAGTTACAGGCCTAAAATTTGCTTTGTCCAGCAGAGAGTCCTTTTTGTGATGTGGCACTATCTCTCCGCGCTTCCAAGTGTCTGGGACCTCGGATCTTAAAATGATGGAATTGACAAGATCACTTAGAGGCTCTGATATGGAAGAGGCTGATGCTTTAACTGCCCGCGGTGGAATCGTGTCATGCCCTGTGGCTTTGTTTGTTTTTACCCTGTCGAGCACTGTTTTAACTTCATGACGATTTGTCAAACGGAAACCGAAAGAGTGTACGCAGTCGACTGGAATGTTCGAGGCATGCGACTGTGCACTAATGGCAGTGTGCCCCTGGGTATCCAGATCATTTGCCACGTTAATAAAATAGTCATTTAGCGTCTCTGCCACCTGCTCTTGATCTCTGATGACTGTATTTCCCTCTTTCAGCGTCACCTGATTATTAGGTGTGTGATTTTTTGAATGCATGAACGGTCGAATTGCCTTCCAAAATTCCTTAGGGTTTCCAGAGCGATTTATGCAAAGTTGTTCAAAATGGCGCATGACTGATTTGCGTCGCATTGTAACAACGCGATTTCTCATTGACCTGTAAGCTTCCCAGTCCTCCATTGTCCTTGTTTTGTTGTATTTGCGCTTCAGCGCATTCCTAGCGCGAATGGCTTTCCTGATTACGGGCGTGATAAATTTCGATTGTCCAGATGCGGTTTTATGCTTGCGTGTTTCCACGTGGGCGTGGTCGTCCAGCACATTTGAATACAGTTTCTCCCATGCCCAGCAAATGTCGTCGATATCGTCAAACACGTGAGCGACGTTAAATGGCACAAATCGGAGGTCATTAGGTGTAAACACTGGAAAGATTGTCTTCCACTCTGACCATTTGCAGAAAAAGTACTATAAGTTACGTATTGCCCAGGCATAGCTTCCGTGGATGTGTTTTCCATGGTCATGATTTTGTTAACTAACGTTTTTTGTTTCCACTCTACTAGGAGAGTAAATACTCTGTAAGAAGAGCGCTCATGTAATCGCGGTGGAATCGACTGCATTGTGTGCTGACAACATACTGTATTCTTCATACATGTACATATAATTCTTCGCATGGGATACCTGCTCCCTCGAAAGGGTTGAATAATCCCTCGAAAGGGTTGAACAGTCCCTCGAAAGGGTTGAACAATCCCTCGAAAGGGTTGAACAATCCCTCGAAAGGGTTGAACAATCCCTCGATAGAGATTTGACATTCCTTGAGAGGAATGAATTCCCGCGAACAGTAAAGTCGTGATTTCTGCGCCATTTGAAGTCGGCAGAGGATGTAGCTGCCCTGATTGCAGATTCTGTTGTACATTCCTTAACAATATTTCAAAAAGCAAAGATTAATATTTGCTAAACATACTCGACATCGCTCTACGCAGCAAAGACTGCCCGCCATGGTCACTTGATAATCTACTCGTCAATTTCATGGTGATTCCTCTACAGATACACAAGAACAATATACTTTCCTAAAACACATCCACTTAAAGCTATCCCTAGCTGTAAAACGCAAATCGAATAAACTCATCCTACAACAAGGCGAACTCTACTCACCAAAACACCGCAATGTTCCTTCAGTTCCTTCCAAGATAACTCCTTGAATGTTTTGCAACCAACTCCCTCTTCTGAACATTGACAGGTTTGACTAACGAGTACGAACGAAACTCTACTGTCAAATCAATCACAGTTTTGTTCCTCTCAATTGCACATTTGGTCATTAATCGGGAAGCGATCTTCGCATGTCCGAAATTTGATTAAGTACGAATATTCTTGTTACGCGTTTTTGGTTAACGGACACTCTTGATGACATCTCCGGCCGTAGATTCAAAAATCCACAAAATTTGGCCTTTGAAGGTCTACAGTAACCTTAAGTAAACTACGAATACTAAAAGACTGGAACCCTTTGTGTCCCAATCTATTCTCATTTGATTCCTCAGTGAAGAGAGGCAGGAGACTGCTATGATTGACATGGCCTTTGACACGGAACCATTCAAGAAACATATGCTTAATGCCATCAAGATAACTTTGCATGTAAGTAACCTCTTATGCATTTAAATTTGAGCCACTTTTAAAAACCACTTATGAAAAACCAACTCAAAAAGTTGTGACAAGTTACGAAATTTGATTTACACTCAGTCTACAAGGAAACCTTTGGCTGCTTTATTAAAAGCGCAAAATGGAGTATAAATTCTACAAAGAGCAATGGTCTTTTTTTATGTCCAGAATGTTGACTGTGACATAATTCTTTTGAAAACTACACTTGATTCATTTTAAATTTCATAACCTTTCTGTAGATGTATAGTTAACCATGGTTTCACTGAGAATTTTCCGAAAGGCATCCAAAAAGGTTATCAGTAACCTTTGAAAAAAGTCACTAAGTTCTCCAGAATGTCTCCTTAAAAAATAGCATTCGAGAGCCACCAAGAGTGGAGAGTGGTTTTACTGTCCAAATATGTGCAGCTTCGCAGCATTTGATTTGCGGGACCAGCTTAGGGACAGTGGAGACAAACAAAGCAAGCAATGGTGAGCTACAACTTGTAAAAAGAGATTTAAAATAGTTGCTTTTGGATCTAACTTTGCAATAGTATGATTTCCAAATGAGTGTTACATGCTTTAGTGTGAAATCTAACGACAGAAGAATGCTATTTGGGTGTCATTTAGAAATGGCGATGACGACGTGCACAATGAGTCAGTGGCATATGCATGTATTTGTTGTTTGATAATACATTTGATGAGTAGCATAATCACCCCTCCCATTTGTTTTACCGCAGTGTCAAAAATCAAAATCATCAGATAATTGGAAAGCATACAGGCTTGAAGACTCTGATGATCCCTTGATCAAGAGTGTAAGGACTCTTTCACCTTCGTTTTACCACAACAAATTCACACGAGTTGACAGACCATAAACCGCTTTTATTCCGGCGACTAGCCGTTCCCTTGAACAGCTGTCAAAGCGCCCAACAGGATTACAGCATCTCACAGCAGACGTACAACGATCCTTAAACAGCTTGTACACGGTCATAACTTCGTTGAGAAGCTAAAACGAAAGATAAATCTAGCAACAACCAGTAGCGTACTCGCTGGAAAAGAAAACGAACAGAAAAAAGAACAGGTCACGTGACCTACTGTTGGCGGGAGCAGCGAAACTAGTTACCAGGCCGCTACAAAGAGACTTTCGGATATATTCCCGAACCTCGTCCCACTGCTGCGGCGGTATATGTCGGTGAAGTATCTTTAATGGGCGGTCATCGATGAGGTCTATCTTATTTTCCACCAGCTTGCATAACCCTACATCATCATCATCCTTGCTGAAGGTAGCCTGGTGCTTCCTGATGGTTTGTTTCAACTGCTCATGCTGTGGTTGGGTGAGCTCCCCAATGTCCATTCTGCTAGTAAGTTCATCAACATCATGTCCCCTTTAAACAGAGGATGTGGCTTCACATGCACAAACATGGTTTTTGTCAACTGTTATAAACTTGGTGGCTGCCTGAAGTACTGGGCGGGAGATTACTGCAACCGGCGCCCTCGGGTGTTCGTACGCATCTTTATCGCTGAAGTTGGCTACTTGAATAGGGATCAGACCACTTTGATCCACCGTGACAAGGGAGGCCCCGACAGTCAACCCCTTTGGTAATTCGGCAACGTCCACCTCTATCCACTCCACCAAGGCACTATAGGGACTGCCGGAAGATGGTCGGGTGGACCCCTCCAGGACTCTGATGGAGTGGGCAGGACAAGGATGGGACCCGACCCTGGTAACGTCACCCACCCTTGTCCAAGGAATGGCGATGCCACAGTCTCTTCACATGTGACGGGAGCTCTATACATCTGCAGTGCATGTAAGAGAGCACTCTCATGGTGATCAAGGTTAACGTTACTCAGAACACCTGCAAATCCCTTTCCATGTCTGGAGATTAATTCCTCCACCCTTGGGTCTGAGGGCTTTTCTGGCCTGCCCTTAAACTTGTCAAGCTTTCTTGGCTGGGCCACATACACCACCCGATCCCCTGACCCATTACTTGCATCCTTCTCACTCTGTTCTTTTTTTAACAATTTCTTTAGTTTCATTGCAATAGCTTCAGTATTCTTGGCTGACTTTGTAGCCTCGTTCTCTCTAGTAGCAATAAGTACTTTTAATCTTTTAATTGTTGAAGTTCCTGCTTCAAGAGCCCCACTTCCTCCTCAGTCATTATTATGCCACTCAGACACTTCAACAAACTTCAATATTGTACTTACAATTATTTGCTCCTATCCGCCAGGGTCTGTGGCATGCCTGTACCCTGCTCACAGCGCCATTTGAGATGGGAGTTTTCTTCAAGCATTTAATAGAGACAAAACCCTAGCAGCTGGCAGCTAATACCGAGATAAAAAAAAGAGAGATTCTTGATTAACAATTGCCTCGAGCAAGCACAAAACTACGAAGCCACAACAACTGCATGGGTAACCGCTCCTCCTGGCGAGGCGCGGTGACTCATTTCGGACTGCTATACCAAGAAACCTGTTTGATTCAGTGAGCTGGTATTGCGATTAGTTCTTTGATGGCAAGATAAAATGTGTTTCAGTCAACATCAAATCGCTCTTGCTTCAGCTAGATTAAATTTTGTGTAGTCCAACTAACAGCTCGAATAAAGCCCATTACGAATTAGGGAATTTTAGCACATTTTATGATGTCACAAAGTGACAATTTCTGAATAACCTTCAAGAAGCCTAACAAGTCAACATGAACATGACAGAGGGACCAGAAATACTAATTTAATGTTTTTGATCCTTACAATAAAGCAATTCCCCTTAAACTTCTTAAAGATATGTTTTTGTGTGATTTTAGTGATTTTGTCTGTTTAGGAACTGCTTTGTGGTGAACAAGGGACGTTTGGCTTCTAAAATGCGTGCGAAAATGCTAATTTGTGTAACACGTTACATGCCAAATAGGCACATTTTTGCGTAAATAGTTCGATTTTTCATATTCTTTGGTTTGAATGATCAGAAAATTGACCAGTTTGATTAAATGATTTACCATTTCTGTAATATATTTTAAAATCTTAATGTGTTTGCTTGCAACTAATGCGAGACATTGCTTGTGTTTTCACTAGGACAATTTTAGCTAGATAAAGTCAGAAAAGTCCGGAAATATGCTGAAAACACTTTGTCTAGTGTTTAGCAAGTTAAGAATACCACCTGTGTTCACAAGGAAAAGCAATGGGTTTTCTCGCCTTTTCGACAGGAAACTCATGCAGAGTTATACTACCTCACAAGATGGTTTAACTTGTCCCGACAAATACCGCAGCCAATTGCATCGCGTGTAGTGACAGATGCATACCAAAACAATCTGGCAAAATTATTTTCCAGATGCTCGCCTCGTGGTTCTTCCGAAACAAAACCCTGTATGCTTGTAAACATGGCTGACGATTTGCAAAACTCTTTCCAATTCTTTTGCCGTTTTTCAATTTAGATGCTCAGATGCCTCGTCCAGGGCCTTACCAGTAGTAAGCAGTAGTTCTTCCATGTTCCTATGCCAGATGCGTCACCCTCAACAAGCTCAGTCCCTCTGCATCTGCCGAAACATTAATCGCATCCTCTGAACGAAACTCCTTCTCTTTCGCAAAAATGTAGCGAGAATCAGTACTAGTGAACTCATTAGAAGCGCTTCCTCTCCCACCATTTTTGAAAGTTGCGCGGATTTGTAATTTAAATCTTGCGAGTTATTAGTGGCTTAAAATTTCCCAGTAAAAACAGATGTTATATTTATGTAGCTAATGTCGGTCTGTAAACAAACACCTAGGAAAAATGTTCAGCTAGTTAATCGGCCTGGGTGACGATGAAATGGAAGGGATGATTGTGCCACTCATCATTGGTCTCATTAAATTTTGTTGGTTTACTTAAGTTTCAGGTTTAAAACAAATCAAGGAGGTGGCTACAAAATGTCGCATAGCCCAAGAAGAGTTGAACTGTTGGCTAGTAAGTCTAAATGTGCTGCGCTTTATCATACACATTAATTTCAATAACGCTTTATAAGTGCTGCTTGAATACTGCTTGTAAGGTGATTTGATACTGTTAGAAATTATACTACTTGATACTGTTTGGAAATAGTGTAATATAGCTTCTGTGCTGCCTTGGAAATCATTGTCGATCAGTTGCTAGTAAGTTTGATAAACTCTTGTCAAATAACTTTGTTTGTAGATGAAGGATAAATTCTATAGCTAATTGAAAAACATAATTCCCTCTACAAACTTCAGATATGATCCATGAGCAAGCTCCTTGGAATTTTACATGGCCTTGGTGAATGATTTAAGGTTTGCTTCAGAAAAGCATGCCCTTAAAGCAATTTGTAGCAATTTAATTGACTTGTTGATGAAATCTTTTGGAATTTTTGTCATTAGTTGCATCCCATATTGCTCCCTCTTTGTGCAGCATATACAGTACAGCGTAAATGAATATCAAGCAAAAACATACTGTATGCAGGAAAAAAAAACTTTGTCTTATTTCAGTTAGTGCCTCAGTACATTGGACAAGTAATAATAATAATAATAATAATAATAATAATAATAATGATAATAATATTAGTAATGATAATATTACTAATTAATAATAATTAACTTTATTTGAGTGTCAAATGTATTTAGCACTGACATACTTATTGAGGACACTGTAAAGCACAAATTAATTGAAATCAAATCAAATCAGAAGTTGGTTTTCACAGCAAGGAGAAAACTGGAGTACCTGGAGAAAAGCCTATTGGAGCAGAGTAGAAAACCAACAAACTCAGCCCACATATGACTCCGGGGCTGGGAATCAAACTAGGGCCACACTGGTGGAAGGCAAGCGCTCTCACCACTGTACCAACCCTGCTCCTTCTGTAACAATGTATAGGTCCTTATGGGCCCATGCTTTTATTTTTGCAAATAACAAGTTTTGTTAATTGGTTAAATCTAAGTGCTAATTGTTGTGGCAGGCTTATGTTAAACGTCCTTTGGACACATTTTGTCATGAATGTGCCACCTTCCATAAAGTGAAAAGTGATTTTAATATTTACAATGGGATTAATGTTTAAGATTCCTCTTCTTCTTGGGTCGTCAATACATGGCCAAGGAAACAATCAAACTTTAAAATTATGGCCTCAGAAGCTTATGCATTATTTTTTTCTATTCACATTATTCCCCAAAAAGTTAATAATTGTTGAGATGAACCATAAATCTGCTTTTCCATTAGTTGGGAAATTGTGACCTGGAAAGGGAAAACGGACAAAATGCTTTATTGTCTAACTGAAGAATCTGTTTATAACTGTTTAGCATCTGTTTATCAGTTTAACAGATTACGCAAAGCGTTTAAACGCTTTTCTTATCTGTTTACAAAAATCTCATTACCGTTTAACAATTTTGGTTAAGCATTTAAAGGCTTTCCGTATCCATTTAAAAAAATTAGCATTTGTTTAACGTTTTAGACAAAACGTGCTGCACTCTAATGGGTGATAGTGTGCAGTAGCTCAGTCAATCAGATTGTGGCATTTGCATTAGTATGCTACTAGATTTATACTAAATATCACTATTATAGAAAAAGTAATTCTTGGTTTGCTTGTTTAGTCTCTGAAGTACCAGGCCCTAATCATTGGCATTGGTTCCAAAGAATTTACTTTATTGACAGAACATTTTTGAGGATGAGAGCTTTTCCCAGGAGCATAATTTTTTTGGAGCTAGTTGAGGCTGGCTGTGCCTGAGTTTGTGTCAGCATACTTTTCCATTTCCTTCCTAATGACCCCAAGTGCAACAATAACAACTGGTGTTGCCTGTGTTTCTATTTTCCACATTCTGCTGATTTCAATCTCTAAGTCTTTGTTCTTCGAGAGTTTATTGACTACGTTATAATGGATGTTTTTCTCTGCCATACCTATAATTTTGCATTTCTGATTTGTGTGATCCCTTCATTTATAATATCTGCTTTATTAGGTGCTATTTCTCTATCTGTATGAGACTACACATTGCATATTGCACAAAATTGTTGCTTGTTTATTTTTATAACAGTTTTTGGTTTGTGTTCATGAATACCGTTTGTCAGTTGATGTTGTAGTTCTGGCACACCTTCAAATGGATATGTTGTGGTTCAATTTTATCCTTGGTTTAAATTTTATTTTCCTTTGTTTCAAACTCATTATCGTACATTACCATACCAAAAAACAAAGGAAAAGAAAATTGAAACCGAGGATAAGATTGAACCACAACAGATTTATGATGCTGTGTCATTGCGCCTTTGAATGTATTCAGTCTTGCCAAGTTGTGGGCGGCCAGATATAATTGTGATTGACAGATTCATCAGACTTATCACACATTAATACGTAATGGCTGGTACCATCTTTTATGATGTTGCTGTGGTAGAACCTTGTCATTAGGCTTTGGTCCTGTGCGGCAGTAATCAGCCCTTCAGTCTCTGCTTTAAACCACTGCTTGTTAGCCACTGGTTAGTTTTGTGAAGATCAACATCTTCATCTTTCATTCTTTTGGGGTGCTTCCCATGGAGTGCCTCATATTCGCACTTATTATTGCTATTATTATTACCAATATCATTATTTTGTACCTACATACACACACACACACACACACACACACACACACACACACACACACACACACACACATACATACATACATACATACATACATACATACATACATACATACGTGCACACACACATATCCTTTATGTAAAGACAATAATTTTTGTGTTAAAAAGCTCAAAGCTTGTGGGGTCATGTGAAAATAATTACAATGTAGAACTGTATTGCATGTAAAAATAGGGATAACATTATATGTAGATTCTTGACTGTTTGAACAGTCCTCTAGACCACCAGATGTTTGATTACTGTGGCTGTTGTTTGTGTGTACGATGTCAAATTCCTTTGCAAATTGTCAAAAATCTTACAAGGAATATTGTGGACAGTTGTCGGACAATTCTTTTCCTATATCATGTCAGCTAAATATTGATTTTAACCTGTTATGAACATCTTTTACTTGGTGTCTTTCAATTGAGACACTTCTGGGTATCTGTTGTAATAGTCAACAACAACAGTATGGGTAGTGTAGCATTTATGGGTCAGACAGAGACATGTTTTAACAATACAGTGCTTTAATCCCCCATTTAAAATGGCATTCCCTTGCTCCCAAAAGCACAGGCTCATTTCCAAATACGAACATATGCTACATCCCTCTCAAATTTCTATAAAGTCTAATAAAAGCAAATGAGCTACTCTAGGTTCTTTCAGTCCAATGTCTTGAAATGGTTGAATAAAATGTAAGCAATATACATGATTGTTAAGCAGCCTTAAGAGTTCAGTGACTACATTGGAAAGCATCGCCCCATTCCCATTTAGCACATACATGTACTTTGGTAAGATCCCACAGTGGGCTGGTAATGATCACAAAGCTTGGGATGGATCTTGAGCAATATTGTGCTAAACCAAAGACGCTTTGCAGCTATGATTGGTCCTTTGGTCTTGGTGCCTGCACAATGCACTTTGTCGACAGGCACTTGTAATCCTTGTCAGTTAACATGTTTCCTAAGTACTCTATGCTACTCACATCTACCTTGCTCTTGTCATAGTTCAGTGTCAAACCACTCTCCTAATTTCTTTATTATTTGATTGAGCCTTTCATCACGTTCCTCTTCTGAAGTGCCAACTACTTGAATATCATCATGAATGTTGTGTTCACTAATCTTTGAGGATCTGTGAGATAATTTGTTGAAATTTCTCAGTGACAATATTTACACCAAATAAGAGACACTTGTAGCAGTAAAGACCATTAGGTCCTGCAAAGGTGGTAATGTCTCTTGACTCTGGAGCAAGCTCTACTTGGTGAAAAGCCATGTTCAAATCAAAGTCAGAGAATACGTTTGTCTCTTACACAGGTTTTCATTGATTTTGAAAGTAGAAGGGCATCTCAGTTAAAGTAGGCAGGTACCCTGAACCACTGCGGCCAAAGACTTGAACTTATAAGGGGTCCAGGGAGTGTGGGTCCAAAAACGTTGAAAAATTAGAACCAGGAGTGAATTTTCCTGCATTCTGGGAGTGAAATTCTCCTGTTGTTTTAACTCCTCATTTACCCAGTTTTTGTACAAAAATTGTATAGTGTTCTTGAAGAATTTTATTTGTCAATTCTTGCCCTGTTCTCTGTATTACCAAAAGTTTTTAGACAGAGCTAAAAGCTACATGGACAACAAGACACCAGAATACCTTCTTTATCTCTTACAAATAAACAAGTCAGTACAACTTAGTGATGAAAAGTGTAACTGACGACAGTATTTTTATATATGTGGCTATGAAAACTCATAGTCACAGCCATGATCAGAATCATCATCATCTAACTCTGGCAGCTTTAAGACTTTTGACGTTACCTCAACTTCTTCTGCAACAGTAATATAAGGTTACTTGATGATAAAGCATCATCATCATTTTTCTGCACACCAGCATGTTGGAACCAGCTAGAGGTAGTGCTTCAATGCTGACAAACTTTGGGGAGCACTTATGACAAGGTTTAGCTGCCAAGCAGGATGAAACAGAAGAATCAATAACATCTTCAAATGGATCGCTTCCTACTGCTGGACCATTAATCAATATGTGGAGAAGGGTGTTGAGGATGTCATTGTGCATTCTACTTCAGAGTCTTGCTTTCAGAGGCTTTGAAAAAACTTCCCCCCTCAGGCCATGCGTTCGACACAGGAAGAGATACTACTGTGCTTGCAACCTGAGCAACCAAGGAAAGATTGAATAGTACCAGCTCTCTTAACCTGGAACGTTTGGTAGAACAGCTTATCTTGGAGTAAAAAAGTAAGATCTTGTGCAAGTTCGCCATTTGGTGACCGATAACTTTCAAATTCATTTCTCCAGTTTTGGCAGAATAGATGAGGAAATGTTTCCTTGCTGGAATGCACAGGTTAGCCTGTCGAGGATGAGAGGAATGTGATTTATGACTGTGACCACCCGAATAAATTTGGCTTTGTGTATCTTTGCCAGCAGGCATGTTGCTTGCATATACTGTTCTTCAAAATGCTTAAGAGTTAGTATGTGGGGTATATAATCTTTGTACACTCCCTCAAAAGCTTTTCCCAGAGAAAGGTATTGTGTCTGTGTAGGTTTTGCAAGTCTACACAAGCAAATCATCCTCTGCCTCCAAAGAGGGATCTTGCAACTGGTTGAGAGACGTCTGAATCTTCAGATATGCTGGAGGGTGTTTGGTTGAATTTTCAAAGACCTCCCAGACCCGAAAGAGCTACCTCTCTATGTCTTGCACATATGCCAGGCCCTCGTTTGTGTCACAGCAAGCAAATGACAGTTTATGACAGATACAGTGGATAGGATAGGATAGGATAGTAACTTTATTTATACACGGTAAATTCATCAGTTCAATCAATTATAAAATACTAATGATAATAAATACAAAACTAAAAACTAAAACAATACTAATTTATACTAACATAACTATGCTTTACATGAATGCCGTGTGCTATAAAAGATAAAAGGCTATTTTGTGACTAAGAAAAATGATGTCGGCAACCAATTTGAAAACCATTGAGAGTTTGTGCTTGCCGCAAATCAGGTGGTAAGCTGTTCCAAAGCACCGCACCTTGGTAACCAAAACTGTTTTTTAGATAGTTTGTGCGGGGCAAAGGAACAGCGAGTTTGCCCACGGTGTCTCTCAGTTCGTAATGAGTTATATTACTCCTATCAGTAAAGATAGATTGCAAATAGGTAGGTACAAGACCGTTAAGAGATTTGTACACCATTATTGCTTCTTGTATTTGCCTTTGAGATTCCAATCCCTTCCAGCCGAGCTGTTCAAAGAGAAGTCCGGCATTTGTGTCATAGCTGGAAAAGGTTAGAATACGTGCAGCGCGGTTTTGCAATTTTTGTAGTTTGTCAGAAAGGGCCTTATTACAGTGTCCCCAAACAACACTACAATAATCAAAATGAGGCTGAATTAAGGCACTGAAAACAGAATGCAACGTGCTTTGAGGAACAAAACGTCTACACCTCTTTAAAGCTCCCAGGCCAGATGCAATTTTCCTAGCAATGGTCTCGATGTGCACATTCCAAGAGAGATTTTCGTCAATGTGCACACCAAGAGATTTAGTGCTAGAAACTTGCTTTATAGATTTATCATCAATTAAAAGGCTAGGAGATTTGTCAAAAGTACTTAACCTTTGTCTCGACCCGATTAACATAAATTCTGTCTTGCTTGCATTTAATGTTAATTTGTTCGCGACCAGCCATTCATTGACCTTAGCTAGGTCGCGATTTAAGACCTCATTAATCGTGTCGACACAGTTACTGGCAAAGGTCAAGTGAGTATCGTCAGCATACATTCGAGGCTTAGAGATTGAGAGACAATTAGGGAGATCATTAATATAGATTAGAAAGAGTAGTGGCCCTAAAATTGTTCCCTGTGGAATCCCACAAGTTAGGGATTGGCTGTTAGAGAGCGAACCATTTACGAAACATTTTTGTTTACGATTATCCAGATAAGAACGAAACCAACAAAGAGAAATTCCTTGTACGCCATATTCATGTAATTTAGATAAAAGAATATGGTGATCGACAGTGTCAAACGCCTTTTTCAGATCCAAGAAAACTACTGCATTGACACTGCCTTTGTCAATATTGTAAGCCCAGTCATTCGTTACCTCAAGCAAAGCGGTAACCGTAGAATGAAGGGAACGGAAACCAGATTGTTGATCTGATAACAACCCATTTTTAGTGAGGTAATCGTAAATTTGATCATATATAATCCACTCAAAAACTTTCGCTACGACAGGTATAATCGAAATGGGACGATAATTATTAAGATCAGAGCGAGCCCCCCGTTTAAAAAGTGGAATAACTTTACAGCATTTCCACTCATCGGGGACACTGGCAAGATGACTGTTTGATTGTTTTAGTCATGTTGCTACCCCCACTGTTTTTACTTGTCATCACTGATGCTCCAGCTTTGTTAGGAGGTTGGTAGAGATGATTTGATTGATGGAATCAGATTCTGCAAGCACATAATTTGTGCTAAGGAACTTGACTTCTACATTACCTGTGGTGCTGTTCCAAAACTGAATGAATGTTTTTAACTGCTCAGCAAGAATGATATCTGTCACCTCATCAATCATCAGTCCATACAATCCTGATTTCTTCACTTATTGTATGATGGAGTTTTCAACATACTCTCATTCTGTTGGAACCGTTTTCTTGTAGCAGCAAGGGACTTGCAGCCAAAGTATTGCATCTTCTCCACAACCACAACACAAAAGAGATCCAGCAATGAAGAGAACTTGTCATTGGCAACTGCCTCTTTGGGCAACCAGTACAGGGTGGCAAAGGCTTTGACAAAGACCTTGTTGCAGATGGGATGTTTTTCGTCATATTGGGTGTAAAACGGGGACATCGTTTGGGTCACCTCAGCTTCAGGAGAGGCTTTGTGCATCTTTGTTGCTGTTTGTTCGTATAATGCATCTTTCCAGTATCTTCTACTTGGTCTGCTGCTAAATACGTCAGAACTGTTGTGGGTATTAAGGGTTTTGTGTTTGTGACAAAGAAAATAAAAAAAAAAACACCTTGGTTTTTTGAGAATAGCAATCTCCAAATCCCTGTGGTTTTGCAGTATGCAAGAGCGTCCTCTTCCAGCTGGCTGTGGTGCATCCTCTTTTTTAATAACTTCTGCTGGGACTTTTACTTTTCAGAAAATTTTCACAACTTTCATGTTTGCAATTTTTGAAATTATAAAGGCCGTCTAACTCCAGTTTTGCTAATTCAGCAAACATCATATCATCTTGCACTGCCTTTTGACACTTCAGATGATGGCACACTGGTTTTCACTGTGTCTTGTCTTTCAACCATCTGAGATGGACCAAAGTTTTCACTGTGGCTTGTTTGTTGTTTCTTATCAAACTTTTCCAGTGCTTTAACATTTAGAATATTTGGAGACGATACAAATGTCTTTGCCTCAGCCTGCAACCTGAAAGCTCTTGAGTAAAATAGTTTACTCTGAACTAAAAAATAGTGAAAATATGGTGTGATGTAAAAAGCTGTCAATTTACTTCTATAAAACAAACTTTATGATCATTAATCCCCAAAGAAAAAAGGTGACCAAGTAAATATCAACATTGAAAGTGCAGATGGTACAATATATGCGCTGCAAAGGAAGCAAAATAAAGTATTTAGTTGTTTTGCTTGATGAAACAATGTCTTTTAAACACCATATTTCATACATCTGTACAAGAATTGCACGCAACAATGGTATTATGTCTAAGCTGAGACATTATCTTACTCTTCTGCAAATGAAACAAAATTAATCTGCTATAGCTTAATATACCCATATATTTACTATGACAGATTAGCATGGGGAAGTGCATGCAAAACACATATTGAAAAGATACAAACTAAACAAAATGATTCTGCTAGGCTTATTTTCTTTGCCACCACTTGTGATGAGCACACAGAAAGTGCACTTCCCCTGCTAAATTTATTAGACATTTTTACGGTACATAATGTTTGTCAATTTCAGATTCTAAAATTCACATACCTTTGCCTCTTGCCTAAGCTGTTTTCAAATTATTTTCAATATGCCAGTAATGTTCACAAATACAATACCAGGTATGCATTTAGACAAAACTTTCCAAAATTTTGCTCCAATACAACTGCAAACTGGAAAACAAGAGGACTTTAAAATGGATGTAAATTTCATGTTTAGGGTCACTGTACTCTATTTTGAGACCCAATCCACATACCGTCTGTTTGTGAAATGTTTATTTCAAGTCCACAGAATTTTTTAAAACGATCTAGTTGTTGAAATAGAGTGTTTGCTTAATCTAAATTTGATGACACCACAGTGGTATTGTCTGCCTGTTGTAAAACGTTTGTTTCATTGTTACCTATTTTAATTCCCTCAATTTCTGGATTTTTGCGAATAGAAATTGCCAAGGTTTTGATGTCTAAGAGAAAGAAGTATGGAGGGAGAGGGTCACCCTCTCTCACACCTCGTGTTGGGGTGAAATAATCTGATGTTAAGCCATTATTTTTAATGCAGCTCTTTAACCTAGCCTGTTTGATTATGATGAGTAATATTGGACAAGACATTTTAAAACGTACATGATTACTGTGATTACTTTTGAAATGGTTTTAGCATCAACATTAATAAGAGATATAGGTCTCCAATTTTTTATCAGTATTCGACCTCTGCCTTGTTTCTCAATGAAAGTGGCCTTCCTTTGTGAACTGGACATTTCTCCATATTTAAAGGACTATTGTACACTTTCCATAAAGGATTCCCTAATTAAATTCCAGCAGATTTTATAAAATTCTATTGGTAATCTATCATTGCCAGGTGATTTGTTGTTTTGGAAGCTGTTAAAAACAGACTGTAATTCCTCAACGGATATTTCACCTTCTCAGAATTGCTTTTATTCCTCAGATAAACTTGCCATATTTAAATGACTTAAAAACGTTTCACTAACTTTGCTATTGATGTCATTAAATTGCAATTCATACAAACTGTGATAAAAGCATTTCTGTTCTTCAATTATTAATTTTGTAAGGATCAGTTGTTATAACTCTGCTTACGTACATTTTTCTAATATGCATTTTAACATTATTTCTTTTTGTAAATTCAAGAAATGTTTAGAACTTCTCTGTCCGTGTACATGCCAACGAGCTCTTGCGTGAATTATCACACCTTTCGTTTTTTTCTCATAATTTTCAGTTATTTCAATTATTTCTTTTGCTTCATTATGGTAGATGGATCTTCTTTTTATCTCTTTGCAGCTTCTCCATAAGTAGTTTGCAAGAGTTTTTTTCCTAGAATTTTGTTCTGTTGCCTTTTGTTTGGAATAAGAAATGGCGTGGTTTCTAATTTTATATTTCACCACTTGGAGCTATGCCCAACAGTGACTTCATGGTGGTTCTTGATTTGTATGAGGAATAGCAGGCAGACTGTGAATTGAGTGCAGATGGTCTCTCTGTTTCAAATTCTGTGCAATCAACAATAACTTACTTTGGGTAGCAGTTTAAAACTGTCCAGCGTATAAAATCGAAGTATACTCTTTGAGGTATGGTGATAAGAGGTTCAAACTCCCTTCTCAAGAATGGAATCTAGGCACTAATAACCTTGGAAACAGTAGATATAGAAACCTTAAATCGATGAGCAAGATCTTTTTTGACCTCAAACGAAGCATAACAAGGGTAAGCCCTTGGAATTTAGAAAGTACTCTAGGCCTTCCAACATTATTTTCCAGAGTGGTCCTATTGTGTTCGCATTTTAGTTAATGTTGTTGGCAGTCTCTTCTACAACTTTGTAGCAAAGCATTGGAGCCTCGCAATCGGGAAAGCCTGTGTGTAATGCAATACCGTCATCTTTATCCTTATACGTCACTATGTCAAATCTACTGTTGTCAAAAGCATGCTTTCATCTTTTCACTTGTAACTCACAGTTGATTTCCTTAATGTACCTGTTTTCATTCTTCAACCTCTGAATCTCTTCATTTAAGGTCACAATTTCTTGTTCGTCTGCTGTTCTGCTGTCATGTAAATAATGTAATAGGTCTCCAGTAACGTATGTTTGTATTTCCACACTGGTACTATTCTTAAAGGTAATATTTTCTTTCGCATTTGACTGTTCTTTAGGTTGAAAATTCGCTTCTAATGGTGATTCAATGGGCGGTGTTTTTCTTCTTTTCTTCTGCTTCATTCTTTACGTTTCTTGGAAACTGGTCCTGTTCAATTCTCTGTGCGTCTGTTGGTTTTGTCCATGGAAAAATTGAAAGCAAGTGAGTTCTGCTGAAATGAGCTGAGCAAAATATGTGTACTGAATTTGATTGAAGCGTTTGGTTCCTAATACGAACCACGTGCTTCTTCCGTACATCACGGTCTTTAGGCATTCTGTAAAAGTGGAGGTTAGTTGCATTTCTGAAACTATTATTGCAGCCTGGAACACAGGAGTTGTAGTGCGCCATACTTATTTACTTTCAGACCCGGTGGAAGGTTGAACCCAGATTCTGGCTCGTTTCAAACATGGCCAATTTGCCAATAGCCTGATCGTAAGGCTAACGTTGAAAACCACTGAGCCCCCCCCTCCCCTAGAGCACCAAGGGCTTCCGAAATGCGAGGCAAGCAATGACTATCTTTCCCAGTGATCATATAAATTGTCCTATAATCCACACAAAAACGCAAAGTTCCATCAGATTTCTTTGCCAAGACTACCGGTGCCACCCAGGGGGAATCCGAGGGTGAAATTACGCCATTGTGCAACACGTCATTAATTTGTTTGTTAATCTCTTCCCTATTAGCTGGTGAAGTGCTGTATTAGTGGAGGTGTATGGGCGAGTCATTCCCGGTATAAACTAAATACCAAAGAGCACCTTCCTAACTGATCCGGGGTGTAGGTGAAGTCATCATACTCCTCAAGTAATTTGTCAAGCCTTCGCTTTTGGTCTGTGTTCAATCGAGAAGAATCAATGTCGAGAGGAACTCACCGCTCCTTGTCTAAAATGGTTGGGAGATTGCTTGTTGCCTCAGCTTTGAGATCTGATTGTCTTAGATCATAAGTGTTCATAACAGGGTGTTTAGCGGTGTATATCCTGAAAAATCCTAATGGCCTGTTTTGTAGATTGCAGTAGCCTAACGGAGTTGCCCTCCCAGGTTGTTACAATTTGGGCGGCTCCCTGAATTATACCTCTAGAAGGCAGGTCATCCCTTGAGTGTAAAACACTGTCTCTCCTACTGGGCATTGGCTCCCGAGTTCCCCAGGGACCAAGACTTCCGAGTTCGGTGGTATAGCAAAACTAGTTTGAGCATACAGGTGATGGTAATGATTCCGGTGTTGGGACGTCACAAAGCAATTCTAACATATGGTCCCTTATAATTGGAAATTGCATCCCACAATTACAGTTTAAGCGATCGCCTCAATAACCAGTGCTTTGAAAAGATACAATTTCCCATTTATTGAAAAGTGTAACTTCCCCAATTACGGGTATACCATTGACTGTCGATATAGTTGAGACTTGCATCTTTTTGGAAAAGCATTACATGAAATGACGTCTGTCCTATCTTTTTTTTGCATAGTCAATTTTACAAAGTTCTTTAACAGTTTTATCAATTTCCTTTGAAGGTGGCATGGGCTTGCTTAGAGACATTTCAACAGCATCATAATGGCCTGGACCAGATTGATCAAATGCAACAAATATTAGCATGCATTTAATTGTTTCTCTTGGTGTGATGGGCAAATTGGCAAATTTTCCACCTGCGTGAAGACAACAATGGGAAGTTTCAATGCATTGGCCATGGCCAAAGGCATGGCATTGCCTAGCTCTGTTGGAAGTGCCCATTGTTTAAAAAAGCCTTGCCTCCAATTCAAATATCTGTCCCCCATCAACGAAGAGCTGGTACAATTCAGAATGTGCCATCCACTCTTCAAACATTAACTTTCTCAGTTTTGTACAAATACCTTCCAATTCTGGCCATAATTATATGGGCCACTAAAGGAATGACCCGCCCTTGATGCAGATATATAAAGTGATTAATAAGCCTAGAAGGCATTGTTCGCGGTTTTTTGCTGTTATTACACCACCCCCCTTCCCCTTAACAATGTTGACAGCCACAAATCAATGGCACGAGACCGCCGTATGATACAGAAGCCTGCAAATGGATGTTCTGTCATAATTTAACTATTATTCTAGCGTATATTTATTTATAATGTCGTCTACGGATAGGTATCAACAAAGAGGCCAGGAAAATATAACTCCCAATGGTGGTATTATTTCAGCCACTGGCCGGGCACTCACTGTATGGCAGATTCAAGTATCTTTATATGAATATTTTTTAAAAATTTTTGCTAGGAATTCATTCAATCCCTCGACAACTCTACAAAGTAAGACTCGCTGGTTAAATTATTGAGTATGGGCAAAGACAGTTTGGACTTTGCTAAACAGCTAGTTGCAGACAACATACCCGAAGAGCCTACATCTCCAACTGACCTTCCATTTTGCCGGTGTCAGGTTTGTGTACCAATGGAAACTGAGCAAGAAAATATCTGTTGCAAGAAACGCCAGTGCATCACTACTTATAGAACCTTTAATAACATTTGCTTGGATAGAGACATTCTTGAAGTGTGCATAAAGGCACGGTGTGATATAAGAGCTGATGCAAAGCAGCCTTTCGCCAGTTTGCTCTCTGGAAATATGGGAAATTGGGAAGAGGGAACAGACACGTCCTACCTGCCTGTGTAGCGAGGATGATTCGACAAGCATATCCTTCTCCTCATGGGAGATACATGGGATTTAAAAATAACTGACATGTCAACAGCTGTCACTCATTCGTACGGCATATTATCAGCCTGATTATCAAACATTCCCTTCCATGCCCAATTTTACCTGGTTCTGGATCATTAATTAGGTACATGTTGTCCGGCCAAGCATTGCTAAAAATGGACACTGGATACCTGATACCTGTGGTCATCTATATTATTGTTGATACTTTAAATGGCCATTTTGTTTAGTAGGGAGATTGACTCTTAAGTCTTGAACAGAAAATGAACTTCATCAAGACATTTACTCTGGTGTTGCTTTTTCTATACATTCAAAGAAACCTATTTTGTTCTGCACATAACAAGGACCAGATTTACATTTGTTGAAAATTGATGTAACTCAAAATTATTGCTAGCATTCCTCTATTATTACTAAAATAAATTCAGTCCATCAGCATACTGTAGATGTCTAAAATGACAAATCTCATTTGAAATGAGACTTTTCCCCTGCCTGTGCACCCACTAGGACTTAACATGAATATGAAGTATTGTTTCGTTCAAACTTTTCCATGTAAAAGGGAAAGCCCTTAGTTCATTTGTACAAAATTTTAATAAATACGTCGACAGTTTAGAAATAGTTTCTGAAGGATTTAGCATTAGCATTTCGTTTCAAAACGAGAAGGTCCTTTCATCAACTCTTCAGATGGCGGGGGCTCTTTCATTCCAATAGTGAGGGCAATTTGATTTGGATCAAATTCATTCATTCTATCAGAAGGCAATGTGAAACTGCCCTCGTACACGGAGCGCCTGTGTAGCATTTTTTGCTACAAGGAATAGGAAGTAACTGTAAGACTTTTCTTCTTTCACCATTTCGGCATGAAAGTTTTGAGACCTTTTTGAATATTTTTTTATGGCCTTACTCTTTTCCTGCTTTGATTAGTTTTGATGTTCGTGACAAATGCATGTTGTGGTCGATTGCTGCCAACGTCACTCTCATGATGAAGTAAGGATACCTAGTGGAAGGTGATCAGATAATACACAGTTATTACCTGTAACACACAAATGAAATCAGTAAATTGGTGTCACTTGAATCGATAGTGGTTTAAAGTGACTGTTGTAAAACCAAAGCCAAACCAATTACTCAACAATCACCAGTGGACTTATAAGCCATTCTAGTGAAACCAAAACGAAAGTAACTGCTTGATTACTCTCAACATCCAATTGAAAACCACTTCAATGAAGGGAACAACTCCAATTTATGCTTCTTTAATTACCGGTACTCATACTGTTTAACCCTGCAGGTACTTGCACAAAATTGCATGTAATAAGGATTTCAAAATATTACTTACTCAAATGCCATTCTTTTCGGAACATATTTTGTCATCATGCTGTTATATGACTCCAACACGCTGGTATGTCTGAAATGAGAGGAAACTGCTCTTATCCAATCCGTCATTTAGGAAACAATCCAAGATAATCATATGTAACTGTTTCAACATATTCAGACCCCACTAACCCCCAGCAAGTACCTGAATCTCAGATAATAGTGAAGTGTCTTGAGCCATTTTGGATGAAGTACTATTTTGCGTAGTGCAGCCATGGCTTTGGACCCCTTTTCCTAGTACTTCTTGTTGCTTTCCATGTCATTGATAGGATTATGCTTGCACTGTCCAGTGGCCCACGTGTGCTCTCCACATACATGATGGAGAACACCACACCAAGTTCCTTTTTGGAAGTGAAAGTATAAAAGGTAATTACACCAATGTAGTACAAAGTTGTACGCTACAAATAGAACATGCATAATCTATGATAGCAGTCAAGAGCAGTTCAGTGACTTAGCCAAATATTGCATTCGGATAGTAATATCAATATTATTATTTCATTGTACATGTACAGTACAATGTCAATTCTCTTCTCCCTTTCAAGGCACTCCATGGAAGAGAAAGTACTTAAGATACAATTATTTCTAAAGGAAAAAAATAGTGCAGCACCTTCAACTCTTCAAAACTTCCACTACAATCCTGACTGCAAAACCAAAAATTATTTACAATACAGTCAATCCACCCTTGCAGCTCACCACAGCCTTTAATGTTGGCAGTCTAATGCAGCAAAAATGTGAGATTATTAATGGATACATACAGTAGCACATTTCATGATCCTGCAATTTAATACAGATTTAATTGCGAAAGAGGCTGATCGAAGTCCTGTACGACCCTGTCTCCTCCGCAGAGGCTCCCGCTGCGTATCCCCATCAAAATAAAATAATCGAAAAAATAGAAAGCGCGCGGGGGACGATGGGAAGAGGGAAACGGCGGGAACCTCTGCCATATAATGCATTCAAGATGGCGCCTAATTTCCGAGGAAGACTGGATCTAGGAGGTGTTGCTCATAAATATTTACAACATGGCGGAACGTACAGTCCGACAAGAAGAGGAAGCTGTCTCTCTTTCTAAACGACCTTTGCAGAGAGCAAAGCAAGGCGGAAAAACCACTTGTTGGAAATGTATTCAGGATGCCAGTGTTACTAATTTCTTCGCCAAGGGAGCTGGAATGATCCAGCATTTTCGCATTATGCACCTAAACATCGATGTAGACGAAGTGCGATGCAAGACCCTTTTCCAGCAACTTCACGGCAAGGAAACGGCAGATGCCATCGCGCGCTTAAGCAGATTTTGCTTACAAACGGTTAGTAGCCCCTTATTTTGTTTACCTCAACACGATACGTAAGCATCTTTTTTCCTTTCGATTTAATTGAGTGATGAAAGATTTGTTCTCTTCTGCAGTTGTGTAATATTGTTGGTAGTTACTCAGAGTATAATGTGAGCTTGGAGGAACAGGGTGTTTTTGGAGCCAAAATTGTTGCCAAAACAAGACGAGAAGCGGCAAAGCTATACGGTTTGATTTTACACCACTATGGAAAACTGAGAGCTCTTGGAGACCGACCATGTGTTGTTCAAGTGGAAGAAGTTGGCAACTCTACTAGCAGACAAAGCTTTCGCACGTGGTTTGCTGGGGACAAAATTTACGTCGAGTGTTTTATTCCAGGCAGGAGGGTAAATAAATATTGGCTTTGGTTGTTCCTTTATTTAACATACAATATTCTCAGTCTAAGATGGATGGTATTGACAATTCTGTATACTTGTGGAGTATCTTTTTAACAGTTTTCCTCCATGGTATAATTTCTAGTTTTGTGAGTTCGGTGTATCCCATATTTTACTTTTATGTTTAAATGTCAAATCATGTTTTTTTTTTCATTTTTTAATTACTATTCCTTTTCTTGTAAAGACTTGAAGACTAAGGAAGTTGCGACTTATAATCAGTATTATTATTTTTAATACTGCAGACACTTGCAATTACCCAACGTGGCACCCCCTTGTTTCCCCAAAACTTTGTATTCACTGGGGAGTATACAGTTGGATCCAAGAGCCCGCTGGAAGTTTTGCAGACTGTTTTTGGCCACACCACCTTCACCAACTTCAGGCCAGTACAGCACTTCTAAAACTGCCTGTTGAGATATTTCAGTTCCTTCTGCTTCCCAGAAGTGTTCTTCAAGTGCACTGACAAATGCTGCCCTTCGCATTTTGTAAAACGTACTTGAAGGCTTTGATATAGCTTGTGTTTGAGGCTTTTGTAACCCTATCAGAGTAATTCAAACAAAACACTATAAACAAAAAATCTTCATGTTGATACATGGTACTTAAAGGAATTCTTTTCAGCATTATTATATGAAAAAAAAAATGCCAAGCTAACCTACGAGGATGCCACTTGTGAGAAAGGAAACAGAGGATTCAAAATGTGTTAAAATCATTTAAGCCAGAGAAGGTTAGACATTGTGATAAAATGATCATGAAATCAAAAAGAAATGCAAAGTAAGTGACGACACAGCACTTGCAAACTCCGTGTAATTAATAAATTATAGTTTCTCACACATTACTCTTTACGATTGGTAAAATAGACAAGCTTAATATGGACCACAGAAAATAACAAAGTCGGAAAGCTATAAGTAATGAAAAAATAATAAGAAAGCTTATGTCTACTTCTTTATCTAGAGAAAAAAATTATTTCGAAATTACCTGCACTTCCCAATTCATCTTCTTCGACTGAGCTTTGATGCCTCTTGTTCCTCGGCTCAACTGCAGACTTAGAACTTGGGGTAAGTGAATGCTTCCCCGCAGGCTCACTGGCTCCCCTTTTAACAGGCGTACTAGTCAATTGAGCATGTAGAGAGGGAACAATAAGACGTAAGTCAGAGATGAGAGAACCGCAATCAAAATGAGCAAAAATCCAAGATGGCGGACAACAGTCAAAAACAAGAAACAACGAAAAAATTTCTAAATCAGTGACCAATCTGCATCAAACTGCGTCTACTAACCTTCTAGACTCAGATCTTTAAAAGAACACTCAAAATCCGTTAAATCTTCGCCTGCTTCCGCCATTGTCAGAGAACCGCAAATCTGGCCAGAGAACCGCACATTATATGGCAGAGGTCTCTCTTCTCTCTTCCCCCTTCCCATCGTGCCTCGCGCGCTCTCTTTTTCTTCCTTCCCAGCCTCCCCCACAACACAAAGAGGAGAGGCCTCTGCGGAGGAGAGAGCTGTACGACCAGTTTTGCTTGCTGTGTAAATAAATGATGCAAACTGAAATAATTGAACATTCTCAAGACTACTGGCTGAACGTACCTGATGAAGACCTTTCTTCAGCTTTTTGGCCTTGTGCCATATATCAAGCGAATGGAATAGCTTCATCAGTTGGGGAAACGTTTCTGTTTAATTTCAAAAGAAAAATAAACATCAGAACAAACTTTTCCACGTAAAACATGAATAACTCTTGCTATGTCTATTAAACCTGACATTAAATAATTACTTTTTTGTTATTTGTTCGTTCTTCTTATATTTGTAAATCTGATAAAGCACAAAGTTAAGATTTGTTGTCATCAACTGTTGCAAAAGCTAACTAGTAAAAAAAGGGTTATATATCAAAGAAGAATGTACTAAAATCACGTTGCATTGTTCTTCAGAATTGGTGAGCATTTTTCTTTTTTCTCAGGTAGGGTTTTATAGATCCCAATTTTGTATATGAAAAATTGAGGCCAGCAAATGGACCTCCTCTAGAGACAACCACACACCTTTTAAATCCCCGACAAGTTTGATGATTGTTGGTGAGGCATCTGTTGCTATTTTGTCAAATGGAAATAATTATGATTGAAATTGTCTCCAGTAACCTTCTCAGTGCCTCGTTTTTCCATTCCAGTGGAACTGCCTCCAGACTCTCTTTTGTCTATGACTTCAAAGTCGACTACAATGTTTGTGAATTGCTCTATGAGGGTGTAAACACAGTAGCGGGCACTGTGACCTGGGGAGTCATTTCAACCATCTCCACAGAGGCACACATCCTCATACTCTTCAAAGATCTTTTTCACGATCTCATTCATTTCCATCCATAACTCCTCCACACTGGTGCAGCACAGTGCTTCTGGCAACACATAAATGTGTTTCGTCCCACTACATTTAGGCCAAGGGCTTTACAGAGCACCCGAAATGATAATCGCTGCAGGCAACAAGCAATCATTAAGGTAAATAGATTGATTCCTTTTTTGAATAAGCACCTCGGAGGACACCCACTTCTTGATGTGGCCATTCGTGCATTATGAGAGCAACTCCAGATTCCCACCACCAGACTTGGTCTCATGGGTTAATAGGCTACTGCACGCATGCCCATCAGTCTCAACTGTGCAGTTAGATCCAGCCAGCTCCAGTAGTTTTTCTGCTGAAAAAATGAAGCGACTTCTTTCATGAAGAACTGCAAATTCTTGTAATTCATTACCAATATAAGTCAGTTTAGCCAATGAATTTTCTAAGTCAAGTAACAGCTTCTCCCTGATGTCAATAACTTTCCTAGAGGTAGATGGCTCTTCATTTGGTGCTGACTCAATGGCTATACCACAATCTCGGGGAGCTTGTACACCATCCGTAATAACAGCTTCCTCCTCAGCAGGTAGAGGTTGTACAGTTGGTAAGGACAGCTGTGACACGCTGACCATATCTTCCACCATGGTGATTGTACGCTCATCATCCTAACACTTATCTCCATATCTTCACAAACCAACTTGGTGTCATCATTATTGTCAAATTTCAATTCATGACTATAATTAAATGAAGAAAAAACCAAATTGTGTAACCAGTGTGAAGAAACCCTTTCTCGTTCCTACATTAATAATTTTCAGTTGCTGTTTTGATTTTGCTCTTAATTACTACCCGAAAAACGAAAACTTGTTTTTTCAATTTAAAATACTAACACTAGGTATAAGAGAGAGTTCACCAGAATAGCAACTGCACTGTATCTTTGAGCAGCACCTCATTTACTATGTCTTCTGAATAGAGAACAAACAACATAACAATATTGGTATTTACCTCTGCATTGCACCATTAACCCTTAAATGCAAATAGTCATCATCTTCATCCCTACTGTCAAAGTCATCACTGTTATCAGAATCGGTGTCATTGCTTCTCAGCTGCTCAATAACAGAGTGCATCCTTCCAAAGAAAATAAAAATGGACATGAACATTGATCAAGTCATAATTTTCAGCAAAACAACAACATCAACAGCAATAGTTTATTGGTATTTCAAATACAGGTACCAGTATCTAAAAGAGAAGTATTTCAGTATATAACGAATTTGACAGAAAATAGGTGACAGGCCATCCAAAACAACTCTCAGAAACCAAACTGGTGATGTGGCATCAAGCAAATCCGAATCATTCATATTTCATTGGCAATGCACTAGGCAACCCAAAATAGTTAGAGCTACTTGTAATGAGTAATGCCGCCATTTTGCGTGAGCAGATTGTCCTCGACGGCAGCAAGGATTCGTTGGTATAGGTCCTCGGGTTTCTCCTCAGATCTCTGTTCGATGTATGCAAGGTTTATAAATCGGGCACCAGTAGTGTGAAATCCGAAATGTAGTCTAATGGCCTGCCAAACGTCGTTACGGGAAACTGAGTCACGGATGATACAATTTCTGCTTATAATAGGACAAAAGTTGGCAATCTGACCTAACATCAACTCCAATCTGTATAGCTTCTGGGCCGCCATAAAACGTGGGCTTGCCGCTTCCGGGTCATCGGTAAGGCTGCGGTTGGGATTAGCAGTCGTACGTTTCAGCCAGGTAGCGCCAGGTTCGAGCAAAGTGGCGCAATTTGCGTCCAGGGACAGAATATACATGAGGTTAGCCCTCCAGTTTTCAAAGCTGTTTACTGTCTTGTTGGTGGTGAGTGGCCATTGTTTCGGTGCACGAGTTCCTGCATGCGCCATAGTGATCTTGAGTTACAACTCCGACGTTTGGATGACTCCAAGGCTTGGGTCCAATGCCGCTGCCACCACGCCAAAGTTTAAGAAAATATAACCACAAAACCATGATGGGTGCAACTCAACCAGAACAACGCCTTATTCACTCATAAAACCAAAAACCATGGGAAAATACACGCGCCGACTTTTAGACCAATCAGTACACGGCATACCGGCATGTGCACGCACACGGTAAACATTCCCACGTGAGTGCGCTTTGGGAATAAGTACGCTAAAGGAATGAGACAAGTGGCTGTACACATATACTGGCGCTGAAATCATGAAAATATATTCAATCCTTGGGAAATGTTCCCTTCACGTCCTTCTGTCCATAAGTAGATATCGTATCGTTTCAGATTTTCAAAATATGCAACACTTAAGGCAATAGTAGGCCTCAAACTTCGCCAAAATAACCAGCAAAGTGTCCTGAATACTTTCACCCCGGAGCCAAAAACCTGAAAAAGTACTCTCAAAAGTCAACACATTTGATATCAATTTGAAGCTCCGGTCCTCGGCTATGATTTCAAGCATACCAAGTGATTTCTTCTTCATCAGATTAGCAGCCAGGCCTCCAAAAAGAAGTGCCCTGATTCCAGTCAATTTTTCCCACAAGGCCATGGGGCCTTAATACTGCTGAGACAAAAAATTAATGAAGGGGTGGTTCCAAAACCGACCAAAAATCTCCAATGTGAATCCTTTCAAGTAAACATTACAGAGGAAGCAGCACGATATCGAATCATATGGTCCCCAACAGGCCCATAATTCCTACCATAAGCAAAATGAACACAACAAGGTACAAATCAGGGTGGAAAATGAAGATATTTAGAGCAAAAGGACCCCTCACAAATTTGATATTATGACATTCATTGAGGCCTAATTTCTCTTCCTCCAGTTAAAACTATATGAAATGTGTAGATATTGCATGTAGGCTGTTGCAGGTAAGAATTAAATTCAGGTGCAAAAATTTGTAACCTAGGTTGAAAATTAATTTCCTTTGTCTCTTTTTGCTAATTATTCATAATTAGGGCTAGGAGACAGAGAATTGAAATTCAACCTAGGTTATAATTTTTTACCTGAATTTAATTTTTACCTGCAACATAGCCAGGAGTGAGAATTTGCATGATGACAGTAGAACTTAAAGAGTCATATAATGTCCATTCCCCAGCTCCCTTTTTCCAAAATGTTATGGAACTGTTCTCTTAATTCCACAAAATTGGAAGGCAGTTTCAAGAGAGGCCCACATGTATAAGCTATAGGTCTGGAACTAGCACCTTCCAGTGTAGTAAAGGAGATTTCAATCTTGTTGCTGGTTAAGACATCAGAAGCTGTGGTGAATATTAAGAACTGCATTAGCTTTGCATGGTCGAGTCCTCGTATGCAACTCTGCAGAAATTTAAGTGCATCGTGTTCTGCTTCAGTGTTTGGTTGTGCTTCAAGTGAATTAAGGACTTTGTTGTTTGTTGGATTAATTGTATCATAGAAGCCTTGAATAGCTGCAATGGTTTGAAACTGTGAATACGATTTCAGCCCTTGAACAATAGGCTGCCAGGTGGCAATCATTACATGAGGCATCTGTATCAGTTCTTGATTGGCAATCTCTACAAGCACTTTCTTCATATTTTCTGGGCTGACCTTTGACGTACAGTTAAACCTCTCAAGGAAATCAAATAACTCATCATTTTCATCTGGAAATTCAGGTTTCCCACGGTAATATATGATCAACTCTTCTTCGCCAGGAGACAAATACTTCATGAATGACTCAAAAACAATGCCTTCGGAAACTGCTGCATCAAATAGGCAATAGCACACGAAAGCCTTTGATAAGAACATAGGAAAGTAGGAAACTGATCTGACGCCTTTCACTATGATTCTACCAATTGCTCCCCTCTTCTTAATAAAATGATCATGCCTCGCAAAAGGCATTCTTTCTCTTTTCCCTATTGTCATGCTATTTGCAAACTCCTTCCAAAATAAAGAGAAAACTTCTCTTGTAACTCCAATACTCACACCCTCTTCTTTTTGTTCTCTCTCATTGATAATTGTAAACACTAAACATTAACTGACTAAACCCTGGTACATTTGTACAGTGCTTATACTGGCTCAAATAACTAAGGTAAATCTGTCATCAATCACAATCTAATCGAATTGGCGCCAAATTCTAAATCCATGCATAAAATGCTCGCGTTTCAAAGAGAAGCTGTGGCTCTTGCAGTCCTCACGATTTATTTTCTTGTACTTGATCAGCAAACCCAGGAATCGAGATTGCAGCAGCTCTTACTTTTTCAGCACCTAAGGAGGTAGAGGTGAAAGCGATTAATTCTGCTACAAATTGCCCTTCGCAAGACAAGGCACATTAGACGTGCAGGGTTGTGGCCGAGAAACCAATTCTGGTTCGAAACTCTATTAAACGGAAATTTTGTTGAAGAATGGTAGAAGGAGAACTTAAGAATATCAAGATGTACGTTCGAATGCATTGTCTGATTGCTTGGTCTGGATTTGGCAAAGAAGGACACTAGATTACGCGAATGTATACCAGTAAACAAGCGAGTGGCTGTGGCCTTGTGGCGATTGGCGACTGGAGACATAAAATGCAGATCAACGGGCCTGCAATTTGCCATTGGAAGATGCACGGCAATGCTTTTAAAAGCTGATTTTTGTAAGGCTATTGCCAAAAGAGCCCCTCAATTTATAAAATTTCCAGAAACTGAAGAGGAGCTTTCCCGAAACAATCGCTTATTCACACAGAAGTCTACATTTCCACAAGTGGTAGGCGCAATTGACGGAAGCCATATCCCTTTAAAAACAGTACCTGTGAATGAAAAAATAGAATACCTCAATTGCAAGCAGGTCTATTCTATTGTGGTCCAAGCTGTTGCTGATGTGTCGCTTAAATTTCTCGATGTAAGTACAGGCTTTCCTGGCAGGATACATGATGCCGCATTCTCCGATTGAGCAAACTTCTCAGAGAGGTCGGTCAAGGTAACTGGCTAAACAGGCCTCCTAAACAAATTGGGGCTTGTGAAGTCGGACCTTTGCTTGTTGGGGACACAGCTTATCTCTTATCAAAGTGGTTAATGAAACCTTTCAAGCGGTACAATTGTGCCATTCAAGCGCGTGTTTATAGAACAAGCCTATGGAATTTTGAAAGGTCACTGGAGGTGTCTCTATAAAGCAATGGAGGAAAAGATAAGTAGCGTGCCCCGCACATGAAAGCCTTTGATACGATCATAGGAAAGTAGGAAACGGATCTGAAGCCTTTCACTATAATTCTACCAATTGCTCCCCACTCCTTAATAAAATGATCATGCCTCACAAAAGGCATTCTTTCTCTTTCCCCTATTGTCATGCTATTTGCAAACTCCTTCCAAAATAAAGAGAAAACTTCTCTTGTAACTCTAATACTCACACCCTCTTCTTTTTGTCCTCTCTCACTGATAATTGTAAACACAAAACATTAACTGACTAAACCCTGGTACATTTGTACAATAAATTTGATTCACTTCCATGCAGAGTTAAACTTTTCAGAACAGACTATTCTACTTTTAATCAGCAGGCCTTGATTAGTGATATCCAATTAATAGATTGGCAACAGGTCTTTACAACCGACTCTAATCCTAGTTCTATGTTCAGCTCTTTTTATTCAGAAGTTTCTATTATCATAGATAGGCATATACCTGTTAAACAATTATCTAGAAAAGAATTGAAACTAAAATCTAAACCCTGGATAACCCCTGCACTAAGAAAGTCTCTACAGGTAAAAAACAGTCTATACAAAAAAATTATTAAGTCCAAATCTATTTATTGTCATAGTAAATTCAAAGTTCATAGAAATAAATTGAATCATTTACTAAGGATAACTATGATAACATAAGTGATGGGAAAAAGATATGGAAAGGGATCAAACAAATTATACATTTTAAGCCTACTACAAGCTCATCTCTTATTAAAATTGTAGATAATAACAAAGAACTTTCAGACCCCAAACTTATTTCTGATGCATTTAATAATTATTTTGCGCAACAAGTTAGCAAATGAAATACCTAGAGTCAACAAAAGACCTGAGGAATATCTAGGTTTACCACAAAGCAACAGCTTTCTTATTTCTCCTACCACAACCACTGAAATTGAAAACATAATATTTAGTCTTAAAAGTGGAAAGGCTGTAGGTCCCTTCAGTATCCCCGTTGTCACACCTAAGCTTCTAAAATCTGTTATTTCCAAACCATTGGAGATGCTTTTTAACACCTTATTCTCAACTGGCACTGTCCCAACTGACTTCAAACTAGCTAACATTATTCCAGTTTATAAAATGGGGTAATGAGCGAAGTAATTTTTACACCTGGCTCTGTGCTAATAGATTATCTCTTAACATTGATAAGTCAAATTTCGTAATATTCCATCCACAAAAGAATGTACAAAGACTTGATTCTTATCTCAAAATTAATAATATGCAGTTAAAAAGAGAATATTGTATCAAATACTTGGGAATTATGATAGACTCTAATCTTATGTTGATTGCACCGTTAGGAAGGTCAGGGGAAGCATTGGAATTCTTAGCAAAATTCGTCATTTTGTAAGTCTAGAAACTTTATATTATGGCTTAATATATCCTTTTCTGATTTATGGACTGATTGCCTGGGGTAATACTTATGAGTCTACTGTAAATCCAATTTTTATCTTACAAAAAAAAGCAGTACGGGTGATGACATTCTCTAGCTTTGATCATCACTCTAGTCAGCTATTCAAGTCTCTGGAGATTATTAAACTCTGATCTCGTTACTTTAGTCATTGCCACTTTTATGTATAAATTTTATAATCAATTGTTACCCTCTGTCTTCCAGTCCTTCTTCACCAAGTTAGATACTGTCCACAGTTACAATACCAGGCTTTCTGCAAAACAGTCTTACTATCTTCCCAAAGCAAGAACAAATTATGGAATATTTAATATTCCATTCCAGGGCCCTAAAATATGGAATGATATTGATTAGTATAGTTAATCACATGAGTCGAAGTACTATTAAGGATTAATTGCACGAGTTTTTTCAAAATTTTCCAAAATTGCCCGAGTCGCGAATGTTGGACATGATTTTCTGCTCGTTTTCATCACCGGAGTCGTAGTCATCTAGGCCTTGCTCGGAGTTGTGACCCGTTATGTTTTTGATCTCGCATTTTGGGATACCGGAGCTTTTCAATTTTTTCACAACGGTCTTTCTTGCACTGTGGTTGGTTAGCTTCTTTTCAGGGCAGACATCTTTTAACGGTGAGTCCTCTTTCATTGTTTTCATTATGTTATTGATTCTATTCTTGCCCATCGGTGTTTTCTTGTACCACACGGCGCTGGTCTGAGGCTTGTCGATAACAGCCAGGTAAAATGGCCCTGTTTTCTTCATTTCTTCTGGACGCTTTTCCAGGTATTGCTTAACCCTTTCGTTGGCAGTTTCCTGGGGAACGATTTTTTTTTCTCAAACCCAGTTCACAAATTTGACTGTAGCTTCTCAGCCTTAAGTGTTACCTACCCATAAACTATATATCATTTTTCTTTAGGAAAAAAGTGCTTTCACATAGGATACATTTCAGAGTAATTGCATGCTACCATAAACATTTTGAGCCAATTTAAGTTTGAATGAAAAATTTTCTTGATGTGTTGTGGGTTGTTCGCACTCTCCAAACACACCCTACCTTCAGAAATAAAAACACCATTACAGGATATTGCTAAAGAAAAATAAGTAAGAAATCAGAAACTTTTTATTTTATCAAAATATCATAAAAGGAACCAAAGTTATGGGCATTTTTGTGCCAGTGGTCGAGTTTTGTGGAATCCGGGTTTTCTTGACAAATACAAAAAATCATTACATTATTTTCTAACAGCACAACATGTCAACTGGGAATGAATACTAGAAGGCCTGTACTTGTGTGAAGAGGGCAAACATACCCATTTCAACAGTTAGTAGAGTTTGCTTCCCAAGAATAAAAACATTTATGCCCACATTTAGTTAGCAAATTATGACAGTAAGACAAAGAATTCAATGTTTAAAGTCACATTCTAGTAGAATTTGTCATTGACTAAAACCAGCAATATTAGTGAAACTATCACCAGTATTCCACAAGATTGTGCCACTTCTCCCAACAATTGCGATGTGAGAGAATACAAAGTGGTTTCTGGTCACATGTAACACAAACAGTGTTTGTTCGGGATTTTGCACTCCTGCCGAGGTTCTGAACTGACACAATCTTGGCACAAACCACACAGTCTCTCCTTTTCTCTTCCACAGCCACAGAATGATACTGTTTATTTAGCCTCCTGGCATCCAAATCAGGTAGAGGCCGACTTAAAAAACGACCAGGTCTTCCTCTGAAACACTTTCCCTCCAACAAATGCCGAACAACTGAAATTCTATAGGAAAGGAAATCTTGAGGGGTTTGCTTTACTTCTTTGAAAATGGTGAATGAATTCAACAGGCAAACCTCAAGTCCATAATAGAAGAGCTTTTTCCAAGCTTTCCTCGACTTTCTAATAACCGAAAAGCTTTGAAGAATTTGGTCAGCAAGGTCTACCCCACCCATGTACTCTTGGTAGGCACACTGTGCTGGAGGGCAAGGTATTGCTTCGCGTGGGCCAGCTTGAGAACGCCGCTGAACCGTGGTTGGAGCTCCTCTGCTTTCTGGAGGGTGAATAGTGGAGATCAAATACACCGGACGTTTATCATACCACGCCATGGCAACAAGATTACCATGGCTTCTCCATAAACAATGTCCACGATTCATCCTCTTCTCCATGGCAGATGAAATCACAATATCGTTAGGGAACCCCTTTCGATTTGGCCTTACAGTTCCACAGGCAAGCACTTTTTTGGTTTCAAGTTCCAAAAAAAGATGTGGATCACAATAAAAATTATCCATGTACAAGTTATGAAACTTGTTTTCAATTGGAGCAATGAGGTGTTTCACTACCCTTCGGGCTAAGTTGTGCTCTACATTTCCATTTTCTTTTCCCAGGTGCACTTGGAATTTAAAAACATAACCAGTCTTGGCCTCACACAGGACCCACAATTTTATACCCCATCTAATGGGCTTGTTTTTTATGTACTGTTTGAATGACAGGCGACCTTTGTGGGGAACCATGGTCTCATCAATAGACACATCCCTCTCAAGACGATAGAGACGTTGAGCATTTGCCATGACTAGATCTAAAAATTGCCTGACCCGATAAATTTTATCAAATCTAGGATGTTCTCTTGGGAGAGCTTTGGTATTGTCAGCCAAGTGAAAGTATCTCCAAATCTGGAAAAATCTAGTTTGGGTCATCACAGAACTAACACTTTCCTGGTGTAACAGGTTGTCTGTACTCCAGTACATGGCCAGTCTTGGAAGTTTTACAATTCCCATATAAATCATAATACCAATAAATGCTTGCATCTCGTCTTTACTAACTGGAGACCACTTTCTTTTGTGTTTGTTTGGCTCAGCTGCCACTTGTTGATCATGGTATCTGTTTGTCTCTGCAACAATCATGTCCCACATTTCATTAGTAAACATTTGGTCGAAAACTGCTCCTTCCCTGATTTCAGCACCATTTGGATATCTTTGAGTTGGCCCAGGTGCTGGCTCAGCAAATGGTCTATCTGCTGGTGGATTGTACGTCCCTGACCACTCTAATGCAGGATCTTGTGGCCGTCCGACACGTGCCGCTCTTCCATGGCCACGGGCTGCTCTTCCACGGTTTCCTCTTCCACGGCCTCCTCTTCCACGACCTCTATTTTGAACTGGGCTACGATCACGAGCAGTTACTCGACCTGTGATCAAAATATTCGAACTTAATTCCTCTG
>OX453272.1:24351390-24746390 GCA_949710005.1 Ricordea florida
ACAAGAGCTTAGATTGCTACCAAAATTTTGCGAATGGTTGGGTTCGAGAAGTATTTAGCAAGACGTTTGGCGAAAATCGCCTCTTAATCGCGAAGGTAAGGTTGAGGAAGCCATTGCTGTTTTGTTTGTTCATGTTTTTGTCTCGCATCTGTTTTGGTTTATCGTCCGATCGATCGCTGATCGTTATATTTAAGGTTATATTTACTATAATGTTTCATTTTTAGGTTAATCATTCTCAGAGGATGTCTGAAAAGCCTCTTACTCCCTGGGTCGTGTGTGAAAAGTCCGGGAAAGTGCTTTATGCCCACTGTGACTGTATGGCTGGCCTTGGCGAGAGCTGCTCACATGTGGCTTCACTTCTGTGGGCCATCGAAGCTGGATGCAAGCGACGGGATTCTCTAACAGTAACTGAAAAAAAGGCCTATTGGGTGCTGCCGTCAGCGGTGAAATCTGTACCATATTCCAGAGTAAAGGATATTCAGTTCTCCAAGATGTTGTTTGGACAGAGAAGGGCCTGTTTATTGAGAGAATTTTCCCAGACGTTGATTTTTGGGAACAAAATGTTCCTAAAGCAAAAGAGTTTTTTGTGAGAGGAGTTTTACCGGAGCTCATTGGAAGATGGTATTCAAGACCCACAGCATCTGCAACACAGGGGACTTCAGATAGTTGTTCTGTGCAAATTTGTTATTGTAGAGGAGGAGAACATGGCCAAATGGTTGGATGTGATAATGAGCATTGCCCATATCAGTGGTTCCACCTTGAATGCCTTGAATTAAAAGCCTTTCCAAAATCAAAGACTTGGTATTGTCCTGAATGCCAAGAGCGTCGTAGGGGCAAATCTATCCGAGTGCAACGAACTGATTAGATTTCTAGACCTTTAAAGGGGGCTTGTTTGTAACAAAAAACTAAGTTTTTATTAGTTGCAAAAGCACAACATATATTGAGTTTGCTGTCAAGGTTGACAGTAAAATATTATTGTTGACAAACTATTTAATTATTGTAAGGATTTATCAGAATTAAAACTGTCTATTCAAATGGCACAACTGAGTCACACAGATTAACAAGTGCACAACAGCATGTCACAATCTTATCGAGGGTAGTTACATCCCCATTTCTAACAGTTACAAAGTCAATGGGTTGAGTTGCACTTAGAATACTGTACTTCTTTCGGATATTCCCAATAACCCGCTCTACATGAATTCTAACATTAGCAATTCTGCGGGTTTGGTCCACTTCAATACCACTTAGCTGTTTTTTCCCCTTAGTGAATGCAGGGATCTTGATAGTAATAATCCCACTGATTCTTGAATGTCAAAACCCCTGTCTGCCAGAATAACATCTCCTGGGGTAAGGTTATCAAGGAGCCCACTATTCTCAGTAAGGTGTTTATCACTGACTCTCCCACCCCACCCTTCTGAAATGAAGCTTACAGTACCTTGAGGGGTGATACCTATAAGATACTTGACAGTATTATGGTGTTTATATGATGAAAATGTTTGGGCTCTTGCAAGGGGATTCAAAGGGCGGTCCGGGAAAATTTCAAAACAGTCAATAATGAGAACACAGTTTGGACAATGTTTACGAAAGTCCATTGGAAGGGTCTTCTGAAGAGCGTCCCTGTCCGGCCAGATGATCAAAGGTTTCAGCCTGACATAAAGCACATCTACCACTTGAAGAAATGTACGGGATACAGTTGCCTCACTGATGCCCCCAAACCTGTACCCTAAGTCCCTCCCTGACAAATTTAATCTCATGCGAATTAAACCCAACAAAAATTTCTGAAAAGGACTTAAAATCCCTTTGGATGATTTGAATTCTAGACTTGAATTATTTATAAAATTAAATACACACAGTAACAGTGACCAATTTGGAAGGCCAGTGTAAAACAAAACCTTGTCATTGTTCTCTCTAAATGAATCTTCATTTAGTGAGTTTAATTTTAACTGTTCCTTGAGGAAAGAATTTTCCTCCTCCAATCCAGTGATGTACTCATTAGTAACTTCGGTCTGGCAGTCTTTGCTCCTGTACTCCTCAACATCAGGTAAAGCATTTGAATGTGACATCTGTTCAGTGGATTGATTGGACAGTTCAAGTAGGGCACTAGCACAGTCACTCCTTCGCTTTTCAACCCTTTCCTTCGATCGTTCATGTCTTTTCTGACTTGATTCTGAAACACCTTGGTAATTATACCCAAGTTTCTGACTAGGGGCTCAATCTGGGTTAGTCGTGTCGTAAACTGAAGCAGGTTTTCCTAAGAAAATGAGGCAGTGAAAAACTTCTGTAAGGACAAAACCATTTTAAGCTAAGGGAAGACGTGTTCAGCATCAATAACTTGTACGTACGTTTCACGAAATCGACAAGAAAGTGATCATTGTAGCTCGAGGACCGAAACACTAAAACATGCAGTGCGCTACCTACCTGATATGAAATGGTCACTGCAAACTCTTACAAAGTCCCCGGGATCAGCAGCAAGATCTTCCCTTCGAATCCTAGCGAGCCAAGTCGCTCGACGTTCGATGCTCAAGGCTTTCATTTTTGGGTTCAATCTTGTGACTATTGCGGGAAGACGGTAAAAGCCTTTGTCCTTTTCTCTGTTTGAACGATTGGAACAGCCAAAAACAGCACAGAAGTTCACCATAACGCCACAGACACACGTGCGATTTGTTTACAAGCTTGTCCTCCAGTTCGATAAGTCACGTGACCTGACGTCACATCTGAAATGGGTCTATATAGAAACTTCCCGATTGTCACTTAGTGATGATTATAATGATCACTGTCAACGGACAGAAACGAATGAAATGCAAGAAAAAAATTACGGTGGCCCACAACTGCCACGGCAATATCAAATTCCCCACGGCAAAACCAAAATGCTCATGGATATAACAAATACCTCACGGCAAAAACAAAATGCTCACAGCAAAACCAAAAAAGCTCACGGCAAAACCAAAACTCACGGCAAAACCAAAAACTCACGGCAAAACCAAAAAGCTCACGGCAAAACCAAAAAGCTGACGGCAAAACCAAAAAGCTCACGGCAAAACCAAAAACTCACGGCAAAACCAAAAAGCTGACGGCAAAACCAAAAACTCACGGCAAAACCTAAAACTCACGGCAAAACCAAAAATTCACGGCAAAACCAAAAACTCACGGCAAAACCAAAACACTCACGGCAAAACCAAAAAGCTCACGGCAAAACCAAAAACTCACGGCAAAACCAAAACACTCACGGCAAAACCAAAACACTCACGGCAAAACCAAAACACTCACGGCAAAACCAAAAACTCACGGCAAAACCAAAACACTCACGGCAAAACCAAAAACTCACCGCAAAACCAAAACCTCACGGCAAAAGAAAAAGGCTCGCGGCGAAAGCAAAAACTCACGGCAAAACCAAAAACTCACCGCAGAAGCAGAAACGCTCGGTAAAACCAAAAAGCTCACGGCAAATTAAAACATTCACGGTAAAATCAAAACCAGAGAAAGGTGTTGTATCCGTGGGTCCTGGACACTAATTGTGCGCGCAAAGGCTGTTGGGGTTAATTCCAACATGGCTGCGTCCATTTCTTTGAGTTCCCAAATGTTTTGCTCAAATTGTGGGGCTGAAGCTGTTCCAACAGCAAACTTTTGTATCAGATGTGGTCAAGGTAACAGAGTTAAAATAAACAAATAAATTTATGAATAAATATTTGTGTATATGGTATTTGGTATTTAGAAGTTTTATTTGACATTTTGCAACTTTAAATCATGAGCAGTGTTCGTAATTTACTCAAGACGGTTTAGCCTACACTTTTTTTTTAATCGTTTTGTAGTCTCTTCATTAGTTTTTTGTTGCTACATAATTCGACTCAAGATGCTTTCTGGGTTTATGTATATATTGAACCTTCTACGCTGGGGAATACTGTGGAAGAGTATTTAAGATCTTGTGTTGGAATTTAGTTGTTTTCTTGATTAAACGCACGTACTACCTGCGGATTAATAGAGCGGAATCCCGAACTCTTGAAACCTTGATTGTTTAAACTTCCAAATAACTTGAACCAAAAGTTGTTTTCATTGGTATCCTTAAAGGTTCTGCAAATTTTTGAGCTAACATTGTTTTAATCTAAGTATTGTCTTTTTAAAATCTTAGTTAAGAGCAAAGGTAAGTAGTAACAGCTACGCATTCTTTTCAAAGTAATTTTGTATTTTTCAACAGACCTGAGAGATAATAATAGTGACGATTCAGATTCAGAAACAGAGTGCAACTTTGATGAAGAAGCAATCATAACTTATTATTTCAGCGGTGGGTTTGAGTACAATGAAATTCTTCTGTTTCTTGTCAAGTATCACAACCATCACATTAGTTTCAGTACATTACTTAGACGGCTGAGACAGTATGGACTCTCTACACAGAAACAACCATCGGAAGAAGTACTTAAGGAAGTTAGAAAACATATTAAAGAGATTATTGATGGACCTGGGTCAATGGGAGGGTTTCGGACAGTCTGGCATACACTGGAATTAGAGGGATTCAGAGTCCCAATAGTGGTACAAGAAATTATTAGAGAGCTTGCTCCTGAAGGAACAGAGTTGCGCAAGTCATGTTGCTTAAAAAGGAGGCAATACCATAATCCAGGTCCCAAGTATGCCTGGCATGTAGATGGATATGACAAGCTCAAACCCTGGGGTTTGTATAGATGGTTTTAGTAGACGTATAGAGTAGTTGGAAGTGGCACGTTCAAATAATCTACCCGAGTACCCAGGAATGTATTATGTAGAGTCAGTCAAGGACCTAGGAGGTTGCCCTGTTGAAGTTGTAACCGACTTGGGAACTGAAAATGGTTTAGTGGCATCTATCCAGAGCTTTTTTCGACAAAACCCTGTTGCCCATCATTATGTCCCTTCACCACGTAATCATCGGATTGAGGGTTGGTGGTCATTCTATTCCAAGAACCAATCATTGTGGTGGATAATTTTTTTTTCAAGATTTGGAAGCAGAAGGCAAAATTGACATGACTTCTGAAATGAATAAGGAATGTTTGTGGTATTGCTTCTCTGGCATGCTCCAAGCAGATTGCAATGCTGTCAAAGAACACTGGAACACTCATTATATTCGGCGATCGAGGCATAATACAGTGAAAGGCAGACCAGATTCATTATTTTTTTTTGCCAGAATATCATGATGCCATGAACAATCTTCTGTCAATTGTGGAACCCAGTGAAATTGAGTGTGTCACAACAAATCATTGTCAAGCAAGACTCTGATGAATATCAAGAATATTTTGACTATGTTTGTGAAGGTCTCAATATTGAAGCTCCCACTACCTGGAAAGAAGCTTTTCAGCAATATGACACATATTGCTGAAAATGGATTGTCTCCTTGAATTTGTGCACCAATCCAAGCAAAGTAAACATTGTTTGACTGCATTAGACTTCTTAATAAATTGGATCACGTGCCAACAATACTTCACACATGTATTTCAAAGATGAGTTGATATTAGTTGAGAATGTTGTATCAGAGAATGTACCTTCCCATTGTACTTAATTTAGAGTTTTCATACTGGTGATGACATACAAACTACACAAAAACGTAACACGAGAAGAGTTAGTATATATTGGAAACTAGCATAAGTGCTAGAGCAATGCCCTTGTTGAGAATAGCCCTTAAAAAGAAATTGATACATGCAAAAAGCTGATGATGTACATGGTTGAGAAATAACATTTTAATTTTTTTCATTTAAATCCAAGTCCTCTAAAGCAAAGAATCTTTCTTCAATATATAACTGTCATTTATTCTTAATTAAAATCAATCGTAACAATTACTATAATTTTTTAAACTTTACATCCAGCAGTTAAATTACAAAATGCTGTTGTCAACCACTCAAAGCTCATTGGTATTGTGTTGTTATTTAACTATATAGTTAACATTTATTAATGAAAACAGGAACCAAACTGATTGATGCAATTATACAACACATGCATCTGCAGGTGAGTTACTTCAGTGTCAAAGCATCAATTGACAGAGCAAAATAGAGCTGAAAGCCAGCTTCTCTCTTCAACACTAACATGATAAAAACTGTCACATTGTTAATGGTAAGGTGGCATCTCAAAGACATCACTTTCTTATGCAGTGTGCAAACATGGTAAAACAAAACCTTCAATGTAAAGAAATGCCATCAGTAAAAGTAAAAAAATGGTAGTGTTTTGACAATTATAATACATTTCATGAAGTTCAGGTCTAGGCCAGCTTCATCTTCAAGGGCACATAACACAACAAGTCTGACCAATGTTACTGTCAGCTTTGTACTCATCGTCTCCCAAAAGCCTAACCCTTACAATACGCCATTAGAAAGATGCGTGCAAACTCTTCAGCCTTTTCCATATGATTGACTGGAAATGTCACAGCTTTCCCACAGGCGGAGACAACAGGGAAACATACCCTATGAAGCGGATTTCTCTGCACACATTCGTGATCAAACATAACAGTTACGGCAAGGTCATCACCATTAACTGGCCTATGCTGTTGACCAGTGAGCCATCCTAACACGCCTCTGGTATAAGCACTGCAGAATGAAAGTTCTCTAGGCTTTCCACTGCCTCCGACTGGTGTGTTTTTGGTGGTTCTCTATCCTGTAGTTTGTCTTCAGCATTCCAAGCCAGCATTTCAGAGTACCCAATCATGTTTTCATCCTCAAGCCTCGTAAGAAAATCTTGAAATTATCAATGATCGCTTCCTCGGTTATTCTCCTGGGGGTTCCTTCTAGTGAATACATAGGCTTCAACACTGAAACTATGTAGTTTGCATCAACAATGTTTACCTTAGTATCTTTCACAAAGAGCGGCTTACAAAGATCAGCATTCCCCTTGACTAGACTCGCTAAACCAAAAAGCTCAAGACCTTTTCCAAACTCCTTTAGAAACAAGGCCCTTCTACTGAGAAGACTAACCATTACTGTACCAGTTATGTTATTTATGTGATCTGCATCAATGACGCCTGTGTATCCATGCTCGAAAATGGTATCCTGATAGCGAGCTGGATCTTCTCTGATACTTTCTAACAATGATTTTTCATCAGAGCTCAAGTGGAAGTCTTCCTTCAATTCATTCATATCAATATTGGGATTGACCAGCAACTGAAATGAGCCCTCAGTTAGAAAACGAGGATTAGGTCCTCCTTGGACAAGGCTCACTGCTACAATTTGCCCACGTGCAAGAAAAAAGCCATCATGAACATGCAACATAGAATCTACAGGAACAGCACCAGGGAAAAAATTGCTTTCCAATTTCATGCGTTGCAAATGCTAGAAATTCTTGTGCCATAGCACCAGAGTCAATGCCAAAGTGAACCCTCAGGACCTTTTCAGGAGAGCTTCTCTTTGACTCGCGCTGCCAAATCTTAACTTGCCTCTGAAAAGATGACCCTCTCCTGACAACTAGAAAAAACTGATCAGATTCATCCACAGAGTTCCCAAGAAATCTTAATAGGTCTTCACTGCTTGTAAACGGTGTCACTTTCTGTTCAGGACGGTTGGGCACAGTTGTATTGTCAACAGCAAGAATGGTTTCAGTAGTAAGCATGGGTGAATCCTCTTGGATGCTATCACAGCCATTACTTGTAGGATTTGCTGCACATTTCCCCTCGCCATCTATTGTAACTTCAAACTGGCCTGCTTCCCGATCAAATTTTAGCTGAAGGCTCTTTGCTAGCTCTTCATCTCTGTCGATTTCTGATTTTGCCTTCTTTCCTTGCCTGAACTGATTCTCATCCTCTGAATTCTCACTTTCACTGCTGTACCCCTCTTGCTGACTTCTTTCAGCAGCTCTTATGTCCGTTGTTGTACATAGGTAGAGAATAATTCTCTTGTAGTCTTTTTCAATTTCTTCATGATACCTTAGAAGGTTGAAAAATTCCACAGTTCCTGGCAGAAATTGGGCTTGCTTCCCATCTTCATAGACCAGCATGTACTCTTCTTCTTCTATGTAGAGTTGGCTTTGGTATGCCTTCCACTTTTCAATTGCTTTTGAAAATATTACTATTTATGGGGCTTTGTTGGATACTCTAAGTGCAATTCTCTTCCCCCTTACAGGTTTCAACTTCATATCAGTCTCCTTTCATTCCAACAGACCAACTGAAATTGTTACTTCTTCTTCTTTTTCGGCTTTCTTACTACACTTTGTCTTCCACTGTTTTCCCTTAAGTTTCCTAAACTGCTCGAAAGACTTAGGGGCCTTGGGTGTCTCTACTGTAGGAGGAATATCTGAAAGCATAATAATAAAAATGTTTTACTTGACAATCAATTTTCATGTGCAGAGCGATCATGAAAATTTGTCGTCAACAGTATTGTATTTTTTTACACCACAAATACAATGACTGTTCAGCGGGAGGAGGAAACCAGTGGCGAGGGGGGTGATTGTTAATACATGTAAATATAACACTCCTCAACTATTTAAATCCACCTTGCCATGGTGGTGTCAGGAATAAGGTGTTATCATTTATTTATTAACCAATGATTGACAGGCCTTTTCTAGAATTTTGGGAGAAAATTGATACTGTACTCGTAGATCGTAGGTGCTGTTCTATTAGTACGAAACTAGGGATTATCATATACCGTGACCAGAGTGACTAGGGATACTTCGATTAAAAGTGAGTGGAATTTTAATTGTGGGCTTATCCTGGATCACATAACGTATGGGAGCATTCGCGACAGTGGATTGGGTTTGGTGGATCTAATACTTGGTAAGACACTTGGTAAGAAGCATCAGTATGCCTGCCAACTAACACGCATTTTGCCTGTGTCACACTCCTTCAGATTGAAAACGTCGATCACACGCATACAGGACAATTTCACACGCGTGACTCACAATTCCGGGCCACTTCAGTAATCAGTAACGTGGAAAAGTTAATTCAATTTCCACCCAAAATACTCCAGTACAACTTTAATACAGCTACATAACGATTCATGACGACGACTCTTCCGTCATGTCTTCCATGTATCTTGTGGCAAACAAGTATGGCTTCAATATAGGTTTTTACCTTTTTCATCCTCTGATATTCTTGACTCTGTCGACTGAGCTGACGAGGTCGAAGCAAATCCTTGAATGCAAAGGTAAAGCACACCTTTAATTTAACGAGTATTCATCAATTGTCCCATCCTTATGCACACAAAATAAACTTGCAACATGTTACCTTGACCACATCTGGTACAAAAGTTTGCCGTTGGAACCGTCTCAGCGCCACAGTTTGAGCAAAACATCTTGGAACTCACTTGGACGCAGCCGACGCAACCATGTTGGATTTAACCCCAACAGCCTTTGTGCGCAAATTAGTGTCCAGGACCCACGGATACAACACCTTTCTCTGGTTTTGGTTTTGCTGTGAGTTTTTTATTTTCCGTGAGTTTTTGCTTTTGCCGTGGGCCTTTTGCTTTTGCCATGAGCCTTTTGCTTTTGCCGTGAATTTTTGGTTTTGCCGTGAGCTTTTTGGTTTTGCCGTGAGTTTTTGGTTTTGCCGTGAGTTTTTGGTTTTGCCGTGAGCTTTTTGGTCTCTCCATGAGCTTTTTGGTTTTGCCGTGAGCTTTTTTGGTTTTGCCGTGAGGTATTTCTTATTGCCGTGAGCATTTTGGTTTTGCCGTGGGGAATTTGATATTGCCGTGACACTTTTGTTTCGGCCGTGAGATATTTGAATAAAATGAATAAATGAATGAAATGAAAATGAATAAAAGACTTTAGTTATTTATTCTTTGCCTTTGGTGACATCCTTAAGAATAATTCCTAACATCGCCAGTGCATCCATTGAAAATCTTTGCTGTTGTTGTCTGCTTATCCTTTCTGCCTTGGCCATCATCTCCATAAAGGCCTCATTCTTTTCTTGTGCCCTTTCAAGGAACCAAAGGACTACACTTTGTTCCTCTGCGCCAGCCCCACCTTTTGTGTTCTTTCTAGGATTCTTTTTCGCCAATGTCGCCGATTCTACCGCGCAACTCTTTGGATTGGGTGTGCTCGTGCTCGGGCCCTTCCTTTTTCCGCTTTTGTTCTCAAAAAGCAGTGATTTCGTGAAAGCCATATCTGCGTCCTCTTCTTCAGAGCCATCAGCGCCAGACGTGCCAGGCATATCTCTCTCCTTTTTTGCGTGAGCAGCTGCCCACATCTCCTCATCTAAGGTCTCCTTTTCCAGCAGCGGGAACTGTCGACGTATTGTTGTGAGCTGCTTTCCAGCACGTGCCTGGGATTAACAGCTTCTCGGTTGCCTAAAATGTTATCCATATCGTGAAAATTTCTTGGTATGAGCTCAGCTCCACTCTCAGTTTCCTTGTCTTCGTGTTCGTGGTCTCCTCCCTTTTCATATGCAGTGGTTCTTAGTTTATCTTTCACGGTCTTGTACTTTTTGGTTAGGTTTGCCATTTTATTTTTGCACTGCTGGGCAGATTTCTCGCTTTCGACGTTCGCTCGTCTGCACCTGGCGATACACTGCCACTCTGGGGAATTGAATGACCGGTAGTGGAGTTTACCTTCGTTCTCGCCGAACAGTTCAATTAGAATCTTTTCTTCGGTGTGAGTCCATCGATTTTTTTTCCCTTTGCACTCCGTTTTCTGCGTTTTCTTGACTCTATGTAGACGGATCCAAAACTGCGAAGCCTGAACCGCATGGGCAGGCGAATGAGTGAATGGTGCCATCATCTGCATCGAGGACATCATTGGCGGAACATAGTATTGCTGTGGCATGAACTGTTGATTGTACGGGGAGGGTTGTAGTCCTGGTTGTCTTGCATGGGAAAATGGCGACAACGTGGAATATGTACCTTCCCTTGCGAAACAACGCAAGGATCAACAATCATGACAAGAAAGAAATATTGATATGCACAAATAAGCTATACAATGGTGTTAACTTTACCTTTTGGGTTGGTCGCATTCGTAATGATTTGTGTCTTTGTTTTTTGCCATAACTTCTTCATAGACCAAAACCAGACGAGGAAACCTGGTCGAATACCTGGTCTCGAAAACGTGATCGAATGAGACTGACGCAATCCCGACACCACAGGATGTGACATTCTGTGTGACCGCAAGCAGGTGCATCTGTCGTCAAAACCTTGGTTAGCGACCTTAACCATGCCTGCTCTATTGTCTTGAGCGGTGTTTACCAGGTTATCAGTTGTTGTTTACACTCGCAAAATATTTACCTAGGTAAGTTAACTCCAATACCTTGGTAGCACGCTCAAGTCTAAACACGGCATTACTGAGATTGTAAGGTTTTTTCATCTTTAAAATGCTTAATCAAATCTTTACAAATGCATGAGTGGTGAACTGTTAGTGACAGTACCTCCTCTGTACTTTCACCATTTTCTGAGTCTAACCTTTCTGGTGGCTCTATTGGCATACCAACTGTAGGTACAGGGATATAACCTCCCTCTTCAAGCACTGCACAAGATCTTTCAACAGAGCTGGAACAAGCTCGAGATCACGATTATCTTGACTTCCAGGTGGTACTTGCACAGGTGGATTCCAGGTGATGCCTCTTTGAAAATGGTCCAATCGTAGCTCTCATATTTCATGCACAGACATTCTAGAAATAAAGGAAGTCAACTGATTATTTTCAAGTAAGTTTCAGGCTGAAACACTTCAGACGGAGCAGTAAATAGACTTTCCTGATATTCCTGGTCCTGCTCACAACGGAGACAGGTTTGTCCTCTCTCAAAGGAAGAACTACATACATTGCACACCTCCAGTTCCCTGTCATCTGGTTTCGTATTAGATGCTCTAACTGATACTGTGGCAGAACCTGCTTCTGTGGGTAACATGTTCTCTGTGTTGGTTGCCTCAAAGTGGTTGCTGTCCTGAAATTCGTCACTCATACGACTTAGTGCCTGGGTCTGCAGATAAAAGTAAGTAGAGGAAGGAGACAATCAATTACTCTTAAGGTAGTCTTCCATAGTTCCTTTGTCAGGAAAATAGAAAATTGCCACCCCAGTTGCATCACAAGTCCAATTGTTCATGTCTTCCATGTGACCAGCAAAATCATTCTTTCCACCCGGAAAGAACAACACACAAGCCCTTCAACACAAGGCCTTCCAGTTTCAGAGGGTGTGCCTTAGTATATCTTATAAATCGATTTCCACCACCATTCTTTTTTCGAACAAGAGTAATTGTTTTCTTAACTTGGTCATGATGCATCCATCGTAGTTGTACTCTATGCTCTTTCTCAATTTTCCGCTTCTTGTTTGAGCTGCTTTTGCCACTACTACCATTCCCTATTCGGTTCAGTAGGCGCCAAAACTGGCTGACAGTTCGTGCACTCCCCGTGATCGATCCTTCTTCACTTGACTAGCAGACGAATTACAGTTTGTTGTGCTTTAACTGGCAGAAGAACAAGAGTTTGTCGTGCTTTTGCTGGGAGAAGAAACGAATCGTCTCAATTCCTCCCTCATGGTTGCTCTTATGATAGCATCCATTATGCCGCCAACAACACAATCGAGGGAGATCTGGTGACTACTCAAAAACTGAAACTGCGGAGCGAAAACTGAAACTGCGGAGCAAAAACTAAAACTGCGGAGCAAAAACTAAAACTGCGGAGCAAAAACTAAAACTGCGGAGCAAAAACTAAAACCGCGGAGCAAAAACTAAAACTGCGGAGCAAAAACTAAAACTGCGGAGCGAAAACTAAAACTGCGGAGTCAAATAAAACTGCACTGTCAAAAAATAAAACTGGACTGTCAAAAAAAACAAAACTGAACTGTCAAAATAAAACTAGACTGTGACCCTCCTGAGCCATCGTAGATGTGCAAATTTGTCTGTAGTGAAATTTTTGGAAGGAAAGGTGCTTGGTTTTTGTCACATGCCGACAATTGTTTATTATCTCTTCCAGTGTCCCAGCATGTGAAAAGCTATTTTTGAGTCTGGTTCTCTTCAGCAGAATTTAATGTTGTGATCAGCATTACGGTAGAGGTGACTGAAGCGGTGATAGATAAATCGTTTTATCGAAGTTATTAATATGCGCAGTGGGCATTGAGTAATTTATGATTTTTGCAAGGAAAAGTCTTGACACGTGCCAGCGAGTTATTTGCTGAAAGTGTGATTTGTGTCGTGTAACGGTGGTGCAATGACATTCTTGGTTGTATTCGACAGAATATGATGATTGAAACAGTAAAATTCTTCTAATTATAGTATAAAATTAATGGTTTTATGTGGAGAATTTGAGCTCTTGGATGGTCAAGCGATCTTTGGGATTTGCCGGAGGTGAACTTTATCCAGTTGTACGACTACCCTGTTGTCTCCACTCTCAAATATCGCCGCATCATTTGAAAGGAACACTTTACAAAAAACTTAAGTCCTACCAATTTGTTTTGAAGGAAATTTCAAAAAGTTGGAAACAAAACTCTTTGTAGACAAAATTTATGTATGAGCAAATGTTCTTCCCTACATGAAAAGGACGCCATACAGAGTTGTTGTAGAGTTCACACCTACTTGTGATGTGTTACGCGCGTCCTGTACGTGTCCCGCTTGTCTCGGACTGCATAACAAAGGGAAATGTAATCACGTCGGAGTGCTCTTTGCTATGGAGGATTTTATTACAAGAGGTTTGCAGAATAATCCAGAGCTTCTGACGTGTATGTCATGGCTGTCGGTCTGGATTGTACCTCGAAACCAAAGTATTGCAGCAAAGTTGCTTGACAAAGTGTTGATCCGTAAAATAGGATTAGGAAAAAAACAACATTAGAAGACAACCCAAAATAATCAAGTTTGATCCAAGGGCTCCACGACAACGTACTCATGACGAAGAAGAAAACCTCCAGGGCTGTTTGCCCTCAAGTTCGTTCTCTTCCATGACCTCAAATCGAAATGCGCAGGTACAAAGGTCCAATCGGATTCAGCCTCGGATGACGGCGAGGAGGAATATTGGAGCACACCCTTCACCGAGAATTATGAGATTGCTACTTACCATTTCAAACGTATTGTAGATGAACACGTTTCAAGCATGGCGGCAACTGAAGAAGAGATTCGTGAAACTGAAAGAATAACAAGGGGGGCAAAACAAAGACCAACCATGGTTTGACAAACGAGGGTCTCTACTGACGGCTTCAAATTTTGGCAAAGCTGCCAAAACTAAAGAGAGCCATCAAAGAAAAGAAAATGTAAGCTCTAGGCTAATTTTATGACCGAGGCGGTTCAATATGAAATTGAAAGCGAGGAAAAAGCTGTGGCCATTTACATAAGAGATATGGCAGAAAAGGGGATCACTGTTGAGGTGGACGAGGTGGGACTTGTACAGTCCAAGGAAAAACCGTTTTTAGCAACCTAGTCTGGATCGAATCTTAACCAATGTAGTTACAAACGAGATGTGTGGAATGGAGATAAAATCACCACTTTGCAAAGCAGGCATGACAGTTGAAGATGCCTGCAAAAGTAAAATCTTTTTTCTGGAAAAACTCGATGATGGAACAATGAGACTGAAAAGAATGATTACTACATTCAAGTGCAAGGTCAACTCTATTCAGCTTCTAACTTAAACCTTAAAGTTATCGTTTTTGTTGTATATTTTGGAGAAGGAATGCCTCTGTTCAAAGAGAAAATTTTCTTTGATAGCAGTCGGTGGAATCAGACTTGAGTATTTTTTCAAAAGGGCCCTCTTCCCTGAAATTCTTACAAAGAGGGTTGAGAGAGGAAAGCTTTTGTATCTCCACTGTGGATGGCTACCATACTCCTGTACAGTTAATGGATTTAAGTTAAGATTTAACAGAGCCCAATGACTGAGTTCCAAAGGCTCTCAGAGAACCAATAGGCAGTGTTTTTTTTGCATTTTAAAATGGTTGCTCCATATGTACATATTCAAAACAGAAATTTGCTACTAGGCCTTCCACATATAATACTATCAGTATCCAACAAGACCCTAGATTTTCGTCACTCAAGGAGTAGGAAAAACCTTATACTAAAATGAGTGACCTAATTCTGTTATTACAAACTAGAAAACACTTTTTATGTTTCTCTTTAGTGACAAAAGATAACCACAAGTTGATAGAAAAAAATATAATTTAGTTAATATTGTTTTTGTTTTCCAGTTGTATTTAGTTCTCTCAAATCCAGTGGGCCTTATTCCCCAAGCATGACCAAGACCTAATTTCATCTTTTGTTGTTTCACACCCAAGTGATATTATGATAACAACAATATATTTTTTTCAGCATTAAGTTAATTATCTTAAGCAAGGTAGATCCTAGATTATTAACAAAATAACTTATTTTGAGATTCACTTTGGGTATCTTTGGTACACCCAAAACAAGAAATCTTTGTACTTTTATCCAAGAACATATGCATTCTAAAACATGGAGCATTTCATGACGACCAAAGGATTTGGTTTCGAAAGCGTGACCACAGTTGAGTGAAAATGCTAATGAGTTGAAATAGGATCTCCCGGATGAAGTCATTTGCAGCGAAACGGTCGCTTGGGAGTCAATAACTAAAGAGGATTATGACACCTTGGCGGTTCATTAACTTTTATTAAAAAATCTCTTTTTCCCAATGACTCGCCCACGTCTTAATATTTTAGGTACAATTTTTCGGGAAATAAAACCACAAGGAGGGATTCTACCTTATTCAAAACTATACCAAACTATATATCACTGGAAAGCTTATGGGCCATAGTTTTCAAAACTAGGTGTTCGGGTCCTCCAACAGCAAATGTAACCTGACACCGGTCATTACAATGAACAACTTATATTGCGTTACCCATCTGTACTTGAGTAAAGATTTTGAAGTATGGTTTCAATAAAATAACATAATTTTACTGTCATTGTAAAGCATACTGAATGCATCTTGGGATGAGTGAAGGGTTTTGAGAAATTTTGAAGCTTGACCTCACAGCCCAGGTGTCAAGTTACACATCCAAAACATGATCACCATTTCCTTCACCATTTCTGTACAAAGACCTCTATGGCAATTTCCTTCGTTCATCCCAATTAACTCATTAAGAAGTACAATCCCGGACAATTTCAAGTTCATAGCTCTAATACAGCTAGAGTAATCTTTTCTCAAGTGTTAAAAAACTGCGTTTTGAGAAAAAAGGCCTTTATGAAACTAGATTAAACAAGAGCTGTATTCAAATAATGAAGTCCACAAGTAACCAAAAGTCTACATTTCATTGAGAGAAGTCAGGAATAAGAACTAGAAAGCTCCAGATTCATATGTTACACCCTCTTGCTCTCGAAGGGCTTCTTCTCTATGGGTACGGAGCAGCTGTAACCCTTGGCGACGTTTCTTTTCCTTGGCTGTGGCCTGGTTATCAGCTTTCCGAAGCCGTGCTTTATCCCCGAGCCTAAATGTGTTGCCAGTAAATGAGCCAGCAGGACTGGAAAGTCTCCCCATCACTCTTTGTCTGCTCTCTGCCCCTCTATGGAAGTGGCAGACTGCAGACACAGCAGCACAGCGGACAACTTTTACTCCATGGTTTTTGTGCTTAGGACACCGGACCCAAACCATTGCATTGATGCTTTCATTTGGGTTCTGGGTTTTCCCACGCACACATCTTTCCAAAAGTTTACTGTCACTTAGAGTCACAAATGTGGGTTTCGAAAGTTCCAGAAAGACCTCTGGCAGACAATCATCTCCTTTGTAGGTGCTGGTTCCGGTTTCCTTGTTCTGCTGCCATTTGCACCATGATGATTCCCCTGGTGGACAGAAGCGGTGTTGCTTTGTATCATCATTCGATTTTACACAATGATGAAAGATGATGACAATGATGAAATGATGACAATGATGAAGAATGGCAATAATTTTCATTGCATAAACAACAATATCAACATCCCTTTCAGAGGGATTTGCCTTGCTCAAGGTGTTTTGCCCGATTACTAGGCCATAGTACCTCTGCAGCTGTCCTTCTGTAAGCCGGCCACGCCCTCCTACAGGCTTTCCATCCTCCAATTTACCTTTCGTGCGGGCCTTTAAATTCATTAAATGTTTGCCCATCCTTTTCTGCACATGGCCTACACAATCCATCTTCATAACTTCACAGTCATCATACACATTTCGTACTGTGCTAGATGCCGTGCTATCTCCATCTGACACCATCCATTTGTACCTTATGTTATGAAGATTGATAGATCTCTTCCAAAGAACAGAAGATCCTTCTGCTTCCATAGCAGGTGAACTTCCTTCAAAATTGATGTCACAATTTCCAGATGTTAAATGCTCCCTCCTCCAATCTTCAAATTGTTCAACATCGCCTTCACATTGTGACTTCTTCAAAGAGCATTTGCAGCAAGCTTTTGACATCACATGGTAGTTTAAGACTTCCCCTGTGTCAACCGAGATGACACCTGTGAATGAGGTAAACCCTCTCTTGGCCCAAGTGCCATCTGTCAGTGCTGTCTGAGACACCATTTTCCTCCATAATTAGCTGTCAGAGCCTTTGGCCTGCACTTTTAAGTTCTTCTGTTGCCTCGCACTCCAAAGCTTCCAAAATTATATCAACTTGCTTGTAGTAAGCAGCCCCTGAAAGACAAGGCCTGTTCATTATAGTACAGAAAGAGGAGAGTCCTTCATAACCACTTCCTGTCTCTATGGAATGATAGACAGCTCTCCGGTTGACATCGAATGATTTGCCTTTCTTGGCAATGTTTGGTGTTGTCTGGCATGGAGTACTTCCATTACATGAACCACAGGTAATGGAAAGATGTGACATCATTCCAGCTCGCCTTGAGGTATTTTCCTCAATAGTTAGATCTCCTGCTTTAAAAACGTAATGGCAACAATATACTGTTAGCTATGGTTACTGTTCTGAAATATGTAGCTTCATGTATACAAGTAAATGTATCACCGTGAAGAAAGAGAACGTTGATTACATTATAATAACACTCTAGTCAAACAAATAATCATTTTCACTTTCTTGAGAGACAGGGGACAGGAAAGCATATGAAAATACAACTAATAAAAATGAAACTAAGTATGAGTGCCATTTTGCTCACCTCATTCGCATTTGTGTAAACTTGAGAGCACAGAAGAGAGGCTCTATACATCAACAAGTCTGTAGCCGTTTTCTTATAGAAGACTCATCTTCAGAGCTCTGGAGTCTCATTTTCTTCCTTGAGGAACTAGGTGGCTGATCACTTTCTTCGCAAGAATCTGACAGATCAGAGTGATCATGTAAAGTTCCCAGAGTCGGTTCACTCTCCTTGTTGTAAGGGATTTCAATCGATGATTGAACTTTTCTACGATCTCCACCGTGTCTTTTTCTTTTCCTGGTCTTTCTTTCAACGCTTCTTTTCTTCTGTCCAGTCATTTCAAGGCAAAACACGTTCAATATTCAGGTTATTTCAACATACGATGTAATTACTATTGGCCGTTTTTATACTAGAGGACGAGTTACCCGTCCAGTCGGATAACGCGTCTCTCAAGATGTTCTAGTGTAAAGACGGGACGAACAACAAGACGAGCAACGATAGACGAATAATGCAAGACATTGCGCGCGGTCAAATAAAAAGGCATGGGTACTAGATTTTTTTGGCGGTAAAATTCAAGATGGCGGCCCTGTTGGAACTCGTAAAATTGTTTTCCCGTAAAAGAAGAGCTGAAGAAGAGTTTTTAACTTCCCAATATAAAATGAACGAAGAAATGGTAAAGAAACGTTGTCAAAGGGAGATGGAGTTTGAAATGGAAGCTTCAGAACCTGTTCTTCTGTCAGCGATCGTGATTACAAAAAGCAACAGAAACGAGCGCGGCCCAGATGAACTGAGGAACGGCAATTGGTGGGCCAACGGTTACCAAAACTGGGATCAGGAGTCTTTCAAGAAAAGGTTGAGGGTGTCTCGAGACACATTTGAATTTATTTTGGGCGAAATTAAAGATCTTATCGTTAAGGAAGCCACGCGTATGAAACCCAATCCAACTCCACCTGCTACCCAGTTGGCTTTATGCCTATACAAGCTTGCTCATGGTTGTACTTTTTTAACTGTTGGAGATCTCTTTGGTGTCGCAGAATCTACTGCCCAAGTAATTTTTCAAGACGTTTGTAAGGCCATTGTGGGATGTCTGTATGACAGACTTGTTTACCTGCCAAGAAATCTGCAAGGGTGGAGCCAAGAACTAGAAAGCTTTCTTGAAAATTGGGAGTTTCCCTGCGCTGGGGCATGGGATGGATCTCATGTCTATGTAAGTACTAAATTCAAGAACTTTTACAGCTACAAGAAGAGGTACTCAGTGACAAACATGGGATTTATCGGTCATAACAAGCGATTTATGTGGGCTGCTGTGGGTGCTCCAGGATCTACACATGACTCAAGGCTTCTAAGAAGTTGTGGTATTTATTCTGAAATTGAAGCCGGTCACGTGCTTCCTAACAGGTCTTTGAACCTTCACCCTTATGGGCAGATTCCGTTCACCACTGTGGGTGATTCAGCATTTCCTAATCACTCCTGGCTTTTAAAGCCATACAAAGAGGGAACAAGGGTACACAAGCAAAGGTATTTCAACAGGAGACTTTGTTCTGCCAGAGTAGTTTCTGAACATGCATATGGAATGTTAAAGGGGCGGTGGATAATTCTCTACAAAAAAACAGAGTGCCATTTAGACATTTCCCTTGTCATTATGACATGCATTCCTCTCCATAATCTCCGTATCCACCGAAGTGATCCCTGTAACCCCAGGTGGAGGCTTCAGGTCAATGAGCTCAATCTGATTCGAAATGCTGATGCCCACGCCGAAGAGGGAAATACAACAAGAGAAGGCATTGCCAATTGGTTGTGGGATATCGGAGAGGAAAGAAATGCAGTTCCTTGATTTTGTAGACCAAAGAAGTAAAAATCACAGGCAAAAACTGAGAAACTTAACTTTACAGTTTTGATATAAAACCACTGGTCATGTTGAAGAAAACAACGATCTGTATATTGCAGTATTGAAATTCAAGTTTGAAATTATCTTTTTTAAAACAATGTAACTTACACAGTATACATAAGAAACACAATCATACATAAGGTATAAATTACAAGTATTGCTTGACTTTTCATGCATGTGTGCAACTGCACTTTCAACTTAAGTTAACTGAGCAACCAGAGAAGCATGTTCAATTTTACAAGAGTGTCATTTTTAAGTAAAATTGTGTTTAACGGGTTTGTTTGACATGTACAACATTTATTAGCAGGTTGCCATTCCAAATATTAGAATAAATGGATTACAAAACAACACAACTGCCTGCTTGATGTGGATACGTGAAGTAGGGCTTAACCTTAACTTATTTCAAGGACTGAAAATTTACATTTAAGTGGGCCACGTAAGCCCTAAGTGAATCATTAACATTTTAAATACTTATTGAAATAATAATAAACAAGCTAGAATCCACCAAAAGACACAAAATAATATGTCTGACAATTTCAAAACAATATAGTTGTAAATCATCCCCCCTAAATTTCATGGTATAATGCAGCAAAGTCTGACAGACGAACTAGTTTATAGCAAGGTGTAGGAGCATCCACTAACCAGCTCTTCTATCAAGGTTGGGTTTCCCCTAAGTGAAGTTTATCTAATACCACGTCATGCTCATAGATGATTGATTATTCTGCATATTCTGGCTATCCATATCTAAAATATTGGTATCCTGGCCACCCCTTGTCAACCCCTGATGGGTGGGAGGAGTATGGCTGTAGGGGTTGGGCATAGAGCTGTAGTACTGGGGAGGAGGAACAAGGGGTTGCACAGGCATTGCTTGTTCTTGGGGATGTGGCTGCACTCTTTGGGGTGGAACACTTAAATATTTCATGATGATATCAAGCATCTTCAGCTCATGCTGCCTATTCAATTCCGCTTGCTCTTTCTGAAAAGCCAGAAATTCAGCATGCCTTTCTTTGTCTGCTTCCATCATCCTTTCACAATACTTTTGCTGTGATTCACCAAGTGAGTGAAAACTCTTTGCAACCTCATTTATGGCCTGGGACTGACTTCTTATTCGTTTCTTGCGATCTAATGGTTTTACGTCCAATGCACTTTTCCGTGCATTCCTTTTGACATTTTCGGTTCCACTATCACTTGTGGATGTTAAATCTGACTCACCAGCCTCCTCTGCATAGCTGCTATTATGGCTTACATCTGTTTGCTCTTCTTCGCTGCCGGTGTCTGAGTTATCATCTGACAAAACATCACTTGCTTTAGATGAAAGTTCCATATTACCGTGAGTGTCAGAAAATATAGGATTTATAATTGCATACCACTGTGGCTCCTGTATTGCAGCCTTTCCACTACCTTTCTTGATTCGATCAGTGTATTTACGCCATTGATCTTTCATCTACTTGAACTTGTTTCGAAGCTTTTCCACATCAATTTTCAAAGGAGTTAAGTCCTTTTTCGATGTAGATCCACGATGTTCCCGCTCGTTTTCTTCTTTGAAGTCTTGGTCGACATACGTTCCTCAAGAACCTTCTTTATATGCTCGAAAACAGTTTTGTTTGCAGTCTTCTTCAACGCAAGCGTGTCCAGTTTGTAACCAAAGTCGTTTTCCTCGTCTGCCAGAACGAAGGCAAAGTACTTCAGCTCTGTTTCTGTCCATGGACGACTTCGCTGTTTCGCACCTGCATCAGCTGCAGCCGCCATGTTGTTATGTTTGGCGTTTAACCGCTGGCTTTTTCGTAACACGGTCTCAATTTTTAGCGTTATTCGTCTGTTGCCCGTCTTTATACATACAGACGCGTTACGCGTCTAGACGAGCTACCTTTCGAAATTCGTCTTGAACGACGCACTACGAAAGATAACTCGTCCAGACGCGTAACGCGTCTTGTGCCCGTCTTTATACTAGAGACGCATAACCAGACGAGCTACAAATGTTTGCCCAAGCTCGTCCAGACGGGTAACGCGTCTCCAATATAAAAACGGCCATTCACATAAAACGCTCGAGTATTTCTCACTCGTCAGCCGTGCTCCTCTTCCAATGTCGCGTATACCCCTTTGTGTAGGGGGGCACAAAGATTACCCAATGGGTTTCGAGCTTGTTTGAGATATTTTGAGGCCCAAACAGACTCGTAAACAAGGCAAAAACAACAAAAACCAGTTGGCAACTTAATGGCAACTTAATGGTTGAAAAACATGACTCTGCATTTGGCAATTCTGCATTTGTGAATTTCACTTTGATGCTGCGACCATCTAATGGCAGGTGTGGAGAGCCGCAAATAAACTTTTGTTTGGCAATTTATGACACTTTCCACCTGACTTTTGTCTTCCTCTGTGTAAACAAGACAACTTAATGTTAGAAATTTGTACTGTTTTCAAATTTCTGTATCTTATACCTTTTCATGTTTTGATCTTGCTTCAAGAAATGTGACATGTGAAAATGAACTTCCTGTTATAATATTTTGCACTAAAACGTGTGTGACTTCCACAAATTAATTGGTCTGGCTTACTTTGAGCATACTTACTGTGATCAAGTAATTTGATATACTCTATGACACAAACTGAGCACGTGACGATAAGTTGGCTTGTGTAGAAGAAATACCCACTTTGAAGGTATTCTTAACTTATCACTGGAACTTTGTGGTCCTCTTGACCCTCAAAAAGCACGTAGCCAGTAGTTCCTGTGTAATTGCATTCATTGCCAGATTGAAAAACGCTTTTGTAAGGCCATCAGCATCTATACCATCTTCCCCAAAGAAGGCAACATCAGGAACCTTGTTCACATCTATTTCACCTCTTGAATTTCTTGAAAATGTCCCTCAGTAATGTAATGACATTAATTGATCATCGCAGTTATGTATTTCATAGCTGCAGTTATTTAATTTCACAGCTGCTTAAGTTGCGTATATACCGTAACTGCGATGATCAATTAATGTCATTACATATTACTCCGCTTACATTCTTCTCCACCTATGGGTATATTATGAACTCACAACATGACCAGCTCCCAGTTGGCTTGATAGCTCAGTCGGTAGAGCACTGCTGCGGTATTGCAGAGGTCATGGGTTCGAATCCCGTTCAGGCCTGAGTTTTTTGTTTAAGGCTTTAATTTCACAGCTGCTTAAGTTGTGTACATAACTGCGATGATAAATTAATGCCATTACATATTACTCCGCAGTTCAAATATATGGTCTTTCATATATTCATTTGCATCGTCCCTGAGTAATGTTCTTGATGGGTCTTGACAAACTGCGAGCCAGCGAGTCAGCGAGTCATGCGAGTCATCATGTGAGCCATACAAGACAGATTGTAGTTCCCAGTCCATTTTCCTTTCTCCGGCTTTTGGCTATTGGACACGAGTTTTCGCTATCCTCGCTTCCTTTCAATATAGTTTTGTTATCTGCCTTCATCTTTTCCATCTTTTGTTCAGGTAAGTTTTGTTTTGTTTTGTTATCGTTAAATTTTGAAATTTGATGTTTTATGAGTGTAGTCGCAAACGATTGAAAATTCATGCATATCATTTAAACCTTTGTTTAACGAATTCTCAAACCTTTGTTATTGTTTCACCTCGTTCAATTTGTATGTTGGCGAATTTTTCTGAAGCTGAATTTTGAATGACGTGCCCTTGGAATAAATACGTTAGTTACAGAGGCTAGTTTTTTTGTAGTTTACGTTAAAAACAAAGTTATTTTATGCTGACTCGCATGGCTCGCTTGTTGACTCGCATGGCTCGCATATTGACTCGCATGACTCGCTGGCTCGCTGGCTCGCATATTGTTCACACTCGTTCTTGATTGTCTGTTGACAAAAAGGTCTTTCTGCTTAGAATTATCCACAACTAACTGCTTGTGTACATGAAGTGCTTCACTTGGCATGATCTTGTTAATATTTAGTGCGTACCTTTCACAAAGGAAATCTCGTCCACTTAAATGTAAACAAAACCACTCATAATCAATATCTTTGTATTGATAATAAAAGCAAAAGTAATAAATAGATTACTATTTGACAACACTATTTTGCAGTTCAGTAAAAGAAACATTTGAGGAAAGATAACTTTGGAAACGAAAAGCAAGTTTATTGAATAAGTTTATTGTGGTAATTATTTCTTTTGGTGAAATTACTTTATTCCTCGCGAAGCGAGGCCGAAGGCCGAGCGTAGCGAGGTTACTAATTCCTCGCGAAGCGAGGCCGAAGGCCGAGCGTAGCGAGGTTACTAATCGTGTCGGTTCCGGTCAGACCACGTGGCTCGCAAGCCCGAGTAAATCGAGCCGAGAGTTTTTATATATGTATATATATATATATATTTATATATATGTTTATATATATCTATATTTTAAAGGTGTCCGTTCGCAGGCCAGGTTACCTGGCAACATTACTCCATGTGAAATTCCGACATTACGAATTCCTTGAATGATGTTTTGAAAATAATGCGAATTTTGTGGAAACCGATTTCACTCGTCTTGGAAGTACATCCCAGCAAGAAGATCTCCGACATATACAAGAAAGAATGGTGAGAGATCGTCGTCGAGTAAGTTTGAATGCCGCAAAAAATGCACACGGGAAGCGGCGACTCAAAGCAGAGATTGAGAAACGGCGGTAGGGACGATAACAAGAGACATCGCAGCTAAGACAAGAACTGCTCGCTCAAAAAAACAAAGGAATCAGCAAGGAAAAGGACCAGGAATACCATCAAGTTACCATCAAGTTAGATTGGATATTGAATTTGGTATACAGGACATGAGCAAGCGATTACATAACGAAATTGGCGAACAAAATTTAGCAAAATGACTTAGAACGGAAACCGAGTAGGAACGACTTCCAGCATGCAGACAGAATCAGGGCTCCTACTCCGTGTACCGGCACAGATGACGTAGCGCATTGTTTCATCATTGTGTGTAAAATTATTCAGTAACATGTTTGTTATTGTCTGGCTTTGTTTTACGTCATCTGTGCCGGTACACGGTGTAGGAGCCAGAATCAGAAGACGAACGACAAAACAGATTACCATATCGTCGTGAAAAAAGTGCCAGGAAAGGGGAAACAGAAACCAACCGCAAAGAAATGAAAGATGACAGTCACGTAGTATTAATACTGCAATGAGAATGCAAGTAGGTATTTTTCGTAGTGAAACGTTTGCCTTCCATTTGAAAGAAATTCCCAATACAGAGATTGCAGTTGTGATAGCAATTATTTATAATTATGTGATCTGATATCATTGCAACAGTGAAAATATATTGTAGATTTGTTTGATGTAGCAGTTATGTTCAGCATTTTCAACAGAATAGATACCAAACAATAAGTTACCGGTTCTGCAATATTATCACTGTTCAATGCAATTATTTGTAAATAAAGCAGATGTCGTTACGGACTTCTGAGTAGTATTTCTCTTTGCTCTATTTCTTTGCTACATATATGTATTACGTAATTAAAAAATTCGTTGGGACAGGCAAGTTCCATAGCCATTTCAAAATGGGTTTTTACCTTTGAGTTCCATGCATTCCTGGGAATTACTCTCTTAGCACCCACCCTTTTCCCACAAATGAAAAGTTAATTTAAGCCCTAATTTGCAAAATGAGACAACATCTTAACCTTTTTCCTTAATGCTGTTTAATTCATTTTTATGATGTCAAATACAAATATTTAATAACAACCACAATATGCAGTTGACCTTTTACATTGGAAAAACTCTACAAGGGAGAAACTAAAGTTTGAAATGCTAAAAGTTTTAGCTGTTTTTCTGTTTGCTGTTTTATGTATTCATTGCAAGGGTGCTGTATGTAATAACAAGTCTTTGAAGTTTCCTAAATGCCCTATGCTTTCAATCATGATTTTCCACACTAACTGTATGGACAAATGACTGCACTGGCATGATTGCCACAGGTCAGAAAATGGTAAGGGAAAAAATTCTTCAAGGTCAGTGAAAAGTAAGGGAATTTCAAATCAAGTCAGGGAAAAGTGAAATTTAATACTACTAATTTATTTCTTGCCAATTCAGCTTTGGTTTGGTGTGGTCAAGAATGTGACATGAAATGTGTTGGATTGGTAGAATTAAATGACAAGCTGATTTTGGGTTTCCAAGAAAATCAATCCTTTTTCCATGAATTGGTTATCGTAAGAAACTATCAATCCACGTACACTGTATGTGACTTTCTGAAAGCATATTAAATAAATGGGTGGAGAGGTTGGTTGTGAGAGGAGGTTGGAGGTCACTACCAGGACTAATTTGTGACTTTTCTAATTTAGTTGGTAAGGGAAATTTTACATTTGTCAGGGAAAAGTCAGGAAATTTAAAGATCTTATGGCTGTGGCAACCATGACTAGATTCTAAGCTTAAAAGAAGAAATGGTATTGTTCAGAGTTGAGTAATTTTTACTCCCTATGATACAAACCCTATTCACAAGAAAACTGTATTGCTTGTAGTAGTAGAGGAACAATACCTTTTCCCAGATTATGACATACACTCTCATCCCATAACAGTATATTATGTTAAACATAAAAAAAAATAATAATAATAATATCAATACCAGCAATAATAATAATAACAATAATAATAATAATGGTAATAATACAATAATAATCATGATAATAATAACAAGAAATGAGAAAGTAAAAAAGTTATAATGATATAACAATAAGTAAATACATAAATTGGGGTTCTATCCCTCATGTGAAAAACCATCATGAAATCTTTAAAAACTTGCTTCGCGAGGTTTTGCGGGAGTCGCATTTCTAGTAAAACAATTATTCCACTCAATCTCGTCGTATATGAGCTATAGCCAACTCGGCGCTACGCGCCTCGTTGGCTATTAGCTCATATACGACTCGATTTCGTGGAATAATTGCTAAATATTTTAAAGGTGTCCGTTCGCAGGCCAGGTTACCTGGCAACATTACTTCTTGTGAATTTCCGCCATTTCGAATTCCGTGAATGATGTTTTGAAAATAATGTGAATTTTGTGGAAACCGATTTCACTAACCCTGGAAGTACATCTCAGCAAGAAGATCTCCGAGATATACAAGAAAGAGCGGCGAGGGATCGTCGTCGAGTAAGTTTGAATGCCGCAAAAATCAGCGCACGGGAAGCGGCGACTCAAAGAATAGATTGAGAAACTACGGTAGGGACGATAACAAGAGACGTCGCGGCAGAGACAACAACTGCTCGCTCAAAAAAGGCAAAGAAACAGCAAGGAAAAGGACCAGGAATGCAATCAAGTTAGATGGGAAATTGAATTTGTTATAGATAGTAACAAAGACTCGTTTTAGCTATACAGGACATGAGAGACTTAGAACGGAAACCGAGTAGGAACGACTTCAAAAAGATTGAGATACACTGGAAAATATGATAATCACAAGGCAAACTGCAATGAAAACAGATTCAGAATTTAAGGAAAATCCAGTCATGGCAACAGCGTACAGACAGAATCAGAGGACGAACGAGGAAACAGATTACCATATCGTCGTGAAAAAAGTTTCATGAAAGGGGAAACAGAAACCAACCGCAAAGAAATGAAAGATGACAGTCACGTAGTATTTATACTGCAATGAGAATGCAAGTACGTATTTTTCGTAGTGAAACGATTGCCTTCCGTTTTAAAGAAATTCCCAATACAGAGGTTGCAGTTGTGATAGCAATTATTTATAATTATGTGATCTGATATCATTGCAACAGTGAAAATATATTGTAGATTTGTTTGATGTAGCACTTTATGTTCAGCATTTTCAACAGAAAACATACCAAACAATAAGTGACTGGTTCTGCAGTATTATCAGTGATCAGTGCAAGTATTTGTAAATAAAACAGTTGTCATTACTGACTTCTGAGTAGTATTTCTCTTTGCTATATTTCTTTCCTACATATATGTATTAAGTAATTACAAGGTTTCGTGGGGACAAACAAGTTCCATAGCCATTTCAAAATGGGTTTTTACCTTTGAGTTCCAAGTATCCCTGGGAGTTACTCTCTTAGCCCCCACCCTTTTCCCACAAATGAAAAGTTAATTTAAGCCCTACATTGCAAAATTAGGCATAACATCTTAACCTTTTTCCTTAATGCTGTTTAAATCATTTTTATGATGTCAAATACAAATATTTAATGACAACCACAATACACAGTTGACCTTTTTCATTAGAAAAACTCTATAAGGGAGAAACTGAAGTTTGTAATGCTAAACTTTTTAGTGATCTTTCTTATATATTCATTGCAAGGGTGCTCTATGTAATAACAAGTCTTTAAGGTTTCCTAAATGGCTTATACTTTCAGTCATGATTTTCCACACTAACTGTATGGACAAATAACTGCACTAGCATGATTGCCACAGGTAAGAAAATGGTAAGGGAAAAAAATTCTTCAAGGTCAGTGAAAAGTCAGGGAATTTCAAATCAAGTAAGGGAAAGTTTAAGTATTTGAGAGAATTAAGGGAAAAGTGAAATTTAAGACTACTAATTTATTTCTTGCCAATTTAGTGATGGTTTGGTGTGGTCAAGAATGTGACATGAAATGTGTTGGATTGGTAGAATTAAATGGCTGATTACCTGATTTTGGGTATCCAAGAAAATCAATCCTTCTTCCATAACCTTGTTATTTTAAGAAACTATAAATCCATGTACACTGTATGTGAATTTTGGAAAGCATATTAAATAAATGGGTGGAGAGGTAGGCTGTTAGGAGAGGTTGGAGGCCATTACCAGGACTAATTTTGGACTTTTCTAATTTAGTTGGAAAGGGAAATTTTACATTTGTCAGGGAAATGTAAGGGAATTTCAAGATCCTGTGGCTGTGCAACCATGACTTGATTATAAGTCTAAACTGAAGAATAAATGGTATTGTTCATAGTTGAGTAATTTTTACCACCTCTGATACAAACCCTATTCAGAATAAAACTGTATTGCTTGTAGTAGCAGAGTAACCTTTTCTCAGAATAGGACATACACCCCCACCCCATAACAGTATATTATGTTTAACATAAAAAAATAACAATACCAGAAATTATAATAATAATAATAATGCAATAATAATAATCATAATAAATACTAGAAATACGACTCCCGCAAAAACCTCGCGAAGCTAGTTTTTGAAGAAGTCACAATGCTTTCATATTTTATTCTTTATTTTTTTTTATATTATATATTTTATTTTTTATATTAGCGTAATCCCCATTATTTTATTTCTTATGCTGTGTTTGGTACACAATTAGTGACACCTGGTGCAAATTACATGATCAGTATACCGCTCAACACAGTGCTTAAAAATTGACCTTCATTTAGCTCTTTCACTGCCACTGAGATTGCACCAGAGGGAATAGACGTAAAATTATTTACTAGAAATACGACTCCCGCAAAAACCTCGCGAAGCTAGTTTTTGAAGAAGTCACAATGCTTTCATATTTTATTCTTTATTTTTTTTTATATTATATATTTTATTTTTTATATTAGCATAATCCCCATTATTTTATTTCTTATGCTGTGTTTGGTACACAATTAGTGACACCTGGTGCAAATTACGAGATCAGTATACCGCTCAACACAGTGCTTAAAAATTGACCTTCATTTAGCTCTTTCACTGCCACTGAGATTGCACCAGAGGGAATAGAAGTAAAATTATTTATTATCTTGACAGGGAATACAGAGTCGATGAAGTATCACAATAATATTCACTTAACACAAATTGAAAATGATTGTAAATCTTTTGCAGGTGAAATCTTGAAGAGTTGATATGAATGCTTGTGTTTACCACGGTGTAAAAACCTGTGTTTTTTTTCTTTAGTTTTATTTTCTTAGTCTCTACTGCTTTGTCTTCTTTGTTGTACATCACTTTTGAACACAATATGTTCTTACACAGAGGATGAGCTGAACGCTCCAATTATTTTTTGTTTATGTTTTTTTGGTTATAATTGCATGAGATTCATTGTAAGAAGAATCTTCTGATTAGATATTTTATTGTCTACTGCAGTCATTATTTCATTCCCGGGTAACCACAATTGAGAGCATTATGAATAGTGCATGTTTTAATGTGTGTACTCTTTCCAGTTGCAATGGTACCCCCAGTGGTAGATAGAAAAATTCCTCTTCCCTCAAAAGAGATGCCATATCAACAAATTGGGGGTAAAACAATTGGATTCTACAAAAGCTTTGAATAAAGGTTTGGTAATAGTGAGTGCCCACTGTATAGTATGTGGTTGTGCTATTTTTAGGTCATATCATGAAAACAATACATGTAAGAAAGAGTTATTGAAATCTTAATATGTTCAAAAAGATTGCTGCACTACGTACTCCTGTAAAAAAATAATGTGAAATCAACATCAATCAGTCAAAAGTATATACCACATGAAAGTTTAATTGTGCTGTTACAGAAACAGGCAAAATATCCATACCCAACCATAGAATAGTACATTATTTTGAATATATGAAAATTTCTATTATAAAAACTGCAGAAGAAAGATTTAATATAAGGACGGTATTTCATCGAAAAAGTCATGGCAGCCAGAGGTATTGAACTGTAACCAATGACATATAGTAACGAGAAGAACTATCATTATATTATTATCATTATTATTATCATTACTATTATTATTACTGGTATTGATATTATTATTGTTATATTTTTTATGTTAAACATAATATATTTTTATGGGGTGGGATTCATGTCTTAATCTTGGTAAAGTTATTGTTACTCTACTACTAAAAGCAATACAAAAATCTTCTTAATAGGCTTTCTATCAGAGGTGGTAGTAATCAAAACAGCTCCAAACAATACCATTTCTTCTTAAAGGCTTAGAATCTAGTGCAGTCATTTGTCTAGAAAGTTTGTGTGGAAAATCATTATTGAAAGCATAGGGCATTTAGGAAACTTGAAACACTTGTTACTACATACAGCACACTTGCAATGAATATATGAGAAAGATCATAAACATTTTGACATTACAAAATTTATTTTCTTCTTTATAAAGTTTTTCCAATGTAAAAGGTTAATTGCATGTTGTGGTTGTTATGAAATATTGATATTTGACATAAAAATAAAGTAAACGGCAGAAAGTAACAAAGTTAATATGTTATGTCTAACTTTGCAAATTAAGGCTTGAATTAACATTTCATTTGTGAAAAAAGGGCAGGGGTTCTAGATAGCAATATTATCAGGGGGGGGGGGGGGGTCATTGCACTCTAAGGTAAAACTGACCCATTGTGAAAAGGCTATGAAACTTGTCTCTACACAATATTATTGAAACCTTTCAATCAGAGAATACATACATATATATATATATATATATATAGCAAAGAGAAATACTACTCAGAATTCAGTAATCACATTTGCTTTATTTTAAAATGATCACATTGATCACTGATAATGTTGCAGAACCAGTACTTTATAGTGACACAGGGTATACATTCTGTTGAAAATGTTTAACATAACTGCTAGATCAAGAAAATTTACAATATTTTCACTGTTGCAATGATATCAGATCACATCGTTATAAATGATTGCTATAACAACTGCAACTCTCTGTGTTGGAAATTACTTCAAACTGGAAACGCTATCGTTTTATTATGAAAAATACCTATTTACATTCTCTTGTAATCTGTTGGTCGTCTTCCGATTCCGGTTTTAGACTAATAGAATTATTTTCCAGAGACATCTCCAATCGTTGAAGTCGTTCTTACTCGGTGTCCCTTCTAAGTCGTTTTGCTAAATGTAGTACACCAATATATTTCGTTATGTAATCGTTCACTCATGTCCTGTATTTCTATCAATAACACATTCAAATTCAAAACTAACTTGATTGAATTCCTGGTCCTTTTCCCTGCTGTTTCGTTTGCCTTTTTCTGGAGCGAGCAGTTGTTGTCTTGGCTGCGATTTCTGTTGTTATTCTCCCTGCTGTCGTTTCTCTATCCCTGCTTTGAGTCGTGCTTTCCTCGTGTTGATTTTCACGGTATTCGAACTTACTCGGCGACGATCTCGTGCTAATATTTCTTGAATATCTTGGAGATCACCTTGCTGGGATGTACTTCCAGGACGAGTGAAATCGGTTTCCACAAAATTTACATTACTTTCAAAAAGGCATCACCGAATAATGGCGGAAATTCAGCGTTCTCAAGTGCGTTACTATTGCCAGGTAACCTGGCCTGCGAACGGACACCTTTAAAATATAGATATATATAAACATATATATAAATATATATATATACATATATAAAAACTCTCGGCTCGATTTACTCGGGCTTGCGAGCCACGTGGTCTGACCGGAACCGACACGATTAGTAACCTCGCTACGCTCGGCCTTCGGCCTCGCTTCGCGAGGAACAAGAAATGAGAAAATACAAAAAGTGATAATGGTTTAGTAACCGAAGTAAATACATAAATCGGGGTCTTATCCCTCATGAAAAACTATTACGAGTTCTTTAAAAACTAGCTTCGCGAGGTTTTGCGGGAGTCGTATTTCTAGTCGTGTCGCTTTCGGTCAGACCACGTGGCTCGCAAGCCCGAGTAAATCGAGCCGAGAGTTTTTATATATGTATATATATTTAACAAATAAAGAAGCCTAAGCCGTGTATTACACTGTGATAAAACACGACGGGCATTTGAGAACACAAGTGAAATGTAGAAAACACGAGCCGCAGGCGTGTGTTTTCTACATTTCTCGAGTGTTCTCAAATGCCTGGAGTGTTTTAATCACAGTGTAATACACGGCTTAGGCTTCTTTATTCGCTTTATGATATAGATTTTACATGCCGCGAATAGAAACAACAAAGCACACAGATCGACAAACCGACGCCAATTAATACCAAATTCGCGACTTTTTTCGCTTCTTCTTTATTTGTTTTATTATTCTCAGCTTCAAAACTTTCTGCTGCTTCGCAGAGAATTCCATCATGAATTTCTTCAAAGAAAAATGTTTTTCGCCATCTCTTAGAGAATTATCGAGTGAAGGTAATGTAGCGAAAAACAATAAAACACGCTTTTTCTATGTTTTATACTCTGATAAAACATGGGTTTTTGACCAATCAGGGCGCGCGTAAGAACGTAGCTATATTATAAATATATATATATATATCTATATTTTAAAGGTGTCCGTTCGCAGGCCAGGTTACCTGGCAATAGTAGCGCACTTGAGAACTGCTGAACCGCCATTTCGAATTCCGTGATGCCTTTTTGAAAGAAACGTAAATTTTGTGGAAACCGATTTCACTTGTCCTGGAAGTACATCCCAGCAAGATGATCTCCGAGATATTCAAGAAAGATTAGCTCGAGATCGTCGCCGAGTAAGTTCGAATACCGTGAAAATCAACACAAGGAAAGCACGACTCAAAGCAGGGATAGAGAAACGACAGCGGGGAGAATAACGACAGACATCCGTCATCGCAGCAAAGACAAAAACTGCTCGCTCTAGAAAAAGGCAAACGAAACAGCAGGGAAAAGGACCAGGAATTCAACCAAGTTAGTTTGGAATTTGAATGTGTTATTGATAGAAATACAGAACATGAGTGAACGATTACATAACGAAATATATTAGCGTACTAAATTTAGCAAAACGGCTTAGAAGGGAAACCGAGTAGAACGAACTTCAACGATTGGAGATGTCTCTGGAAAATAATTCTATTAGTCTAAAAACGGAATCGGAAGACGACCAACAGATTACAAGAGAATGTAAGTAGGTATTTTTCATAATAAAACGATAGCGTTTCCATTTTGAAGAAATTCCCAACACAGAGAGTTGCAGTTGTTATAACAATCATTTACAACGATGTGATCTGATATCATTGCAACAGTGAAAATATTGTAAATTTTCTTGATGTAGCAGTTATGTTAAACATTTTCAACAGAATATATTCCCTGTGTCACTATAAAGTACTGGTTCTGCAATATTATCAGTGATTAATAAGATCATTTCAAAATAAAGCAAATGTGATTACTGAATTCTGAGTAGTATTTCTCTTTGCCATATATATATGTATGTATTCTCTGATTGAAAGGCTTCAATAATATTGCGTAGAGAAAACAAGTTTCATAGCCTTTTCACAAAGGGTCAGTTTTACCTTAGAGTTCAATGACCCCCCCCCCCCCACTGATAATATTGCTATCTAGAACCCCTGCCCTTATTCCACAAATGAAATGTTAATTCAAGCCTTAATTTGAAAAGTTAGAGATAACATATTAACTTTGTTACTTTCTGCTGTTTACTTTATTTTTATGATGTCAAATATCAATATTTCATAACAACCACAACATGCAATTAACCTTTTACACTGGAAAAACTTTATAAAGAAGAAAATAAATTTTTTAATGCCATAATGTTTATGATCTTTCTCATATGTTCATTGCAAGTGTGCTGTATGTAGTAACAAGTGTTTCAAGTTTCCTAAATGCCCTATGCTTTCAATAATGATTTTCCACACAAACTTTCTAGACAAATGACTGCACTAGATTCTAAGCCTTAAAGAAGAAATGGTATTGTTTGGAGCTGTTTTGATTACTACCACCTCTGATGGAAAGCCTATTAAGAAGATTTTTGTATTGCTTGTAGTAGTAGAGTAACAATACCTTTACCAAGATTAGGACATGCATCCCACCCCATAAAAATATATTATGTTTAACTTGAAAAATATAACAATAATAATAATAATAATAATAATAATATCAATACCAGTAATAATAATAGTAATGATAATAATAATAATATAATGATAAATATTTTCGTTACTATATGTCATTGAATACCTGGAGCTGCCATGACTTTTTCGATGAAATACCATCCTTATATTAAATCTTTCTTCTGCAGTTTTTATAATAGAAATTTTCATATGTTCAAAATAATATAATCTTCTGTGGTTGGGTATGGATATTTTGCCTGTTTCTGTAACAGCACAATTAAACTTTCATGTGGTATATACTTTTGACTGATTGATGTTGATTTCACATTTTTTTACAGGAGTACGTAGTGCAGCAATCTTTTTGAACATATTAAGATTTCAATAACTCTTTCTTACATGTATTGTTTTTATGATATGACCTAAAAATAGCACAACCACATACTATACAGTCGGCACTCACTATTACCAAACCTTTATTCAAAGTTTTTGTAGAATCCAATTGTTTTACCCCCAATTTTTTTTATGTAATGACATTGTATCTCACACTTCTGTTGATATGGCATCTCTTTTGAGGGAAGAGGAATGTTTCTATCTACCACTGGGGGTACCATTGCAACTGAAAAGAGTACACAAATTAAAACATGCACTATTCATAATGCTTTCAATTGTGGTTACCCGGGAATGAAATAATGACTGCAGTAGACAATAAAATATCTAATCAGAAGATTCTTCTTACAATGAATCTCATGCAATTATAACCAAAAAACATAAACAAAAAATAATTGGAGCATTCAACATCATCCTCAGTGTAAGAACATATTGTGTTTAAAAGTAATGTACAACAAAGAAGACAAAGCAGTAGAGACTAAGAAAATAAAACTAAAGAAAAAACACAGGTTTTTACACCGTGGTAAACACAAGCATTCATATCAACTCTTCAAGATTTCACCTGCAAAAGATTTACAATCATTTTCAATTTGTGTTAAGTGAATATTATTGTGATACTTCATCGACTCTGTATTCCCTGTCAAGATAATAAATAATTTTACTTCTATTCCCTCTGGTGCAATCTCAGTGACAGTGAAAGTCAATTTTTTAAGCACTGTGTTGAGCGGTATACTGATCATGTAATTTGCACCAGGTGTCACTAATTGTGTACCAAACACAGCAGAAGAAATAAAATAATGGGGATTACGCTGATATAAAAGTAAAATACAAAATATAAAAAAAAAAAATAATAAAATATAAAAGCACTGTGACTTCTTCAAAAACTAGCTTCGCGAGGTTTTTGCGGGAGTCGTATTTCTAGTTATTGCCATTTACACAAGCAGTTCGTGGATTGCTTTCCTCTAATAGTTTGTATATGGCCTCAGCAACAGGCTGTATTATGGCAACTTGCGATGCTTGAGGAAACATGGCCTCGAAATGCTGTTTTATTTGTGGATTCATTCTTACATCTGTCTGTATCGGAGGATCTGAGTGCTGAGGAACCGACCTGATGGTAGCTGATGGTGTTACTACAGGTGGCAAAAACTGTCTCATGTCTCCACCAACATTTTCTCCATTATCAGTGTCAGGCTGAAAGACAAAAAAACTTATCACTTCCTTGTACATTGATTTAATCAAGTGGTGGCCCTTCCAGAGACGAAATGCGGAGATGCGGAAATGAGGAAGATCCTCATTGAGCAACAACACAATATTACCAACAGCGAAGTCGTCACTGGCCTTGTTCCATCTCTACATGTCGGAGTATCTGTCACATTTAGTAAACAACTCAGGAGGCAGAGAAAGTCCAGATCGCAGCAGTAGTAACTCATTAAGGGTGAGAGCCTACTAATCTTTGGCGTCGTCAGAGGCCTTCATGAGTGGGCGCCCATGTAAAATCACCTCCACCTCACACATCAAAGTGACGAATAGCTCATCATCTAGAGTGTTCATTTAGCAGCACCTTTATAGTCTTGTGTGCTGTCCTTATACACCATTCCCACACACCTGCATGACCGAGCAGAGGGATTGAAAAATCCATTCCAGGGTTCACAAAGCCTTGAAAAAGTCCTTGAATTTTAGGTGGAGTCCCACAAAATGGTTCCAGTTTTCTGTATGAACTCTGATTGAATGCCCTTTGCAGGAGAGAACCAAGAATCCTACTATGGGTGCAATCTAGAGACAGCCTCTTGTAGCTGTTTGTCACCTGTCCTAAAATTTCCACCATTGTCTGACCTCATGCTTTTGGCTGGCCTCTCCTTGCGATGAATCTTCCTAGAGCATGAAGGAAGGATTCCGTATTTATCATAATCTGCTCTTGATGTGGGAGTAAGGAACAATGGCGACAAATCCAGTTCCTTTCTGAGGTATCACAGTATATCTATATACTGCTTCATTTGCTCATCTGTTTTAGTTTTCAATAGCGAATAATAACACTCCACAACCTGGTGCTTTATTTGCAGCAGGATGGTACTGACTTCACTGAATCTTCCTCTGACTCTGTCTAGAAACATCTACCCAGACACTGTCCATCATAAGTCCAGTTTCTGTGCCCAGCAGGCTCCCTTGGGCTCATGTCTGCTGACTCTGACCTTTAGCAGTTCAGGGGAATTGCGACCGCTGCCTCTGGATCATAAGAAGGGATGTCTTCGGCAATCTCTCAAAGGTAGGGGAACCGTTTGGCCATTTCCGGTGACTTCTTTCTTGTCTTGAGGAATATTAGCACATTCAATGAGGTGAGGTAGCTTCGATGTCCTGCCATCCATTGATATCACCGAAATATCAGAAATCCACAGCCCAGAACTTTCGTCTTTCCCAGCGCTGCAGGTTGACAGGAGGAAGTAGGTAGTGTAGCACCGTGGGATGGCGATCGCTCTTGCATTTAGCACATTCCACGATTTTAGTGCATTCACTGGATATGTGGCCAAGTTGGAGGCAACGAAAGCATAACCCCCACTCTTTGAACGAGGTTGGTTTTGGAATCCAGTGATTCGTTCTCGAATGCTTTGCAGTATTTCAGCCGATGGCCTCTTCGTTGATGAAAATTGCAGTAGTTCTCCTCGCCATTGTCTTTCCTAGGGGCGCTTTTGTTTTCGACCTTAGACTTGAGGACTCTTCTTTCCGGCTCTATGTTGGTCGTAGACGTGCTCTGTTGACGTGTCCTGTGACTTTCTGACCTCTGTTTCTCCTTTGGTTGATGTCGCGCTTGCGTGAACATTTGGATGCCTTTTTAGCTTGGCTTGCTCGCATACCATGGTGACGAAGTCTTTGAAATTGGGGTATCCATCGCTGTGCCTTTCTGCGTATTGCACCACATGTTTTTCTCACTTGAAGCTGAGGGAGTTTGGTAAACTGTCTACAATAGGGGCTATCGAGCTGAGGTAGTTGAGGCATCCAAGGCCTGGAAGAAAGTCGAGTTGACTGTTAACATCTGCGCACACATCTGCAAAGACTTGTAGCTTGTCGTTATCACCTTCCCCAAATTTGGCTGCCTGTCGCAGTCGTGTCAAAAGGACATTTGTGATGGTAGCGGGGTTACCAAACGTCTCTCAAGTCCGGTCCAGACCTCTTACAGCGCGACGGTTGGGTTTAAGTACTGCCTTTGGCTGTAGTTTCTTATTACCTTCAGTGCTTCACCCCTCGTCTAGTTTCTTTCTGTCCGGGGAAATGTCAGCATGTTGAATCATTGCCCGAAATGCGCTTTTCCAAGGGTGAAGGAGAGTTACGTTGCCTGTGAATATATCTGGATGGCACTGACTTCGGGAGACTCAGTCGCGCCAGGGTTGCTGCTAGCTTTTGATTGACTGTCACAAGCTCTTGTATGGGCGTGGTTACAAAATGTCTTCAGGTTCGTTTCCGGTGAGGCCGTATTCTAGTACAGGATTCCCTGTATTACATGTGTTGGCGAAATTCTCTTTCTGTATGAGGGGTAAGGGAGTGCCTAATCCTCGGTGACTCCATTGCTGTGATTGCTCCGAGCTTGCTGAACGTTTGGAGTCAATGAGATACGGTCCCACGTTTCCAGCATTCTTTGTTTGTTCACCCAAACTTTGGTTTCTTATCTTGTATCCACTGGTTCTTTACGAGCGGATACCGTATACTCCATTTCATCTTCTTTGATGGCTTGTTCAATGGCTTTCAACTTAGCGTCAACCATCGCTACTTTCTTGTTTGTGTTTAATAGGGCCATGACGCTTTCGAATTTTGCTCTGTGACTTTGACGTCTTCCCTCTTCTTCCGCCTCCATTTCTTTTCTTTCATATTCCTTCTCCGCTTAGAGCCGGTCGAATTCTGCTTGCTGTCTCGCTAAGGCAACCTCGGCCATTGCTTTTCTCCATTGCAACGCTGGAAGAGATAGAGAGACGAGACAACGCTGCCACGCATGAACTAGGACTCTTCTCAGATCTCTGCGACACGGACTCTATTCTGTTGGCGAGAAGTGGCTCCATTGATTTGTTGTTTTTTATCTCCATTCGACAAAGATGATGATTTAAACGGTTGAAAACTTTTCGCCATGTTGAACGGGCTCGATTTATTCTCCGACTTAATTTTTGGGCCGTTGCACCTTGTGGTATTTGGTAATAACTGCTCCAGCTCCAAATATTTGTCTATCGACTCCAAGGTAGCATTAAAACTTCTCACGGTCGCGTTCCCGATTGGAGTCGTCTGCTGAGTATCCAGACAGAGGTCGCTGTGATCAAGCAGCATATTTTTTGGTCTTTGATCCATTTATTTGCGATCTTCATAAATCATGCGGTAAGAACTGAAGATAACAGTGATTGTTTGGAATTGTAGAAATACTGAGGATTCGCTAATCGAAGACAACACTAAAAATAAAGAAAGGGTGATGTGTATTTATGGGGGTCCTGGCACATTTTCATTATGATTTTATTTCGGTTGAAATAAAGTGTTATTTATGTTTTAATAAAATCGTAATGAAGATGTGCCAGGATTTCCATAAAAATACATAAGCTGCTTGGGTGGGTGGGTATCTCTGTGAAAATGTGCCAGGATTTCCATAAAAATACATAAGCTGCTTGGGTGGGTGGGTATCTCTGTGAAAATGAGCTAGGATTCCTAAAAATACATAAGGCTTAGCATATGTTGAGCCAAGTCTCTGCAAAGTTTCGGCCAAGCCCCCACCAAGCCGATACAAAACTATTTTGTAATTTTCTGGGCCGGGATCTGGCACATTTTATGAAACTGATACTAAGTCCATGCGAAACCAATAAAATTTGATGATGAGGATCTGGCACATTTTGAAAAAATGAATTTTCAAAAGAAATAAAATACCTATTTAAAAAGAAGAATTAGTATACAAAATGGAACAACAATTACGAAGATTAAATGTACCGCAACTAAAATTTATCGCTAAAGAGTTGGAAATTAAAGGAAGGACTAGAATGTTCAAAGATAATTTAGTTAATGAGTTGAAAAAATTTACAGATGTGGAAATTGATAAGTTAATTACAAAAGCTATTGAAATGTATAATTATCTTTGCGTGCATGGAATTAAAAAATATTTTTGTAAAGAATGTGAGGGATCACAAATATGCATTCATGAAAAAATAAAGTATCAATGTAAAAAATGCAGCGGATCACAAATATGTGTTCATAGGAAAAGAAAGTCTTACTGTGTATTATGTGATGGTTCGCAAATATGTTTTCATAACAAGCAAAAAAGTTTTTGTAAAGAATGCGGCGGATCACAAATATGTAAACATAATAAACAAAAGTATCATTGTAAAGAATGTTGAAAATTATGTTATGAAACCCTATTTTGGTTTCATAACAAAATTGATATTTAAAAAGATAAAATATTTTAAAAAAAAAGATGGAAGACATTGAGTATTTAAATGAAAAGGAACTGGGTTTTTGCGAATTTATAGAGGAAATAAAAGAAGATTTGTTAAAAAAGATATCAAAAAATCGCTGTTTTATTGATGAAAAAAATAGCCATATTTATTTTGAAATTATTTATTATGATGATAATGGCGAAGATGGTGGTATTAGTTATTACGCTGATATAAATTTTGGTGTGAATGGTATATGTACTGATAAGTTTGTAAAAGATTTATTAAATTGCGCTAATGAAAATTATAATGAATGGTTAAAAGAGTATGTTGAAGAAAATTTTGGGGGTATTTATCATTATGTTAATGAGGATTATGTTCGTTTGGGGGGTTATGATGATTATTATGGTGGAGATGGAATATATAAAGGTTATTATGATAAAGAATGTAATATTGATAAGTTTGATAATAATTTTATTGTTGATGTATTGTTTGTTAATATATATGTAAATGCTGATAAGCTATCTCATAAACATAAATTCTACAAAAGTTTGCATGATGAACTAATGGCCGTAGCATGGCATCCATCTAGATATTTAGATTGGTGTATCGATTTTAAGGAATTAAGAGATTTGAAAGAAAGATGGGGAGAAGATTAATTAGAAATAATTATGTTATATAACCCAACAAATGGTTACATAACAAAAATTTATCTAAATCTTAAACTAAAAGTTATGGGAGAACCCCTAAGATCAAGTTTTTTCCATTCATTGTCTAAGATAGTTAAATCAAAGTGGTTTATGGGACTTTCATATTTTTGAACCGGAATTGTCGGATAATCCTTTGAGGGTATGTTCGCGAGTAGGTGTGATGGTGAGAGTTTTTCAAGTTCAGCATTTTTGGTTTTGTTCAAATAAGAAGACTTGTTATCAACTATACTACACATAAGTCTCAAAGGTTCTTTTATAGTTATATCTATTTGACTTATTTTAAATAAAACCTCTGGCACTCCCAAAGAATTTTGCAAACCCTGGGTAAATTTAATTTTAAATGAATTATTGTTGATTATGTATGCAAAATTATCCCCAATAATTATTGTTATATTTTTTCCCTTTTCGCTGAGCTCAATTAATATTTTTATATCATTTATGGAATATGTTCCTGGATTAAATATTACCAAAGGTCCACCCTTTTCATCAGTTATTTTTTCTTGGTTCCTTAAAGTTATTAGTCTTTTGGTTTTTATATTACAATCAAGGAGTTGTATCTCCCGAAGATTTTTCAGCGGCGGATCTAAATAAATTCTAGTTTCTGAATCATACATTGTAATACTCAACATTTTGTTTTGATTACATCATATTCATCTTTAGATTTATATAATCAAAACATTAACGAAATAAAAACCAAGATAATAATCCTCCGGCAAGCATTAAAACAATAAGATTATTTTGATGAGAAGATGTTTCTATATTACTAACTTCTTCCTCATTGTTTGTTTCATCGCTATTGTTTAGTTTAGGTTTTCTTGGTTGAGGATTGGTATTTAATAAAACCTTTGATGTTCCTAAACTATGACTTATTCCAACATTTTTTGTTTCGACATTTATTGAATTATTTACTCCAAAGGACATATCTTCTGTAGCTATTTTCAGATTATTATTGTATCCAATAACGGTTTCTGTATTTATAATTAAATTACTTGGCATCAACCAAACACCTGGGGCAACAGCCAAATCAAGCCTTAATTTGGTTTCCTGTACAGATTTTTGGTAATTTTGAATGGATTTAGAAATATCATTTTCTATCACGCTACTTTCAAATAATGCTTTGAATTCATTTTGCGTTTCGATTGCTCCGCCGCCATTACCTACAATAGAATTTCTTGTATTAACTTGAGCCCCTAATATGCAATAAACAAAAGCCTCAACTGATCTATTTATTCTTCCCAATCCGGCTTTTGTTAATCCATAACCAGATTCTGGTATAAACCACGCATATTGAAAATCAACAAAATGATCATTTCGAAGCATAGATATTAAAGTCCCTCCAAATTTTTTACCGCCATAATCCGCAAATTTATTTCTTTCACTGGGCCAAATATTTGAATCAGGATCATTAGGATGAATAATTCTTACGTTTTGATTTCCTCCTCCTACTGCTTGTGAACTACCACCTCCAGGAGGGATGTATCCTTTTCCATAATCAATGAATACATCTCCAACACCATGGTTTGCGCCGCCCTTAAATCTAAAATCAGCTAAAGGTTTATTCCATCCTTTAAAATCTTGATTATTACTTAACCCAAATTCTGCGCACAATCTATTATAAACATTTTTGTTGTATGGATTATTTTTTGAAGAAAAAGTTTGTTCGCCGGGCAATGGCATATTTAATTCATGCAATATTCTTCTTATTGTAAAATATACGTGAAACACAATAAAACTTCTGATAACTCTTGGGTAATTTAAACTCTCAATTAAACTTACGCCGCATCCAGATGTTGCGCACCAAACCGCCATGTTTAATTGTTGTGGCCAGTGATTGATATTTGGTTTATTTAACCAAGCTCTAGCTTCTTTTCCACTAGTAAGTTCTACAGTTTGATTTTTAAATACATTTATCATTGCGGCGGTGAAATGATCTTTTTCTGAAACATATATATCTAAATTAGTTAACATCATTGTCACATCATTAGCAAACTCATTAAATTTAACTCCCGGTATTGGATATGTTTCTTTTGTAAATGATAAACTTTTTGGAAATGAACTTACCTTTATTTTATTTTCCACCCCCAAATCTTCCCATAATAATGTTTTCAAATTATTAGAAAGATTTGCGGTCCATGTTTTTCCAGAAGGATCATCATCGGACATAATTGTTGTTCCATTAACTTTCCATTCAATATATCCGCCAAATGGATCATTCACAAATGTAAATTTTTCAAGGCTTGCCCTAGGGTATCGAGTTTTGAAATCATCCAATAACATCTTATTCTTTGTGTTTCAAATAATGTGATCTTTAGATCTTTTAAGAATAAGATGTAAAACAATTGCAACCAACTTCAGTTTTCTCATATACAAGTTTTAATGTCCTTTCCCTCCGGTAAGTTCTTTTAATAGATCTTCTCGAACTTTCTTCCTTATAATACTCATGTCGAAGTTTTTTTCTGAATCTTTTCTGAATTTTTGGCGAACTTCTTGTTTCAGTTTTTGAAACTTTTCCAACTCCGATAAAATTATAGTAAATTCTTGGTCGGATAAAACATTATCTTTCAAAGCCTTTGAGACTAAATCGCTAATGGTGTTTAATTTTGATTTTGCAATTGCAACGGTTTGTTCGTGTTTACTAACTTTACCAGAAAGACTTTTAGAGGCAAAACCAAATCCAATCGACAAACCCCCAAAAACACCCCCAACCACACCCAAAGGCACACCGACAACAGCACCAAAACCCGTGAGAGAAGTTCCTAATCCGCTTGCTGATAGAAGAACAGAAATAAATCCGCCAGAAACACTAATTTTTGTACATATTCCTCTTGCCCTATTATATTTTTTCCTCACTTCTTCGTAATGTTTAATTTCCTTCTCGAGATTTTGTAATACCTCGCTTGATTTTTGCAGTCTGAAATTAATTGCACTATCTCCGCTTTGCGTTTGGAAATTATTATTAGGTAATTGAGGATAAATTCCATTGTATTCGCCCATATTGTATTTTACTGAACGGTATGATATCTTTAAATTTGTTACTTTCTCTTCTTTCCTCCTTTTAGTCGGTCCACAAAATATAGAACTACAGCCATTATCAAAAGCCAAGCATTCTCGCCTAAAAATCCAATAACCTGACCCGCGGTTTTGAATAGAAAGCTAACTATTGCACCAACCATCCCCGGTAATATTTCGCCTAGTTTTTTACCTATAGTTTTCAATCCATTACCCAATCCGCTTCCTAATTTTGATAAACCCTTTGAAAGATTAGAAACTATAACCCCAATGATTACACCCACCGCACTTAGAACAGCAAAAACTGTAAAACCATACTTTTTGAAGATATACTTTAGTTTTTCCCGTAACGGTAAATTTTTAATTATTTCATCTTTTCGCCCCTCAATATCTGATAATTGTTCTTCACTTGAAATTGTTTTATTACTAAGCCGTTCTCTTAATTTATCATTCTCCGATTTTAATCGTTCATTGCCCTGTTCTAACTTTGATAAATTGGATTTGCCCTTCTTATATTTGTCTATTTCTTCTTTGTATAATTTTACTTCATCCAAAAGTTTTTCCGCTTGTATTTTTAATTCCACATTCTGTTTAACAGTTTGATCGAAAAGACTTTTATTTTCTGCTTTTTGTACCTGTTGTCTCTCAATGAATTCCCTAAGTTCTTTTTCTCTTTCAGCATATCGTTCAATCTCCAGCGGATATACTTCTGCTGTTGCTTTCAATCCTTGCAATGCATTATCTAATTCATTATTTACTTCAATAGATTTCCTCAATTCTAACTGGGTATTATTATATTTTTCCAACATGCTTTCATAATCGGCGCCTAGAGCTTTTCTAAATGTTTTTGGTAAATTTTCTGTATTACGAACGCCATTTTCATCAACTAATATGTGCCAAACATTATTACCAGCAACACTTAATTTTCCTTCTATGCTATTATTTTCACCAAACCGCACATTAAATTCACCGTCATTGGGTTCGTAATTTGGGTAATATCGTTTGAGTTCTTGCCTAGCTTCTCTCATTCTTTCATATTCCTCATCTCTTTCTCCCAGGTTCATTCTTTCTGGTAGTTTATCCCATTGGGTTCTGTCTCTTGATTGGTTATAATCATCATAACCAGGATAATCTTGTTCAAGGGATGTTGATGTGTTTGCAGTTTGGAAAGTTGTATCATCCCAATCATAATTATCATCATTATCTCTTGAAAAATCTTCCATTGGTATTTCTTCTGCCATAATTTTTTACTCATCAGTAATAAATCTTTAGATTACCTAGAGTCGGAAATAAAATCAAAATTGATTTAAAAAGAAAAAATATAAAAGAAAAAATAAAAAAGATGAAAGACACAGTTGATATTAAGTATTTTAATGAAAAAGAACTTGGTTTTTGCGATTTTATAGAGGAAATAAAAGAAGATTTGTTAAAAAATATATCAAAAAATCTTGCATTTATTGATTATGATAAAATGTATAATATTTTTTTTAATTTTTATTATATTGATACTGATTATGATATTATTAAAAAATATTCCAAGTGTGATCTTTTATATGATATAAAGGAGTGGGCAACTAGGATTGGCCATTTCTATTTTATATATGAAATAATAGGTGATTTTTATGATTTTAAAAGATATCCTATTCATTCAGTTAATTTTTCCATAAAAATGGATACTTATAAGTTATTACATAAAGAGAAATTCTACAAAAGTTTGTATGACGAATTAATGACCATAGCATGGAATCCATCTAGGTATTTAGATTGGTGTATTGATTTTGAAGAGTTAAGAGATTTGAAAGAAAGATGGGGTTAGTAAAAAATTATGTTATATAACTAAAATTACTGGTTACATAACAAAAAATAATTCATAATAATTTACTGACCGCATATCCTAAACCCAACATTCCGGCCCCGACATATACCATTTCTCCAGTCTTTTGGTTATCGCTTGGTTTGTAATAATCAGAGAATTTTGGCTCTTGCATTTGCCCGTACAATTCAAAAGCCTGATTTGTAGTAGAAATATTTTTTGATGCTTGATATTTTTCATCTTTTTTCTTAATTTTCCAATCAAGCATTTTTTGTCTTTTTTCCTGATATTCAGCGTAATCTCTTTGATATTTTTCCATTGCTTTATCGTGTCGTATTTTTTCTGTATCAACATTGCGCCCCGATAAATATTTTGCGAGAATATTTCCGCCAGTGAATGCTGTTGCATTTAATATTGCACCGCCAGCCATCATTGCTATTGATAATAACGCCATTTTATTTTGGTAAAATCTTTTGTTCCTCTAAATATGTTTTTAGATACATACTTCCGGATAATACAGCAACCCATTTTGCATAATTTGTAATACTTGAGGATGGATCGCTCAAAAATGATTCTTTCATCATCTTTTTAGCTACATATCCAACCCCGGCCCCTAATCCGATAAGTACCGCCGAATCGGTTACAGTTTTCACAAGTTTGTTTTCAGTTGACATGATTTTTTACTACATCATTATGAAACTTTTAAATAACTTTATGTAGTAAAAAATAATTTATAATTATTCCATTCCTAAAGATTTTGGAGTAACAGAAAATGGTATCTTTTTTGGTTGTGGTAATTGTGGAACTTGCGATAAATCTGCTATCCTATTAGAATATTCAACCCTAGCTTTTTCCTTATATCTCATAAAAAGATCAAATGCTGTAAACCCCAATCCAATAACGGATAAAACAGTAGTAAAAGATAGCTCTGGAAGCCACGATTTCGCTTCACTATATGTATTTTCATTTGCTCCGCGGCCCGTAGGGTCTTGCTCCTCTTCCTGTTTCATTTTCATCTCCCTGGCTAATGCATCTTTTGCTTTTTTATTATATTCAGCCAATTTCTTCCCAGCCGCAACCTTTTTAGGATCTTTCTCCCTCTTTTTAGTATCTTTATTTTCTAGTTTTGGATCTGCTGTAATTTGCTCCGCATCTCCTCCGCTTTGTTCAGTTTGTTCAGACATTGTTATTTAGATGCTATAAATAAGTTTTTAGATCTGTTTAATATACTGTATCAACACCTTCAGTAGATTGCTTAGTATTATACTCAGTTGCACCATCATTAACTAGTTCTTGTTGATTTTTGTTGAATTTTATGTGTTTAGCTACTTGAAATAATCCGCTAGCAAGTGCTGCCAGTCTTCCTGATTTCAACGCCAAGAACCCAACAATGTTTGATAGTTCGCGATTAACCAAATCATCATTTTTCAGATCATTACAAAGAGATTCTATATCATCAACCGGAACTAAATATGAAATAAGTTTTGAAACTAATTGTAGGGATGAATCTACTAATCCACCATTAATTTTCTTACCCATTACCGATTGATAACGATTAAAATATTTTTCTACATCGCGTTCCGATAATTTTTTTACATCGCCCAGACTCATATCAGCCCCTAAATATTCCTTTGTTGTCCCAAGCACTGCGAGAATGGCTAGTGATTCTTGTTTAACTTCAAGATCCTCATCAGTTTTTTCTTCAATGTAATCTTCTAAGCTTGTCATCTTTGTTAAATCACTTCTGGTATCTCTAAATAGCAATTAAATGGATATCGCAAAGATAAACATAACCTAGAATATTTTTCGGTTTTCAGGAGTTGTACAAACTTTTTCCCCAATTCATAATCCAAATCACCCCCGTAATCTTCGAAAAACATTTTCATACCTTTCTGCGATGGATTATGGAAAGTAACAACACAAGCTATATTTTCGCGGAATGGTTTTGCTATGGATGTTAATTGCTGGGTTAAAACCCAAACCGATAAACCATGATGCCTTCCGGAGAATGCTAAATCTATAAATTTATTAGATCTTTTCTTCAGATCGGTGGATACCGCGCAATCATCTAAAATTATTAAAGTATTTGTTCCAGAAAAAAAAGTTTGGCAATCAGTTAATAACTCATTAATCTCATCAATGTTACTAGCATCTGGTGATAATACATAGAAATGTTTATCCCCTAGGGCAAAATTATGATAAGTTTTATTTTTAGAATAAGTCGGACAAATTAAAACAATATATTCAAAAACTTTTCGGAATGACCCTCGGAGCTGTTCAATTAAGTACTTTGTTTTTCCACAATTTGTGGGTCCTGTTATAATACAATGGAATGGTATTTTATCTCGTAAATCTTCCATGATTTTTTTGTATAATAACATTATGTTTTTAGACGGTCAGTACTTAATTGATCTCAAACTTGAATTCATAATCTCCATCATTGCATCTGCTACAACAAACATATAACACGTTACTGTTCCTGAACCGCCTTGTTTCCTTTTAATTTCTATTTTTACACCATCATGCGTATTATTTAGAGCAAGTCCTCCGCCATGAATACCATTATCTGGATGAGTTCTAGTATCAACCCAAAGAGCAAACTTATCCGCGTAAAATTCTTTTTCTTTCAATGAAATTTCTTCCCTACGGAATCGTTTTTTCACGGATTCCCAAAGATCGGAAGGAATCATTCCTCTAGAGTATATTCTATTTGGTACGCCATCAACATCAATTTCAACGGAAGATATACCAGGATTATAAAAATTTTCAGAATCCCTTGCTCCTGCAGCTTGAGGCAATAAAAACAAAAACAATATTCCTGTCATTGATCTTCTCGGTAAATTAATATGCTGATTAATAACACCATCACCACCAATAGAAAATGTAAAAGTTTTGTGTAAAGTAACATTTTCATAAAAGAATCCTTTACCAACTTGATATGTTGATTGCGCCTCGCGGGCTAAGTATTCGCTTGAAATCGAAGAATATTCTAACTCTAAGTTTTTGATTGAATATGATGGTGCTTTTGTTGTATCAGAATAAATAAGAATATTAGTGATCGGGGCAAGTGTAATCTCAAATATTAAATGGTTTTCCAACGCTTTCGGGTAAAAAACGCCATGATCGTTTAGAATAGGATGATTTATTGGTATTCTATACTTTGTACCATGAACATTAGCGAGAGCAACTTCTTTTGCATCTTGTGTTTTTGCGTCACCAGATTTTGTTCTGAGTTTTCTAATATTTAGAGAAGAAATACCTTGTTTTAATCTATCTTCGCGCTCTTCTTCAGTTAAGAATAAATCATGATATGTTTGAAATAAATCATATCTTTGGGTATCTTGCAATGTTTCTCCACCAAAAAGAACTTTTAGTCTGGTTACAAGATTACGGCCCACATTATTCACAACTGTGTTATTCGCATGACCCTCGACATCTAAATCGAATAGAAGAGATACACTTCCGGGCACAATCACTAAATTCTCAGAAAGTTTTGGAATATTTATGTATAATGTTTCTCCTGGACTGGCTGTGGATGGATTGAGAGTAATTCTATTCAATGTTGATTCTGCTTTCAAACCAAAGGGTTCTTTGGGAATTCTGTTTGGATTAATTTTTTCAGACGTCATTGTAATTTATAAGATACTTTGGTTAACCTTTAAACCTTTTCTAACTTTGCAATATGTTTTAATAAACCTTCTCTCGCCCCAGGAATTAAAATTAAAACATTAAAAATTTGATCGCCATCTTCCATATATAGAATTTTTTTTCTAATAATTTTTTTCATGAGATTAATTTGGTATTCGCTAAATTTTATTTTTTCTTCCTCGGCTACCATTTTAATTTATAAGATAATTGTTTATTTTTAAATGATGTCAAAAATATATTATTCAGCCGAAGGGTATTGGAAAGGATATTCTGCAATTCCTAAATTAGCTGAGAAAGCGAATCGGGCGAAGCCCTCCCACGAAGTGAAAGTAAGTGAAAATGATGCAAAACAATGGCTGCAAAAACAAGCAATATGGCAAATCTATCTACCCACGCCTAAATATATACCTAGGCCGCACTGGACTGTAGATAAACCTAATCAGATTCACCAAGCAGATTTATTATTTTTACCTCATGATAGAGTTGGAAGAAAAACATATAAATATGCGTTAGTTGTGGTTGATATATTTAGTCATCAATATGCGCAAGAAATGATTAGTGACGGGCGATCTAGAGTATGGGTGAAAAGATTACCAGCTATTCTAAAAACTTTGAATAATACACCAACTAGAATAACCGGTAAAGAGCCTGATGAGGCTATAAAAATGAAAGAGGTTGATATTGAACCTAAAAATTATCACCGAGTTGTTGGTCTTGAAGAAGTTAGATTGCCCCCGGAGGTTAAAGTTAGATATTTATTATTTCCTGGTGAACTTGAAGGTGGAGAAAGAAGACGGGCTACTGATCCTATTTGGAGTATCAAAGTTTATGATATCTCCAGAAGTGTTATTTCATCCAATCAACCGGTTTTATATTATTTAATTGATGGGCCGCGGCGAGGATTTGTAAGGGAAGAATTGCAGGTTATTCCTTATGATACAGAACTTCCTCCAGATTCTGTTTTGGTAAGATAATGACCATATGGGAGAGTATGTTTTCCATCTTTACAAATGATTCTCTTATCATCATCAGCAGATAGTGCAACTTTATTAACGGTTTCAGTATAAACAAAATGTTTATAACTTCTTATTACTTGCATCTCCCTCATCTGCTTTACTTTATTTTCTAAACATTCCTTGTAATCATCAAATCTTATACTTTTTTCTACAACTGATTTTTTAATTCCTTTGTCCTTTTTTATCTCTTTACCTTCATCTGTTTTGAAAGAGTATAGCTTAGCTCTTAGACCAACAAATTCAGTTATTATTTTACCATCGGCCTCATCTTTAAACTTACCAATTACTTTTTTGTTTTTATCAGTCTTAATACCTGATCGATGGTTTTCAGGAAAATTGGAAGTGTCAAACCTTTCCATCACATCTGGGGCAATATCCATATAGAAGTCCTCAGTTTCTATATCATATACAAGACTATCTGTATCTGTCATAAGTAATTTGGCTTTTTCACCATATTTTGGTTTAATATAATTATAATGAAAGTCATACATCATTGACTTGCTTATATCTAAAATACACATTCCTAAGTAAATAGGTTTGTTGTATTTTATATTCGTTTTATTCATATGAATGGCCATAAGATTTTCAGAAAAAATAGTGCGGCGATTATAGTTAGCTTTTGATATTAATTTTCTTGCTTCTTTCTCATTAGTAACCAATCTTATATCAACCCTTTTTCTAAGATTTTCCATTGTTTTACCAAATACAGAGTTGTTCATAAGTTTGAAGAAATCTTTTTCAAAATCATTCTTTGCTTTAGCCCTGAGTTCGGTATTCAAATCGATGTAAGATTTTAACCATTTTGACTCTTCAAATTTAATTCCTCTATGAATCTTTGTTACTTCTAATCCTAGACTTTCATAAAGTTTTAATGTTTCATGATGAACAACATAATTTTTCTTATTGTTAAGATTTGGTATTAATTTCTCAACCCTATTAACCTTAATTCTTTCCGGAGCAAGCGGGTAGTCACTATGTAAATCATGAAGATGTTTTGGGTATTTTAAATCAACCTCTAATATACATGGAATATTTCTCCAATTTGTTTGCTCATTTTCACTCATCCATTTTAAACCATGAGTTGGTAATGCTTCACTCATTGCCCCACCATATAAGTTGTTTGCATCGAGATATTGTATATAATTTGCTGCCATTTTAGGGTCATATTCTTTCATGTATTTGTTGTTGGCTTTAGCATATCTGTTTGATATCTGTGATATACCCCCTCTAACACCTTTCTCAATCATAATTAGCATATCAATGTCATTTATCATCTCTAATTCAACCTTAGTTTTTTTCAACATAGCATCCCAAGCCAGGCCTGGTGCTGTATAATACCAAGCAGGATCTAATTTATAGTTATTTTGACAAACATCTCTAAAGTTTTCAAAAACATCAGCCAATAATAACACATCAGACTTGAGATATAGATTAAGGTAATCTCGCATTGTTTTCATATTAAAGGTTTTCCATACTTTTTTAGCATGTTCATAATCTTCATCCAAAATATCTTTACCGTTAAGTTTTGAGTAAAACGCTTCCTTTGGCGGAAGTTGGGTTTCATTTAATTTATCAAAATCATCAAGATAATCATATGGGAATACTCCCTTTCTCAATAATAACTTTAATTCTTCACCCTCAAAATACTTTGTAATTTCATGTAGGTTTTTATCTGTTGGATTAAGACACCTCCCTTTTATTTTGCCTTTACAAACATCACACTTTCCACATTTAGTAAGATTGGCAGACAAACTATCAAGGCTGGAAGGCATAAATTTTAATGAATCTATGAACCTGATATCTCTGATAACATCTTTCATCTCGCCGCTTTTTTTATCTTTGAAGGTATCAACCACAATCTCTTTTGTGAAAGAAATATACTTTTCCTCATTATTAGGTATGAGTTTTATTTTTCCTTCTGTTTTAGCAAGATTATTAATAAATAGATGAGAATCATACCCCGAAAGATTGTGAATTATGACCGGGAAGAATTTTGGAATCTTATAATTTAAATTGCAATCTTTATGCGCCGCGCCTCTATACTTTCCTGTAAGATGACAATGATCTATTACCTTATCATCTACCAATTCTTCCTCACAAATATGACATTTTGTAGCATTTTCATAATTTATTTTGTCATCTTCCGTCATCATTTTGTTATTAAATTTTTTAAATCTTTTTTTTATTATAACTTATGCAATCCTTGTAAATTTTCCTAAATTCTTCTTCAATATATTCCACAAATTTCTGCGCCACATCATCTTCTGGCGATTCAGCAGTATATCTATAAAATCTGGATTTACATATTTTTTCATTAAAACTCTTAATATAGCATCCGAACGCAACCGGTTTGTGCAGCTGATATTTATTAGTGTAACTTTTATTTTTATCTAGCTTTCCTGTTTGTTTTATTTTTTCCAAAATAGACTCAAAGTCAGCGTATGCTACAAAAGGTATTCTCATTTTTTTCACAAAATTTTTAAAAGAAATAAAACATGGGCTTCCATCTTTATTTTTTAGCATATCAATTCTTACTTCATTGTACAAATAACAATAAAATTCATGCTTTTCTAATGATCTTTTTAAGTGAAAATGATGCAAACAATTATCACAAAAGTACAACTTACATTTACGTTTAGTAACTTGCTTGCGTATAAGTGCACTAATATTCTTTATTAAAACAAAGTGTTTCTTTGGTTCTTCATCTTCAGTTTCTTCTGTTAATAAAAGTAATCTGATTAATTTAAATCCTCGTTTACCACTTCTTTTTATGGGATATACCCCTATTTTCTCATCATATCCATATATAGCAATATCATAATCATTTTGGTTTTCAAAATTAACAATATCTTGAATTGTACTTGGGAAATTAATTCCACCCCAATTAAAATTCTTAGATTGTTCTTTCAATTCTTTTGTTATTCTTTGCGGATTTTTATCGGTTGGATAAACTGCTCGTGATACACACCACTTGAAACATTCATCATCATTATAATTCTGTGGATTAATAATCGCATTCCTGTTTAACAATTCTTTTGGTAATGGAATATAAGATCCGCCTAAAAGTGGAACAAAACGATCTATGAAAATGTCAAAAAATAGTACGCGTTCGAATATCCAACCAGATCCATTATTTAAAAAATTTTCAAATAATACAAGTTGTTGATTTGTTAATCTATCAAATAATTCTGATAAATCTGTTGCCTCAAGAACAATTTCTGATTTTTCAGAAGGAAATGGTGTAACACAATATACAATTTCCTCAATGCTAAGATTTTTTTTCTTGAACTCACATGAAAATATAAATTTAACCTTTAATGATTTTTTTAATTCAACTCTCTTTCTAATTAAATCCATAACTTTTGGTTTTATTTTATGTAAGAATGTCTTTTCGCCATTCCTTTTATTTCCTTCAATCCTATAGCTTATATAATTACCATTAATTGCTGATTCATATTCTCTTGGTGTAAAATCTTCCACATTCTCATTTCTTTTTGTTTTTGGTCTTGCTCCCTCCTTCTCATAATCTCTTTTTGACGGTTTTATTTCTTTGGGCTTATTTACTTTTTTATATCTTTCTATGAATTTTTTAGCTAATTCTTCTGTTTTATTTTTTACCTTTTTAGGAATATATGGTTTCACAAAATTCCAAAACTTGTTTAATACATTTCCCAAAAAAGGAGTTTGTTTGGTATTTTTAACCGATTCATTTTTTATTACTTGTTTTTTAGGTTTTGTTGGAATGGGGGGTGGCGGTCGTGTTGGTTTTGGCGGAGAAGGTCTTTTTGGTTTAGATTTATTAATATTTATTCTGGGTTGGTTTGGTGGGGGTGTGCCGGGAGGTGTTACTGGTATAAATCTATCTGGTGACCCGGGTGGTGTTCCGGGTATCGGCTGGGGAATAGTTAAAGGTGGTAAATTTGGTCTCGTTGACGGCGCAATATTCGGAATTGGAAGAGGTAAATTTGGTTGGTTTATTGGCCTCATTGGCATATTACGCAGCTCATTAACAATCCCCACAATATTATTAATTATTTCTTGAATATTATTAGTTATTTCGGGTATATTAACCAAAGCATTAATAAGTTCTGCTTTATTAAACTCAGATCGTCCCTTAATATTATACCATCTAACTAAGGGTTTTAGTTGTGTTACTTTCAATCTTCGTAATTGTTGTTCCATTTTGTATACTAATTCTTCTTTTTAAATAGGTATTTTATTTCTTTTGAAAATTCATTTTTTCAAAATGTGCCAGATCCTCATCATCAAATTTTATTGGTTTCGCATGGACTTAGTATCAGTTTCATAAAATGTGCCAGATCCCGGCCCAGAAAATTACAAAATAGTTTTGTATCGGCTTGGTGGGGGCTTGGCCGAAACTTTGCAGAGACTTGGCTCAACATATGCTAAGCCTTATGTATTTTTAGGAATCCTAGCTCATTTTCACAGAGATACCCACCCACCCAAGCAGCTTATGTATTTTTATGGAAATCCTGGCACATTTTCACAGAGATACCCACCCACCCAAGCAGCTTATGTATTTTTATGGAAATCCTGGCACATCTTCATTACGATTTTATTAAAACATAAATAACACTTTATTTCAACCGAAATAAAATCATAATGAAAATGTGCCAGGACCCCCATAAATACACATCAAAGGGCAAAAGACTTGCGTAATGATTTCTTTCTCCGGTGGAAAAGAAAGATGAATAACACCAAAAACCAAGTGAAACTCCGAACATAAAATATCTCTTTCTGTGATCTATTTTCTTCTGTCTCCGAATAAAAGGCGTGTAAAAAACTGGTTGCATGTAACTGACTTATCAGTGAAGATTGGGTCACGCAACGTGGCCACGCATGCAACACTAAATTAGCAAATAACGTAACATAACACTCCAAGTTCAGATCTTGTGGGCGATGTTCTCTAAATATTCATTTTTGCCAAAATGTCGCTACGATTTTTCCACAAAAATGGAGGGAAGGTGTGATTCTTTCACACAAAAACAGAAGACAAATGAAACCATCGAAAATTAAAACTGATAAAATTACTCACTGAATCAAAGATGAGGTTTAAAAGGAGATCTTCGGTAATGTGAGAGGACAATAGTTGTAAGCCGTTGCTGGAGGTGTTAGATAGCGGCGTTACTCTGGTCCCATACATACGAACATTCGGCAGGGGTCGCACTGTGACCTTTTTTAATGTAGGGTCATACGGTGTCGCGAAATTTACACCACGGGAGTCATGGATAATAAATGGTATTTGAAACCAGACTGTCAACTCTTAATATTTCATGCGCGAAAATAGACATGACATGAGGCTGGTGCTTGTTTTATTAGTTTTTATTGGTTTTTATCATCTTTGTTTAATTTATTCAATGAACAAAACCTTATTACTTTGTACGCATTGTACAACCTTTGCCAACGGCAAATGTTGGCTTTTGCCGCTTTAAATCGACGTCGACGGGTGCAGAGAAGAAGAAATCGCAGTTTTAGATTTTGGTGTTTACCTCAGCCACGACAACCATGGTTCGAGATCCATTATAATGATCACCAGATTCCTGATGGCTTCTTTGAGCAGAAGCTCCGAGTTCGAAGAGCAACTTTTAATCACCTTTTGAACATGGTAAGTCCACATGTCGCAGGACAAGGTACAGCTATGCGAAACTGTATTCCAGCAGAAAAGATTTTGGCGATAGGCTTGTACAGATTACCACATGGGAATTCTTATGTTTCCATTGCCCCTGTTTTTAACTTCAGAAAGTCGACGGTCATTGAAGCAGTACAAAATGTCGTGAAATCATGACACCAAGTTCCCTATGACGATTACGGAGATGTCTGAGTTTATTGCAACGTTTGAGAGAACCAGATCTGAGTTGCTAGATTTTTTTTTAGATTTCAGATTTCAGATTTTTTTATTTATTACAATGTGTCATAAAAGTAGAATAAAACAACATTAAATTACAAAAAAATCATTCAAGGTAGAATGTGCGCAATGACCAAAGGAGCTTCAGCTTTCGAGTTGGTCACTGCCACGTGTAACTAAGTGGTGAAAATTAAAGCTTGATACAAGTCTGGTGTTATAACTATGAACCTCAGAGGCTAGGATGAGGGTTTCTTTGAATATCATAGGGATGTTAGTTGCATTGTTAGCAATTTTATGTGTGAAAAGGGCTACTTTGAATTTGTAAATGTTTTCAAGTGTAAGAATTTCTACAAGACTGAAGTATGGCATAACATGGTCCCTGCTATAAGCAAAGAACATGCTATGAACACATTTATTCTGCTTGGTTTTAATCTTATGTAATCTGGTCTTACAAGCACTGCCCCAGCTTGTAATAGCATAAGTTAAATATGGATAAATAAAGGAGAAATACAAGCTATATAATGTCTTAATTTATTAATGATGCTCATATTTTTTACTATCTTGTGGTTTGTGTTGCATCTGTGGTCCCCAGTGTAAATTTTGATCAATATAAACACCTAGATATTTTATTTGACTTTTACGTTCAATTTGATCTTCCATTTGATCTTGAAGATGAGATGACCATATAGTTTGTCTTAGCAAGATTAAGTGATAGCTTGTTTATGATGCAGTACTTAAAAACTAATTTCAATTCCTCATTCATGACTGCAACTTGTAACTTATCACTGGTGTAAAACATATGTGTCATTAGCAAAAATTCGAAATGGGAGGTTTATTCGAGCAGTTAGGCAAATCGTTAATATAAAGTAAGAATAAGAGTGGACCCAGCATTGATCCCTGTGGTATACCACAAACAATTGTTTCACAGCTCGATTTAGTATTGCCAATCTAAACAAACTGGGTGCGATTACATAGGTAGTCTTTAAACCAGTTAAGTGGAGTTTCACATACTCCATAGTGATAACGTTTTGTCAACAAAATGTCATGGTTCACAGTGTCAAAAGCCTTTGAAAAGTCTAGGAGACCACAGGTAACCATTTTTATACAAAGCCTTTTTAAGTGTCAGTTATTTCTACAATAGCTTGCTCAGTTGAATACCCTTTCCTAAACCCAAACTGATAAGGATACAAAATGTTATGTTTTTCTAAGAAGTTATATACTTGATTATAAATTAATCTTTCAAACACTTTACTAAAGGGTGATAAAGTTGAAATAGGCTTATAGTTACCTGGGTCAGTGACATCACCATTTTTGTAAACTGGAGTGACTTGTGAGACTTAAAGTACATTAGATACTATGCCTGTTTCAATTGACTGATTGTAGATTTGAGTAAAAGGTACTGACAGTGGGTCAGCAGCTAGTTTTATTAGTTTGTTAGGTATATCAATTGGTGATTTTTTTGTAGATCTAGAGTTTTGAACAAGGTAGAAACCTGAGTTTCAGTGACAGTGGTTGGAGATGATGTGATATACTCTGTAGGGGTTTCATTGCTGCTCTAAATTTTGATGGCCAGAAGTGGGCCAACATTAATAAAATGTTTATTAAACTGATCTGCAATATCGGCATTGTTAGTATATATTTTGTTATTCCTTACTATTCTTAGCGGTGCAGTCTGGCCCTTGGTCTTCCCTTTGATTAAAGAACGAATTAGCTTCCATGTAGCTTTTAAATTACTTTTACATAAATCAAAATACTTGCAAAAATACGCTTTCTTACTAATGTTCTTAAGGTAGCTCAATCTATTTGAATATTTTTAAATTCAAAAACTTTGGATGGATCGCTGAATAAGTATGTTTAGTCTTGATAGATTTAAGGATCCCTTTTGATATCCAAGGTTTTTGCATTCTTGAGGCTTTTTTGGGGTGCGTGTTTGTCAGCAATCAATTTGAGTGTATCAATAGTGCGAGCAGTTAATTCACGTAAATCAGTACATTGCTCAGTAATAGCATTCCAGTCAATTGCATAGACATCCTGAAGGTATGAATCAGCATCAAATGTACTATAGTCTCTAAAATATACTTTTTGTTTTTGTTTTTTGAGTTTTATGGCAGCCATACTGAAAACTGGCAGGTGTGAAGAGAGGATTTATTGTTATTCAGTTATTTTGCTTTCGCTGATAAAAATATGAAAAGCCAATATAGAAATCAATTATCCTTTAGTCTTAACTTCTTTTAGCCGTAAACAACCTGTTGATTTATTGAGCGTAAACTTATTTGTCAAGTCATAATTATATTTAGTCTTCAAACTGTAATCAACCTGTAAGAAGCCGTTATCCACCTGTGTAGCTTTTGAAAGTAATTAATGCTTTAAAACAAGCTTAGGTTTCCACCAATAGGATTGTAGAAATGATTGTTGTGCTCTGTAATTTGACTCGTTGAGTTGTGATGTAATCTGTATCGCTTCGCTAGCTCAGGCTTAAATACGAGTGCTTTGTAGGAGCTTCTTCGGTTACGTCTTGGTTACGTCCGGGCTACGTCCTCCTAGTCTTGGTTACATTTTCTTTGGTTATGTTTTGACTGTACCCGCAGTATAGAGGTGGATTCAACTTCTACGTTGGACCCAAGTTCTGTTGTGATCGTTGTCTCAAGGTTATTCAATAGACGTAAGAGATTCCGTGCCTTCCCGCACCCAGCGAGTGTCCCCAGGAAAAGGCCTTTCCCAGAGAGTTTTAGAGTGTTTCCCCCGTCCGTCAGTTTACCCTTTTGTGAAGGCAAAACCTGTTTTCACACAGGTGATCTGAGATGTCAATAGTCAAAATCCCAGAGACCAAACTATTAATTGTATTTGCATAAATATGATCAATTAATGTTGCGGTATGACTAGTGATTCTAGTAGGCTTAGTTATTACTGGTAGAAGATCATGAGAATAAAGCATATCAAGATATCTGCCTGTTTGCTGGTGCGTGTGATGTTTCAAAAGGTCAATATTTATGTCCCCTAGGATGTATGCATCATACTTATTTGAGTTTAATTCTTTTGGAAGCTCCTCAAATTTCAATGTAAATTCTTCTACATTTGCTGATGGGAGTTTGTAAACACATCCAACCATAATGTGTTTCATATTTTTTTTGCAAGTGTCAATTTCAACCCAGCATGATTCAACTAATGGAAGATCAATTCTCAAATCTGACCGACGAATTGCTTTAAGGTTCTTATTAACAGAAAGAGCTCAACCACCTGAAAGAGTAGGTGAATCAGCATGGAAAAGGTGATAATTAGAGATATCTACATTGGAAATAGAATTAGGATTCAGCCGGGTTTCAGTGATGGCTGTTATATCAGGCCTGGAGTCTAATGAGTGTATCATATCATTTAAAACACAACACTGGTTTTACCTTTTTTGTGACTAAGCCAAAATGAGGAACAATGTGGAATATTCACTTCTCAGTGAAACATTTACTCATTTACAACAAAGCAAAGCTAGGGCGACAGAAAGACAGGTGTTCACTCATTTATCATATTAATAGCGTCCACAACGAGGGCAAGCCCCGATGACTGCATTTGCATTTCTACACACTGGATCTTGAGGCTTTCTTTAATCGCCAAACTTAACATGAAGTCATTTTGCTGCTTCTGAAACACATCAACTGTATGATTGAGTAAAATTAACACTAATTGAGTAAGAACGATTCTGAACTGAAGATGCCGTTGAAGCCTTTGTTGTTAGTTCTTCCTCTGACTGTCCTAGCTTTTTTTTTCTCGGTTTTCAGCTGCTGCTTTATACTGGCCATTTCGTTCTTTTCATCGGGATGTTTTTAATCCTGTCCCGTCATGTTAAGTTATCAAATTTTTTAACAAATGTATGCTTGCCACTGTGTCGTTGTCTGTGCCGTGCAAGTGACAAAGGACACCGAAGATCTGCTTAACACAACGTTTAATAGTTCCTGTATCTCAGAGCAGACGACAAGTGAAAACACTGGCATACGGGACCTTAGGGCGGCTGGTGCCCAGGACATAGCGGCTATTCTATATTTATATGTATATATAGATATATGTTGTAAAGCAACATTGTCACATCTCCCTTCGTTAATGATAACAATAACACTAATGGAACAAAATAAAGAAACAATGCCAACCGAAATGGCATAACATGAAATAACATTGTACGCATTAAGATAAAGGGTCTTGCATTGTTTATAAACAAGTGTCAAGATGTATAGTCATTCAGGTAAGCAGGTCTGCGAAGAACTCTTCCACTGGAACTGCATTTCACTGGAGTAAAAGGTGGTACTTCATGTGCATCATTCCAAGTACCGTGTCCTGGGTGGGTGTTATCCACTGCTGATGTTGGTAAATCATGATCGGGTAGTGGCTGTTCAATTTGACGTGGTGGTGATGAGTAGCATTCAGGGGTGTGCAGCTCTGCCTCAGGAGTCTGCGGGGCTGGGCTCTCAGCTGTCAGACGCAGATGTCGACGATTCCTCCGATATACCCTTCCGTCCTCTGTAGTTACCTGGTATGAGCGGATACCAGCTGATCCATTTACTGTTGCATGGGCCCACCGTTGGCCTGGGTTGACAGGTTTAATGCGCACCGTGTCTCCTTTAAGCAGTGGTTGAAGTGGTTTAGAGCCATTGTTGTAGTAGGAAGACTGTTTGTCTTTCCTTGCTTGTAGGAGCTGTGTAGTGATCTCAGTGTCAGCTTGGTTTAAAAGTCTGCCAGCTGTTGGAAGGAGGGTCTTTGTTCGTCGACCAAATAGTCTCTGTGCTGGGGAGGTGCCTACTCCCTCGGTGGGAGTGTTGCGGAAGTCTAGAAATCCTAAGTGGGGATCAGTCCCAGCCTCTAGGGCTTTCACCATGATCTGCTTTTCAGTTTTCACCGCATTTTCAGCTTTGCCATTAGATTGTGGGTAGGTAGGTGAGCTAGTAACATGATCAAACTCATACAACTGTGTAAACTTCTTAAATTCTTGGGAACTGAACTGTGGGCCGTTGTCACTCCTAAGTTTGTCAGGAATCCCATGTCTCGCCATTTGGCACTTCAGCTTTTCAATTACCTCCTTGGACGTTTGCGTCCCCAGCTTGTCAACTTCGAAGAAATTAGAGTAGTAGTCTGTGGTCACAAGGTATTCTTTGCCTTGAAACTCAAATAGATCGGCAGCGATGAATTGCCATGGTCTGGATGGTACAGGATGTGGAATCATTGGCTCTTTCTGCTGAGCCTGTTGGTATGTATTACATACATGGCATTTGGAGATGTACTCGTCAATTTCTTTGTACATACCAGGCCAATAAAATGCTTCACGAGCTCGTCGCTGGCATGCTTGAATTCCTAGGTGACTTGAATGCAGTTTCTTCTTGAGTTCTGCCCTCATTTGGAATGGTATAACAACACGAGTTCCTTTAAAGATGACCCCATCTTGTAACGTAAGCTCTTCTTTGAATGGGAAGTAATCTTGTACTTCAGGTGTCAGATGGAGTTTGCTGTCCGGCCAGCCTAGTTTTATTACATTTGCAAGGGTCTTAAGAACTGCATCTTCGCGTGTGCAATCTTGGATTCTTCGCAGGGTGTCATCTTTCACTGGCAGGTAGTGGAGCATGTTTATCTCCTCAGCTTCTTTTTCGGTAGGAGATCGCGTGTCATAGATCATTAAAACGTCTTCCTGATTCTTGCTGACTTTCTGGTATGGCAAATAGGCACGACTCAGGGTGTCAGCCATGAGCAGCAATTTTCCTTTTCTGTAGTTAACTTCAAACTCGTACCTCTGCAGCCTCAGTAACATTCGCTGCAGCCTCTTTGGGGCACTAAGAAGACTCTTTTTAAATATTGTTTCGAGAGGCTGGTGGTCTGTCTCGACGAACACCATTCTTCCATATAAATAGGTTTCAAGCGTCAGACCCGATGCATGTAAGTAGTGTAGCGGTTCTCAGCGATTTGTTGGCATCCGGGTTGTCATGGTCTTTCAGTCGTGCAGCTATTTCATAGTTACTCCAGGCTCGGTGAAACTTTTTCCAGTTGGTCGACAGATTGCCGGTGAGCTCTAATCTCGATGGTAGTGGAATGTTTATAGGAATCTGAATAAAATTTGGTCGCTCGGGGACCCCTGACGCCTCTGGCGAGGCGCCGGAACCGACTTCTGGTTTCGGTGGCATTTAGTTCTGACGGTACGATATTTTTGCGGAGAAATGTTGTCAAGAAGAGAAAAAAAAAACGTACGAAACGTTTTCCCTTACCGTGTACTTTCTTTAGCCGGTAAGAAGTCGAATAGGGTTCTTCGCAATTCCTTAGCGAGTCAATGAATCACCACGTGGTCACGAGAGCAAACCACACTGAATCGCGTTTGTGTTGATCCGATTCTTGTCAAATTCTCGATAACAGTAGATGGAAGTTGTGGGATCCCACTCCTGACACCATGTGTCGTTGTCTGTGCCGTGCAAGTGACAAAGGACACCGAAGATCTGCTTAACACAACGTTTAATAGTTCCTGTATCTCAGAGCAGACGACAAGTGAAAACACTGGCATACGGGACCTTAGGGCGGCTGGTGCCCAGGACATAGCGGCTATTCTATATTTATATGTATATATAGATATATGTTGTAAAGCAACATTGTCACAGCCACCTGCCTTATAACTGATGCCTAATGTAGTCAGATGATTGGCATCATGTACTCACTGTACGTTTATTTCGAAAAGCTACTCAGCTCCCTGGTCACTTTTATGTTGTGATTATAGATTATTAAGATTGTCTTCAAAGTTCATTCAGTCACAACTATGACAAAACTCTTCGTTAATTTTAAAATTATTTCTTTTTTATCTCATCTGACTTCTCTATTTTGTAAACGTATCCACGACTTCACCATAGTCCTACTTTGATTCTTTGCTTCTTTGCTTGACGTAATTGCGTTTCAGTATCTGCTGTGGTTGCTTGCAACTTGCTCACTTTCCTTCTACTTTTTACTCTAGCATTCCTTAGATTTCCCTTATGTGTTCTGCGCTGTGCATAAACTTAAGCTTCGATTAACTTGGAACACTCCTCAGATAAGATTTGGCAGCATCTCGAAATATTTTTGTCTTTCTAAATAGTTTGATTATTTGTAGGGTATTCTGGAAGGTTCTCTTTCACGTCTTCCTCTGAAATGCAAGGTTGAAACATACCTTAGCTGTGACCTCCTACACTTCATTTCATTTGAATGCAACTCATCAACGCTTGTTAATTTATCCGTTGTGTTACGTGGTGATCCCTGGTCGGTGCATTCATTTCTGTTTTTTTGCAAGCTAATCATTCTCTCAATTATCCTTACATGTCTGTTTGCGTTCGCCACATATTTTTTTATCACTCATGGTAGATTTGTTTGAATTTGCCGTAGATTTCTTTACCTTTAAGGTTGGTTTGTTCATCTTTAGCGTGGATTTGGTTGTCTTTGGCGTGGATTTGTACGTCTGACTCTCGCATTCCTTTACACTTGGCGAATATTTGTACGTACCTGGAGTTGATTGGTCGTCCCTGTAAACTCGTTCGCGTCCGCACAGTATTTGGAGTACATATCCTTGTACTTAGCGTAGATTTGCCTAAGTCTCTTTTTTTTTTTAACTTTTTTTTATTACTTACAGTCCTACATAACATTACACTGATTACACTATTTACAAAATACATACGTTACTTACGTTTACATTGCTTTCAGTACTTATTTCAGTGGTTATAATTTTTTTACTAGTAAAAAATGTATGCCTAACAGCCGCGCAACTGCTGATGGCATGTTTGATAATTAGTACTTTATACAAAGTTCTTTATTTATTAACAAGCCTATATGATTACTATTCAATACGTTCTAAAAAATCTAAACACAAACACTAACAAGTTACTTTCCACATCTACAACAACTTAAAAAGGAAAATTCTTCGTCCACTTCTTATAAAATGTAGGTAAGTTATTATTCTTAGTATAAATGTATTTTTCTGTTTGGTATTTGATCTTGAATTTAAATCTAAAACTTTCAATACACGGAAGTAGATGTTTCCTTCTGCAGTCCCATAGATAAAGTTTACCAATTAATATTAAATAATTTAGTAAGGGACATGACGATGAATCTATGCTACCAATGATGATGTCCTGCAAGTTGAGAACTTTGTTTTGTTTTGTGATAGCAAAGACGTATTGCTCGCAATCTTTCCAGAATAAACTCGAGTGCGGACAATTGAAGAAAAAGTGGTGTAATGTTTCAGGTTCGAAGTTACAAAAAGTGCATTTATCCTGCTCAATGTAGCCAATTTTTTGTAATTTTGTATTAGTATAAAGTATAGAATTTAAGACCTTGTACTGAAAGGCCTTAACATAAGGTTCAAGGGCCACTGTATGGGGGGGATTGTAAACAAGTTTCAAGTCATCTTCGGATAATTTAAAATCGCGTTTCAGTTGATGTGCATGGTTCGGAAGTTGGGCTTTATTACTAACAATCAAGGAGTAATAATCTTTTGCTTTGTTTTTCGTGATGTCAAAAATATTTCCGTTATGTTTGAAGATAGGATCACCTTTAGTGGGACCACAAATCTTCTTTAAACTGAGTGGTATCGCATGTCTAAGTCCAATCCATGTAAGAAAATTGACCTTTTTTAATTCTTTACTTATTACGTTGTAGGATTCGATATTGCTAAGATTGAATAAAAGATCACTGACAGAATATATTCCAAAGTCGAAAAATGTCTTGTAGAAAACTGGTTTTCCATTTATTCTTATATCCTTATTATTCCAAATTACAGAAGACCAGTCTTTCTGGTCTGCAAAATCATTGCGGAATTGTGACCACCACTGTAAAAGCTCTTTATAAAAAAGTGATGTTATAGAGAGATCATCTATATTATAATTGCAGCTGAAAATTAAAGGGCCTCCTAACTCTTTTAAGAGGAACATGAAATAGGTCTTCCACGTAGCACTATTATTGCTAAAGATTCGCTTTAACCATGCAAGTCTTAAGGCTTTGATTAAACTATCTACATCTATCATTTTTATACCACCTGCTTCGTAATCATTGATGGCGGATTGCCTTGTCACCTTGTCCTTTCCACTCCATAAAAAATTGTAAATTATATGATTCACTTTTTTGATAATTTGGGAAGGAGTTGGAAGTAATGAAGACGTATAGACCAATTTAGAAATCAGCTGAAATTTAATTATAGCTACCTTCCCGTAAACAGAGAGCCCTCTAGAAGACCAAATGTTGGTAAGCTTCTTCATACTATCAATTTTTTCTTGAAAGTTCTTCTCATAAAGTAACCTCTGATCATAAGTGAAGAAAACACCTAAGGCTTTAATTGGTTCACTTGGCCATTTTATTCCAAGTGGTTTCATATCGTTGTCTTTTAGAGACCCCATCCAAAAGCCCTCAGTTTTTGAGTTGTTAACCTCTAGGCCGCTGAGCGATTTAAAAAACTCAAGCTGCTGAAATAAAATTTGAGCCGAATTTAGATCTGAAAGAACTGCCGTTGTATCATCCGCATATTGGAGAAGTTTAGTTTCCTCCTGTCCAATTTTTACTCCTTTAATTTCTCTATTTTCGCGAATAGCTATTGCTAACGTCTCAACTGCAAGAAGAAAAAGATACGGGGATAGCGGGTCTCCTTGTCTCACACCCTGCTCCAGCATAAAATAATCCGATGCTATTCCATCATTTATCACGCAGCTCTGAATATTAGTATAGAACATTTTTACAAAACGAATAAAATCCGAGCCAAAATTGAATGCTTCCAGACAATTGAAGAGATGATTCCATTCTAAAGTGTCAAACGCTTTTTTAAAGTCAATAAAAATCAAGATACCGGGATTATTCTGGCTATCTGTAGATTCCATTATATCAAAAATCGATCGAACTGTCTCTCCAGTGTAACGATCTTTAACATAACCTGTTTGATTGTGATGGATAATACTTGGCAACACTTTTTTTTTTCTTGCTGCGATTACTTTTGATATAATTTTGGCGTCAACATTAATGAGAGAAATAGGCCTCCAGTTTTCAATAAGTGTTCGATCTTTTCCTTGTTTTTCAATTAAAGTGATGACCGCTTTCTTTTGAGAGCTGGACATTTCGCCGTATTTGTAGGACTCTTTTACACATTTCCTAAAAGAGTCACTAATAAGATCCCAACAAACTTTGTAGAATTCGATAGGAATTCCGTCATTGCCTGGCGACTTGTTATTTTGAAAACTATCCAGGACGGCTTTTAATTCCTCAAGAGATATTTCACCTTCGCAAAGTTGTTTTTGCTCCTCCGACAACAGAGGAATATTAAGATTGCCTAAAAATGTTTTAACAGCTTCCTGATTTGTATCAGAAAGTTTTGATTTGTAGAGGTCATTGTAAAAGCGTTTTTCTTCATTGAGTATATTGAACGGGTCGGTCGTTATTACGCCACTTACAACCAGCTTTCTTATATGTTTTTTGACGTGATTCCGCTTTTCTAAATTTAAAAAATATTTTGTGCTTCGCTCTCCGTGTTCGTGCCACCGAGCCCTTGCGCGAATGATAATACCTTTTGTTTTTTTTTTCATAAAACAGCTCGAGCGTTTCTTTTGCTTCGTTTTGCAAACGGTTTTGGTTCAAAGCACTAGGGTTGTTTTCGTATAATTTTGCTGCTACGTCATATTCATTTTGTAAGGTCCATTCCCTTTCATTTTTACCTTTGGCTTTTCTTTTGGAATAATCGATTGCATGGTTTCGTATATTATACTTCAGCCAGTCCCAGACACTGCGATTATCTGACAGCTCATTCATGCCAGTTGTCTTCCATTGAGGGATTCTTAATTTCAGATCTTCAAGATAAACTTCATCCTCTAGCAGAGAGACATTCATTTTCCAAAAACCAGAGCCTTTTACATATTGATCAAGTTTAGTTAAAACAAGATCGATTGCTGCATGATCTGTTTTGATTGCGTGGATGATATCGGTTGATTTGACAAAGTCCTGGAGATTGGTAGACACAAGCCAGTAGTCTAAACGGCAAAATACTTGAGGCGATTTTTGGCTCCAAGTATAACTAGACGTATGAGGGTGTTTAATTCTCCATATATCTTTTAGATCTAATTCGTTTTGTAAACATTCAATACTATCTATCACCACTTTCCTAGGTAACATTACACCTCCTTTTTTGTCAAGTTTGGGATTAAAAGGACAATTGAAATCGACCAGGGGCGGATCCAGAGTAGTTCAAGTGATTTCCAGAAATCACTCAAATGTTTCCAAATCTGGGTTTGTTATTTCTATGGTTGTTTCTTGAAGCTCAAGAAATCAATTATCCTTCTTGTTGCAGTGTTTATTATGAAATAAAACAAAGAAAAAAATCGTCGAATCTCGTTTTACCGTCGATTACACAGCAAACCCAGTCTATTCCGAACGAATTTGACGAATCTCCGTTCGCGCGCTTTCGTCTTTTGTCGAGACTTCGGAGAACAACACGAAAAAATTCGTGGGCACGACCGGACAAAATTTGTACGCAGTGGGTGGGAGTGGTTAGTTTATCGATCTTTCCACAAATCACTCAAAACCCTCCTCTATTGGCCAGAATCACTCGCATTGTCTTGCGAACTACTCAAACTCGGTTGTGATTGGCTATCCAGGACGCAAACTACCGTGCAAACTACTGACAATCGTATATAAAGGGAAGCCTCTCCCCGAAAGTCCCTTGTTTGTTCTTGCTCCGATCAAACTTGCTACGGAAGGAAGACAAGGAAAATTTTAATTATAAATGATGGTTCGAGGCGATCCAGTTTGTCGGAAGGAGGACTGTCCACAGTATGATGTTGGTTTGGTTTTCAAGGAAATCAACTCATATTCGGACCAGGACAAGTTCATAGAGAATGTGTGGAAACCAGGTGAGCTATTTGATTTCCCAGCGTCAGTGGAATGTTCGAATTGTAGCCGTCATTTTGTGCGGAGCTGGCCGAAAAGATTTCCCTGGCTAGCATACTCTAAATATGTCGATGGTGCATTTTGTTTACCGTGTGTTTGTTTTGGAGTCCAGTGTGGGCGAAATACGAATAAACTAGACAAATTGTTCAAGTCTCCACTCACACTTTGGACGCCCGCCGTTTCACGTTTTACCAAACACGCCAGCGGGAAATGTGAGATGCATAATTTTGCAGTGATCGCAGTGGAGAATTTTCTGAGAAACATGAGAAGAGAAGCGGTTCCAATTGATCAGGATCAATTTACTTCAACAGCAAATCAATAGAAATCGCGAAATTCTGAAATCCCTTTTTAAAACAATAATTTTCTGCGGAAAAAAACAACATAGCCCTAAGAGGTACACGAGATTATGATCGAGGAAATGGGAGTCTTTCCGGTAATTTCCATGCACTGTTAGAAGCGGCGACCAAACACTAAAACATCACATGGAAACCGCTCCCAGAAATGTGACTTATATTTCTAAAACCATTCAAAATGAGATGATTACAACTGTGGGTGCTATCATAGTGAATAATTTGTCACAGGAAATCAGAGACAGCAAATATTTTTCTATTATGTCTGACGAAGCAGCTGACATATCAAATAAACAAAACCTTTCAGTGGTGATCAGATTTCTCGACTCGACCAAAACAGTCAGAGAAGAGTTTGTAGGATTCTACCTTTGTGAGGATATACTATACTTCTTAAATTCTGATCACTATTCCCATTTCATCGGCATCTTGCGAAAGGTCCATTTCAACCCTCCGAAATCTGAAGACGTATTTGAGAAGTACAATGGTCCAGGATAGACTGAATGGATTAGCACTGATGCATGCCCATAGTCGGCATAGGGAAATGGAATTAGATCTTGAACAAATTATAGATTTATTTCCTAATTTACATCCCAGAAGAATGAGAATGGAAAATATTTTGAATGAATAATTTTGTACCAGGCAGTCACTAGTGTTTCTAGAGTACTTGTGAGTTATGTTCCATCTGGATGTAATCCTTAAACTGATGGAGAACAGTACAGATACATAACTGGTGTCTGTGGTACAATTGTATTAATACTTATATCTGGACAAAAAAGTCATTCTTCAATAGTTTTTAGAGTTATTTTTCCACTGACACTGGGTATTTGATAAGCTTAAATGGTTTTCACATATTCTCTCAGTCTGAGCTCATTGGACCACATCAATTTATACACTGATCTAAAAGGCTGAAAAAGGCAAGTATGATTCCAACTTTTCAGTTTTGCGGATACATTTCCACAACAATGTTTCTTAATATTCACTAATAAATCCCTATTTTTTTTCCTCCATTCCCAGCTAACTGACCTGATTCCCATTGGAAAGTTATTGGCACCCCCACAAGCATCCAAGACAGCAATCCAGGGAGCAGATCTACTACATTTTCAAAAGTAGCGCTCAATCTTAATTCACATGCTAGACTCCTTAGACAAAAAAAATTTAATGTTATTCTGGTTTGTCTTTGTAAATACACAGAATTGATTTTTTTGTACAGAATTGTGCCTTTCTGAGGAGGTACTGTTAATGTGTCTGAATGGCTTAAAGTGCTACACAACCGAATTGCATTCTAGGAGCACTAAATTTCAAATTTTCTTGGGGGGGGGGGGGCATGCCCCCAAACCCCCTTAGTTAAGGTGCTGCAAATCACTCATGTAAAATCCTGGATCCGCCCCTGTCGCCCCCAATTATAATGTTCTCTTCACAATCCAGGTCTTCCATTTGTAAAGTTTTACGCAAGCAATTTAAAAATTTAGCAATGTTTTTATCTTTGTTTGGTGCGTAAATGTTAACTAACAAGTATACTTGGTCTTCAATTTCCACTTTCAAAATAATAAAACGCCCCATGGGATCTATGATGGATTCTTGGACTGAACAATTAAAACCATTCCTAATCAACACCGCAACCCAACAGGAATTTGGGCTGCCGTGGGAGCAAAACATTGTACCACCCCATTCATTCTTCCATTGTTTCTCTGACTCATCTTTTGAGTATGTTTCTTGCATAAAGATGATGTCTGCTTTTCTTTTACGACACCATGTAAACATCGCTCTTCTTTTGTGAAAATTATTTATGCCCCTCACATTTAAAGAAATCAATTTAAACAAGTTTGCCTTAAAATAATTTTTCCATAATCAGGGACTGCAGTAGGATCCGTATGTATTTTCCTAGATAGAGTGAACCACAGGTCGTTATCCTTTGCAAATGAGAAACACATAACTGACGAAACAGATTACATAAATATACATATATACTAAATAAGTAATTTATCATTTACGTACCTGTCTTTGAAAACCATTACTGGATTAATATTCCAAGTCCTTCATAATATTACAATAGAGTGGGAGCTTCTTGGTTTCTTTTCCTCTGTATATTTCCCCGTTAATGATTAATTTATCAATGTTGAAAAACGCTCTTTTGTTAGCCTGTTTAACAATTTTTAAGACCGGGTACAACTTTTTGTGAATTTCATCTATTTCCTTAGGAAAGTCGCCTGAGACTCCAATCTTCGTTCCTTTCAAGTTTCTAAGAAATTTTTTTACAAATTCTTTGTCTTGAAAATGACTAAATCTTACAATTATCGGTCTCGGACGGTCCAATGATCTTTGACTTGAGGATTTCGTTGGAATTCTATGAACTCGCTCAAAGCATATAGCATTGACATCCTTGGTAGATATTTGCATCTTGGAAATAAAAATATTTCTTACCAGATCTTCAGTGTCTTCCTCAAGTACCTCTTGGACATTGAAGATTTTCATATTTTCCCTCCGAGTATAGGCCTCCAATTTAATGTTTCGTCGTTTATAGGTTTCGAGTTCATCGTCGAGGGAGTCAATCTCATCAGTATTGTCATCAACAGCCTTAGTTGTTTTCTTCATTTCTCCCTTCAGGTATTCGACTTCTTTCTCGGCAAACTCTAAGGATGTTTTCAAACTTTTAACTGTTTCCTTCAGGCCACATAGTTGTTCTTTTAATACTTCAATTTCGCCACACACCGTGAGAACTTTATCCAGTTTAGCGTTTATTTCGTCGAAACGGGCCGACGCATCATAGCCGCTTCCCCCGAGTTCCACGAGGTGTTCTTCATCTTCGGTTTGTGAACCACTTTCCCGCATCCGCTTTCGCCGGTCTCTACGGTCAGGGTCCGCGGAGGCGTCTTTGCCATCTTCTTTCCCCATGATTTGTTAATCCATGACGGTTTTCGTATCGTAAAAGATTACATGAACATAACGAATTGATGGAGCTATCAAAGACACATCTTACCTCAACAAGGTGCACTGCGCAAAACTCGATTTGTCTAAGTCACTAAAAGAAGGAATGATCTACAATGAACTAGATGGAGATCTAAAATGTTCTCAAATGATCTTTAAGAATGATCTAGGATGACCTCAATCTTTTAAATGCTTTTATAAGGCCTTCAACCAGTTACACAATGGTCTAGTGAACCCTGAAACATTCAACCCAAGTACAAGGACTTTTCCGATCTATTATGAATTACAAAACACCAAAAAAAATCTTATCTAAAACATGCGAATCGAAACGAACGCATGTATACGCGTCATGCAATGTCAGTTTCTGAAGGCAGAAGGGTTGCGTGATGTCCAACCCAAAGAAGGCTATGCGGGTTTTGAGATACTTGCTGCGGACTCGACCACATATGGCCTAATGAACGAGATATTTTAATAAAGCAGATGTTGACGGAAGTTGTGAACCGTGGACAAAACTTGTCGTGTACAGAAGCTGTCGCGAACGGAAGTAATTTCACATGCTACCCCTTGCCCTTTTATAGATAAATGAAATTTTTGTATTGATCGTTGTTTGGGTCGTCACGCGACATTTCTCTGGGCCGAGTTAAATAATAATAAATTAATAATAATAATTATTATTATTTTTTTATTCGCCGTGAGTCTTGGACGGATGCGCGTATTTCCAAGGCGACCTTCAGTAATTTATAGTTTCCAGTAAAGGGAAGGCCCGGGGAGGCAAGCCACGAGCAACGAGAACCATGAAGAACAGGAAACATTGAAGAAAATAAAACGCCATTTTTCATCATTAACTTTATTTAACTTTTAACCGTAACAAATGTTCTTAAGTAAATAAAAGAGATGAACATGCTTACAGGTGCCAATCCTTTAGCATACAACACGTCTCAGGTTTGCACATTAGCTATGAACTTTTGTAAGATAGCTTCAGTGAAAATAACGCAATGTCAATGGCATGATATATTTTTTTCTTACTATAATAATTATTTTATTACACAATTCTCTTGTAGCTTACTTCAATAACAGCAACGCTTGTTAACCTGAACGTCTTCTAATCTAACCTTACACTTGCTAGATATCGATGGCCAGCTATTAACAACTGCGTGTTTGACATTCACTGGTGCACGAAAAGTCATTGTATCACAACTAAAAAACTAAACGAATCAGAAGGCAATTTGTTATAAAAATAGACCAGCATCATCTTTGAGCCTTTTTTACTCACTTTCTAAAAATAGTACAAAGCATTGCATTTTAAGTATTTAAGAACCTTTTCAAATCACTTACTTAATTTGCATGTCTAACTTGCCATTTTTTAATCGCTTTCTTAACCACATGTCCGAGAAACTAAAAAAAACACCATAACGGAAAGATATGCCACTGTCAACCTTAAAAACTACAGGTGGTCAGACTCCTCTGGCTCCAAAGGAGTCTCTCTGCTCCCTCTCGTCAGATACTTGAGGGTTCTGGAGGGAATGGTGATAATATAAAAGAGGAAATGTTGGTCGTATTCTCTCAGACAAGTTGTCAGGTAGTGAAGGTATACATTGCCTGAATATTTCACTATCTTACCAGAATTTTTATCGGTTCGCTCACGAACACCCACACTTTTTGCGACGACTTTGTCCGCCATGCTAAAACCAACTCTGCACTGCTCACACCTCTGGACTGCTATGGGGCACAGCTTGTGGTCTTCCCTGTGAAAAAGTTCAAAATGTTTACCTGCGATTCTGTCAGGGTTAAGATTGCCCACTTGAGATGATGTCCGGGGAGTTGAGGTGGTAGGCTGGTTCACCTATGGAAGGAAGACTAAATTTTACAATACGAACACCTTTACAAGAATGTGCGGTATAACAAAACCTTCATCTCGTCAATCATACTATTTAAACCTTACTTGAAGAGTGCAATTCATTCAAATGTTTTAGAATAAGATGGAACAGATATGAAGAGATAATTTTCTAATTGTTTTTGTAGCTGTTAGCAGTGGAAAACCACGATTATATTTTCTTGAAATCCATCCACCGGGTATTATTTTACGCTGACTTGAAGTAACTCCCCCGCCCACCCAACCCCCTGCTAAAATAAACACAACAGTATTTTTTTTCACTTAAAACCCCGAAGTTTACTCAAAATGGCGCTTGTAAGGGTATTCATTATTGATCAATCCTACTTGCCATTCTGAGGTTCTTCCAACTTTCGACAGGTGTATAGGTGTCACATAAGCCGGATTGGCATCAGCTACGCGATCACTGAAAAGCTCTGGCTCCGGCAGCTCCGCTCGTCTTTTGTTGGACTTCGGCGAGGTCTTGTGGCCGGCTGAATTGGGCTTTTTGTGTGTTTCGTACGATTTAGGTACAAACTCACGACAAGCCTTGATGTGCCAAGTTTGCCTTTCCGGGCCCCAGCGATTCCACGTGGTGGGCTCAATCAGGAATTTCTTATAAACAGGCGCGAGACGGTACTTGTCCAAACCACGAGCTGCTCTGGTTTCCTCAACATAAAACTCTTCCGACCATTTCTGCAGTTGCAGACTTCTTTTGGAGCGTCGGATTCTCTCAGCCTTTTCTTCTGGAGCTTGTGCTTCAATTCCAGCCCGTTTGCATAGAAGCGTCTTTCGATACCGAGGCTCTTTCGAGAGGACATAACAAGTGATTCCTTGAGGTGTTGTGATCTATTTCTTGAAAACCAGTCATGAAATCCAGGTGCCTTCTTTTCCCAGACACTTTTGAGGCTGTCCAGTCTTACGTCAAAATCGTCTTCGTCCTCTACATCCGCAAGTTCACTCTGAAGAAGCACATCACTTTGGGAACCGTAAATATCAGCCATTATGCTCGCTTTTGACCGCTGTTTGCATCTGAGGGATTGTAGCTTAAATGCGCCTCGCTCCTGCATGTGCTGGGTGCTATTCAGTTTCTTTGCATCTTGTAAAATGTCAGTGAAGCCATTTGATAGGGCCTTGTCGAGGTTGTGGCCAATTTTCTCTGGTTTTTCTATAATGAGCTCTCTCGCGAAACGACGGTAACTTTCACGTATCTTCCGGAAGTACCAAAAGCTTAGGAATATTGCTATAGATGCTGTCTGTCGGCGTGCCCTTTTCCAACATACCGTCGATTTGGGTGAATAGTTTGGGATGTCGTCGGTAGTAAGCACTTGTTGTGGGCCGTGATGCGTTTCCATGCCGCGGAAAAAACGAAGTCCCCTCAGTGACCAGCGATATATCATTAGGTAGAACGGCTTTGGCTTGTTCTCGTTGCATTCCCGACAAATGCAATTGTGCGGAAAAATCTGGATTTTCTTACGCGTGCGGTAGAGGCGCATAAGCTCATAAACGTTTCTTTCACTGACGTACGTTCTTTTGTACCCTTAAGATGCTTTAACATTCACATACCACACCCCATTTTCACTTTTGTGTGCTGTCGTAGAACTCGAGAAGAAGCCATACGTGCAATATTGCTTATCACTGCCTTTTGAAATATAGACACCATTGTCGTCGGCTTCAGCAAAAGAGATAGAGATTTCTCGCTTATGCAGTGTGAAAATCTTGTATGGCTGAGGACTTATGCTTTAGATCTAACTCTTCTGGATTTTATAGGTTATAGGTTATACCCTTATAGGTAAGGGTATCTGGGAAACAGGAACAGGAAAGTGTGCCCTTCTTGTGTAGTTAAAGTGGTTCGACAACATTACCCATCACAGACAGCAGTTTATATGGGATTCCGTCATGAATGAAGATAGGAAGTGCTCGTACTTGAATCAACATTAAGAAGTAAAGTCAAATTTTCAGGAACATAAAATTGAGTTTTCTGTGGAGTGCATTTGGCAGTGATAGCAATTTGTGTAAATTCCACTGTTAGCATTGCCAAAATGATAGTGTGTAATTATTGTAATTGAAAGAAAAAAGTAATTTAAAACCTTTTTGAACAGTTCATTGTTTTTTCATACAAGTGTATTTCTCATCTTTGGGAAGACCATAATAATAAGTTCATATGTCTGTTAATTGCAAGATACATTATTTTTGTGAACTGCAGCAAGAGGGCACATTTGTTTTTATTTCAACCCTTGCAATGTTAACATTTGTAATAAGAATCTAATAACCACTCACATGAACTGTACTCTTTTTAGCCCTTTTTAAAATGTGTGCTGACCTAACTCACAAAATTGACAGATTGGCTAAAACTTCTTATGGACACCATGAAACCCCTTACAGACATCTATGGGGTACAGTTCACTTGATCCTTGATTACAGGCTCTAAATGGCCTGTACAAAATAGCATTATTATAATTACACACTCTCAGTTGTTGCGTTATCTGAGGACTTAGTTGTATTGGAGGTTTTAAACCTAGTCTTCCTTGAGTGGAAAAGTTCTTTTGATGGTGGTGATGGTTTTTCAGCTATAGTTGGAGCCAACAATGCTGGATCACTCTGGTTCAATGGTACATATCGGACGACCTTGTCCTCATCTTCCTTCTGCATCCGCATTATTTTTGCCAGAAGAACGGGGATGTACTTGTAGTCTTTTTTTATCTTTACAACCTTTGAATTCCATTCTTTTGTACGCTGATTATATTTCCGTGACAGTACCATGTACCCTGTCTTTGTGTGGGCAGCTGGCTGATTGAGATGATAATTCCAATCAATTGCTGCCAGCTGCTTTTTGGCCTTGTATGCTTTATAACTACAGTAAGGGAAGAAAATATTTAGTCAAACTTTCATTCATTTGGTAAATTGCCATGCAGCTAAATGTATGTAGTCAACTCCTTGTAATGTTATCATTTTGTAGTAAATGACCATACCTAAATAAACATTTCAACAGTATACCATTAAACTGGCAGAATGACAAAGAATAATTACCTACTGAAAATAGAGACTAAATTATGTCACAGACCTGTATGAGCATCGTTTTGGTGTATAAACCAAGGAGAGACTATTAGCACACTCTAAACTTCCAGTATGCCTGAAAAATAAAGAAAGGATACAATGTAAGTCAGGATTGTACTTCTACAGAACCCAATAAACAAGTTCCTGAATTGTTTATACACCAATGGTCTATCATGCACCATAGAGAAACAATGATTTTAGTTATTTTACAGACGGTTTTTTGCAAGAAGCCAATGTAATCATTTAAAACAAGCATTCCTTTAATCTTATGCAATGTTGGTACCTGAAACGAACATAAAACTTGAAGTTAGCTAGAAGCTGAGGCTCAAGAATTATTTTTTGTAGAGCTTCAAAATCCTTATCACGGCGATCAAACCATGGAGGATTGTGCTCCTCCAAGCCCTCATGTTCACATTTGCCCCCTGTCGCGCCCCCAACCCCGAGTGCGGTGAGCCAGGTAACGCCGCTTAAACCAATGCGTGCCAGATTCTCAACTTGATTTATTTAAAATTCGCACTCATGACATGAGGTAGAAAACTGTTGATACAAATGAAGTGACACAAGAACAGGCAAGAAAACTTACAAGAAATAAACAAGAAAACTTACGCTGTTCCGCTCCGGACATGCAAGTGTCCACAATCAGAGATCGTTGTAGAACGAAAAAGAAAGGCTGTACTGGGCGTAGTGTCACTGTCTGTCGAGTTGTGCAATTGTGAAAAGTGATTACGTGTGAGGAAAATTCTTAAGGCGTCTAAAATTACAATCAGTAGATGAATCAAATGACAACGGAAGCGCGGCGTGACAAGCGTGACGAGCGTCGCACTCCTCGCCCTCCTCGTGCAAGGATCCAACTTGGATCCTTGATTTAAGAATTTGACTCTTTGCCATAGGTACTCGGCCAACTCAACGTAATGGAACATCTGAGGGAACCAACAGTACAAGTTCGCCAATGGGACGGGTGTAGAGTTTCCTCTGGCCTTCTTTACAGATCAGCACTGTTGCCTTCCTCACTCTTCCATCTTTACCCTTGGGGGCTTCGGTTACTCTTCCCAGGGGCCAATTGTTTCTATGGGCCTTGTCGTCTTTCACTATGACGACGTCACCGACGGTCAGGTCACGACGTTCCCGGTACCATTTCTTTCTTGGCTGCAGGTTTTGAAGGTACTCACGTTTCCGTCTCGCCCAGAATTGATCAGCCAGGTATTGGACTCGTCTCCATCGCCGGCGTGGGTAGACATCCTGAAAAGTGAAATTCCCCGGGAGAGGTCCGATTGGGCGCGTCTTTTGTGTTTTGCATTGCTGGGGTCAATGGGTGAGGTTCGTCAACGTCAGATGGTATGGTTGCAATAGGGCGAACGTTTACAATCGCGGTAACCTCTGACATCAGTGTGGACAACAGCTCGTGGGTCAGCTGGCGTGGTCCGAGTTCTAGGAACATTGCATTTAAGACTCGCCGTATTGTTCCGATCTGGCGTTCCCAAACGCTGCCAGAGTGTGAGGCGTGTGGCGGGTTGAAGAGCCATGCTCTGACAGGTACCTCTGTACTGACTCCTTATCCATCTCTGCTAAGGCTTCATCTAGCTCGTTCTGTGCACCTACGAAGTTGGAGCCTCTATCGCATCTCAGCAGTTGAACGGGTCCGCGCAGAGAGAGGAAGTGTCTCAGGGTACATATGAAAGAACTGGTGTCCATTGTCTCTAGTAGCTCGATGTGAATGACCCTACTAGCCAGACATGCGAGTACCAGCCCCCAGCGCTTGAAATTTGCTGCTCCTCCTCTTGTCTTCTTCGCTTGCACTGTCCACGGTCCGAAGACATCAAACCCCACGTTCGTGAATGGTGCCCCGACTTCTACCCTGTCGGCTGGGAGGTCTGCCATCCGCTGCTCCAACAGGGGACCTCGAAGCTTCTTGCACGTCGCGCACGACGCTATGACTCTTCCCACGGCCGCATGGCCACCTATGAGCTAATATCCGGCGTTTCTGAGGGCTCGTGAGTAATTTGGCATCCTTGGTGGCGTAACAGAATCTCTGATACAGGGTGATTCTTAGGTGGGATTATCGAATGCTTCTCATTTGTGCTGAGGCTTGTGTGGCGTAGACGACCACCCACTCTAAGGATACCGGCATAAAGGGGTCTAGTCGGTAAAAGTTTGATTTCTTTAGCGACTTCTTTCTGGCTTTGACGAAGTCTCGGTCGGTGATGTCGTCGGCGTTGATACGCGTGGCCGCGGCAAGTTCGTTATTGAACTCTTCTTTCTGAATTGTCTTGATAACGACCTCTGTGGCCTTTGCGAGTACTTCGGGAAGTAAACCTTGGTTGGCTAGGGATCGTTGGGTTTTGACGTTCGCACTCCTTTCTTTTAAGGACCTCACTCTACCTATCAGGGTTGCGATGGCACGCCTTAGGGACAACCAAGAAGAAAACCTCTTAAAACGTTCGCTACCAAGGGCCGCGGGCACCAAAGAGTTTATGTTGGTTGCGTAGGTTTTGACCTCTTTACGTATCTATGGGTTCTCCGGGTCCAGTGTCACCTCTTCCTCGCTGGGAATCGGGGCATCCAGCGCGTCTCTTAGAAACTTCGGGCCATTGAGCCATTCTGATTCTGCGAGCGCTTGAGCCTCCAAACCACGTTTAGCCTGATCGGCAGGATTCTCGCAGCTCTCTACATGTCTCCATTGGTCGGGTGCAGATATTGCGCGAATTATCTGTACACGGTTTGCTACATAGACGTAGAATCTCCTAGTTTCATTGTGGATGTATCCTTAGACCACCTTCGAATCGGTGTAGAACACCACCTTCGATATGGCAATATCTATCTCCTTTTTCACCTTGTTTGCAGCCTGAGCAGCGAGAACAGCTCCACAGAGTTCTAGTCGGGGATGCTGGTAGGATTGGTGGGGGCGATCTTTGCCTGGCCGTACATGAGCAACACAGCCGCGTCGTTTGAGGTGTTAAATAGGCGCAGGTACACTGCCGTCCCGATCGCCTGTTCGCTTCTGTCTGAGAATGCATGTAGCTCAGCTCTAGTGACCGATCCGAATTCTTTGGGGTGGTAGCAACGTCGTGCTGAAACCTGGTGAAGGTCAGGAAGTGCATTTTTCCAGCGTTGCCATCGTTTGGTGAGATTCTGCGGGAGCGGGTCGTCCCATCCTAGGGGCTTGTTAGCGCTCGTCTTCTTACCCATGGTCACTAACTTACGCAGGAGTAATCCTCCCTCTAACAGTACCGGTGTAGCGATCCCCAGCGGGTCGTAGATTGAATTTACCAGTGACAAGACTCCACATCGTGTAACGAGTCTTTCTGGAGCATATACCTTGTAGGTGAAAACGTCCGATTTAAGGTCCCAAAAGACTCCTAAGGAGCGCTGGGCTGGTAGCTCGTCGTGATGCAGATCCAGGGTACGTACGTCCTTGGTTAGGTCGTCTGAGGGAAAGGCCTTCATCACGGTTATGGAGTTAGACACCACCTTATGCAGCCTGAGGTTTGCAGTGGCTAGAACCGTTTGCGTGTCTTTCACCAGCTTGATCGTTTCTTCTGCTGTTGGCTTAGAAGCTAGGCCGTCGTCCACGTAAAAATTTCTGACAAACTCCTTAACTTCAGGGTTGACCTCCTCGCCGTCTTCAACGGTCCTCCTCAGACCGTTGGTCGCTATGGCAGGACTTGGCCCATTCCCGAATAGGTGAACGGTCATTCGGTACTCTGTGATCGCCTTCGATGGGTCGTTATCCTCAAACCACAGGAAGCGTAGAGAATCCCTTTGCTGTGGTTTCACGTGAAACGAGTGGAACATTTGTTCCACGTCACACATTGCTGCAACGTTCTCGCGACGGAAACGGAACAATACTCCGATTAGACTGTTCATAAAGTCTGGGACTGTGAGAAGTTGTTGATTGAGGGATACGCCTTGGTATTCAGTGGATGAGTCGAATACCACCCGAATCTGGTCCGGCTTTTTCGGGTGGTACATGCACTCCAAAATGTGGAAGGTACCACGCTTGTCAGGAACGCTTATGAGCTGAGATCTCTTCCGTGGGTATTGGAGCGGCGTGGCCTTTATCCAGAACTCTTGCCATAAAGTCGATGTAGTCTTTTTCCATCTTGGGCTTACGTTTCAGTGTCCTTAGTAGACTGTTTAGACGTTTTACGGCGTAGGCTCTAGTGTTTGGCATGCTTACCCCAGGTGTGCGGAATAGCAGGGGCATCTCCCAATTTCCGAGGTGGTTCTTGCGAATCCCCTTGTCCATGATCTAGATGAATTTCCGATCCTCGACCGACAAACCTATGTCGTTGTCGTTCCTGGTTATGCGGTACACATCTTCTCCTGTGCTATTGTCGCTATGCTCGTGGTAGCTTTCCTTAAGAGTAAACTTGTTGGGACAGCGGACCAACTCGTACGCCCTTTGTGGCTGGCCTTCTGCCTCGTCACCACAAAATGCGCGATCCTGGCTGTACGGTGTGAAGCCGTCTACTTCTGTAGTAGCAAGCGTCTTCTTGGCACGTATGTGGAATGGTCCGTTTGTTAGGTCCAAGCAAGCCTGTCCGGATATGGTCCACCCCAGTTCCAATTTCTGGGCCCATGGCGCTCCCTTTGGACCGTTTTTAAATGCTCTAACTTTAAACAGCTCCGGCGCATCTCTGCCTATCAGGATCTGGACACTTGCGGTCTTGTCGAGGGGAGGGATTTCGTCTGCTATGCTCTTAAGGTGTATGTACTGCATCGCAATTTCGGGGGTCGGTATTTCCTCTATGTCCTGCGGGATGCTATTACATTCGACGAGCGTGGGAAGGTTTGCTGTTCTCCCGTAGAAGGATCGCATGACCACTCCTACTACTCTGCGACCATACCGGACTGCCTTCTCTCCTCCTTAGGTTGACAGGTGGTACTTGTACTCTGGGCCCTCGGCGTTCAGCTGGTCTGCTAGCTCCGTAGTTATCATTGACGAGTTGCTTTGATCGTCCAGGACCGCATACACTCGATGTACGTCATCGACGTGATTTCCTCTGCAGGCGTTGACCAACAATATCTTACTGCACGAGTGGCCGCCCGCGCTGCCTTTGGTGCATTTGGAGTTTATGTTCTCTGCGTTCCGTGACTCTTCTTTAGCCTTCTCTTTCCTCTCTACACGGTCTAAATGGAGTAGGTCGGGATGTCGTTCGCTGCCACAGATGTTGCATGAAACATTGTTTCGACACGCGCTGGCTATGTGGTTGGGTGAGAAGCACCGATAGCAGAGTCTCTCCTCTCGGATCCAATGCTCCCTTTCAGCGACAGTTTTCTTTCCAAAAGCTTTACACTCCGTGATTTCGTGGCCAGCTCTGTTGTGGAATATGCAGTGTTTCTCTTGAGATGACTTGCCCTCCTTGGCTGGTACCCCGCTGGTATGCGTCGGTCTTCAGAACTCGCCTCACTTCAGATTTAGCTCCCTGAGTTGTTCGTACTTTACTCTCATCGCGGTGGCGGTTAGACACATTGCTGTTCGATGCCTTGGTTCCTGCAAGGATGTTTGGATGGTTTCTTTTCCTCGCTTGGTTCTGTATCATCGCCGAGAATACGTAGAAGGTGGGGTACGCTTCGTCGTGATACTCCGCGTAACGCTCTTAAAGGGACGGGGAGTCTTTCCACGATAGGACGCATCGCGATGGGGTAGTTCAAGCAGGCTAGACCGGGCAAGTGCCCCATTTGACAGTCGACGTCTGCGCACAAGTCGGCTAGCTTCTGGAGCTTTACGTTTTCCCTGTCGCCGAAACTAGCTGCTGCACAAAGGCGCTCGATCAGGGCCTCTGTTAGTGCTGCTGGGTTACCAAAACGCTTCTCTAATTCGGACCAGAGGTCGGCTAGGGTGATCGCAGGACAGTTTCCTTGTCTCTTCCTGTAGTTATCGACAAGCCTCTGTGGATCGCCGGTCGTGAAACTCAGAAGGTAACTAAGCTCTTGCTCAGGGTTTATGTCCGCGTCTTTCACCATCGCCTTAAACGACCTTTTCCATGAATGGAACATGCGAACGTCTCCGTCGAACACCTCAGGTTGACATTTAGGTAAACTCTGTTTAGCTAGACTGGCAGCGAGTTGCTGGTTGGATGTGGAGTACTCGTAAGTTTCTCTCTAGGTGTGGAGGATACGGATGGCTGACTTACTGTGGGTCTGGTTGGGTTTGGGTAACTAAATGCTTGTTCTCTGTAAGGAAATTGCTCTGTGCCCACTGCGTTTGTATTGATTGTTCCCTGTTCTGGGGTTTTGATCTGGGCGTGTCTCTCCCAGGGTATGTACCCGCTTTGTTGGGCGTGTCCATCATTGGGGATATCGGTATTCTTAGGGACGGACCATTAGAAAAGTGATGGGGGGTGGGGAATTTTCAGCTTGCACGAACTTTTTTTCGCTCACTGCTTGTGCAGGAAGTTTTTTTCAGGTGAATCCCTCTGCACGATTTTTTTTAGTACGTGTGAAAAAGTCACAATTGGACCTTCCTTCTGCATGAATTTTTTTCTTGGCATTTTCCCTTGCATGAATTTGTTTTTGTTTTTTTCCCCACCCCCCCCCCCCCCCCATCACTTTTCTAATGGTCCGTCCCTTAGGAGCGGGACTGGTGCGTACCCACGTTTTGGTTCTGTCTTGACATTCCGTCATGTCCATATCCGGGAGCTCTAAGGGACTTTCTAATTCCGGTTCTCCGATCGACTCTCGAATTGCCTTAAGCCTCGCGTTCGCTACGGCGATCTTTTTGTCAGCGGACATCATGGCTAAATCTTTTTCATGCTGTGCGCGCGCTTGCTGTCAGCGTTTTTCTTCCTCCGCTTCCTGTTGTTTCATTTTATTTTCTCTTTCTGCAATAAGGCGTTCGTATTCAGCCTGCTGCTGCCTCTGCCGCCGCTCTCATTTTTACTAAACTAGAGGACGTCGAGGCGCGAGAAGCGGCGCTGCGATGCGAATTACGGGAGCATACAGATGATGTTTCCGACAGTTTGTCGTATTTCCAGACTTTCTTTATTGGCTTTATTAGCGCGTGTGCGTGTTGTATGGCTGTATTCTCTGAAATTAACGATGTTCCTCCGTCGTCGGTTTCGTTTGTATTTTGCTTGTAAAGATCAAGCAGCTCTTGTTGGCATAACTCAAATTCCTGCGTTACGGATACGAGTTCACGCAGCACGTTGTCGGTACAAGATTCTGGGTCTAGTTTCTCGACGGATTTGACGACACGCCAGAGTTTCTTTTCTAGATTCCCGGCTTTACTATTTTTAGTTTTTATCTTATATTCAAAGCCCTTCTGTGTCATTTTTCTGGTTCTTTCCCCTGATGTCTCCTTGTGGGTGTGAGAATAACCGAACTCCTCTAATGGATCTCCTTTACGTGACGTGGTCATTTCCAACTCAAGATGAGAAACAGATAAGATACGGCTAACCTCTTTTCGTCGCTTCGTCACTTAGAACAGCTTTTCTACTGTCGCGCTCCCAACCCCGAGTGCGGTGAGCCAGGTAACACCGTTTAAACCAATGCGTACCAGATTCTCAACTTGATTTATTTAAAATTCGCCCTCATGGCACGAGGTAGAAAACTATTGATACAAATGAAGTGACATAGGAACAGGCAAGAAAACTTACAAGAAATAAACAAGAAGATTTACGCTGTTCCGCTACGGGCATGCAAGTGTTCACAATCAGAGATCGTTGTAGAACGAAAAAGAAAGGCTGTACTGGGCGTAGTGTCACTGTCTGTCGAATTGTGCAATTGTGAAAAGTGATTACGTGTGATAGGAAAATTCTTAGGGCGTCTAAAATTGCAATCAGTAGATGAATCAAATGACAATTAAAAACGGAAGCGCGGCGTGACAAGCGTGACAATCGTCATACCCCCAACCCACTCGTGTTCATCACAGACATGGTGCAGTAATCCGATCCAAGTGCTCTGAAAAAAAAAAGAGAGTGGAACATTGCTTGTATGACTTACAACTTTATCTGGCAACAAACCCAGCTACATAATTTTTAGGACACCTACTGTGCATTAAATGGTACAACCTGAGATAACTTTAAGATGTCTTTCATTATTATCCAAGTAAAAAAGGGTAGACAAAGGTTATTCATGCAAAAAATAACAGAGACTAGTAGACGTAAACTTATTAAATACTGTACCTTCATTTTATCAACTGCTTCGTCGTCACTGGTTGTTTCAGATGACTTGCAGGTGCTTGCACTGTACCAGAAGTGAAGAATAATCTTGTCTGATCAAGCCCGAATCTTTTCCATATTTCTGAGGTGGCCAACCTGGGGAAAAGTATGCACATTCTTTTAAAGTGGAATGGGCTCGGCTATACTACATTGCCATGTAACTTTCTTTAAATCTCTGTCACTTTTACCCATTATCAAAACAATAAGAGCGACTGATTGCAGCTAAAACTTCTTGAAAAAAGAAAGTTGGCTCCAAGCTCTATAAAAAATTCTTTAGACTAAATCAAAGTAGTTATTTTCTCACCTTTGCCAAACATTTTCTTATGCTTTTCGATTTGTGCCATACATCCATGGCCAGGCTGTGAAATACAGCATCAAAATTATCTGCTGAAACAAGATGCAAGCGACAAAATAAGTAATAGTAATTAAATAGGCATTAAATGGAATCATTTCAGTTTAGTTACACTTGGTTCATTTAGAGTTAGCCATTTGAAAATGACTGCATGCACCATAATCACGATAGCAAAACCAGAGTACTCTACCAAATGGAAAAACGAATTATGGGACGTTTTGACACTGTGGTCACCCTACCAATGACAAGAGATACTAGATACAGGGTGAAAATGAGGAAGTCAATCTAATTGACTTGTAACATGACCTCTGCTATTCGTGATAAGTAAAAAATTAAAACAACACAGGCCATATACATTGTGTACTTAACTGCCCTCACATTCATACATCCAATGTGATGTTCCTGATAATATTTATTTGAGTCCAATCCCTCACGTAAAAGCCATTTCAATTTATGCTATTTACCCCCCACCCTTATTAGATGGGTTTGAAACTGTGTGGAAACAGAATAACTATAGGCTCACCAAGCATTTTCTTTATCGAGGTTGAGGCATCAGTCACAGACTCCACAATGTCCAGAAATAACCTCAGACGCTGTAGCGCATTTTGTGGAGCTTGCCTTTCCATGTTGGTTGAAGTCAGACCCACATGCCGTTTATCTCTCACTTCAATCTCCAAAATGTTACCAGTCACAAGTTCCATAAGGAAGTAGCAGAGGTTCTTGGCAGTGTGACCTGGTGAGTCACACTGCCCATCACCACACACAACTAAATCTTTGCCAATGAAATCAAGCAAAAGCTGCTCCCTCTGCCAACTCCACCATTCATATACTGCTGGAATACAATACAGTCGCTGCATTCTATAAAAAAGCTGAATCAGAGATAAAACACAGTCCAAGAAATTTTGCAAATTTTTCAACCTTTGCAAAGTTATTGCCAGATAACAGAATGCTAGCCCCAACTTGAAGATTGTTGAAGTAGAAATTCTTTTCCTTTGACGAACAGAAAGTTCCTCTATGGCCAGAAGAACAAGACCACTTTATTACTGTTGTGGGTCCACTGAGATGGTGTTTAATTACTGTACTGTTGGTACAACCAGGATGTTGGCAGCGGGTGAACACATTAATGAGCAAATCCAGAGAACAGATCACTTTAGTCTGACGCACAACGGAAAGCTCGTCCTTCAAATTGTTCTGTTCCTCAAGCCTGCTTAACTTGGGATTATTCTGTACTGTACTGGATGTAGATGAACTTTGCTGCAGAACAGGTGCAATAGAACTCAGCTGAGGAACTGATGAGATAGTACTTTGCTGAGGAGCAAAAGAGGTTGCACTCTGTCGAGGTACAGATGCAGGGACCCTTGGCTGGGGAACAGAAGAGCTGCCAAATGGTTGTGGTGCAGTTGGGATGCCTTCAGTTGTCTGGGGATCAATAGAGTAGTGCAGATAAGGAGGTACCTTGTTGAGGCTCATTTATTGTATTTGAGTGAGTGGATCATCATCAACTTCATCATTTTCAGCATGCATCTCATTTTCACACTCATTCTCCACCACTTGTACAGAATACCTGACAACAAGCACAAAATTTGTCCCAGTGTTATCAGGAATACTCAGTTTATTGCCGTTTTAATCAGACATTTGTGGTTCCAGAAAATATCCATATCCATATTCCCACCACAGCCCCCCCCCCACTCCCCCCAAATCCACACAGTAATTTACAGGACTTTTCAACTCCCACCCCTCGGAAATTTCCATTTTCCTCTTTGGTGTGAGGTATGGATATGTTATTGAACCATGCAATAAACATCCGACGATCCTACATATTAAAATAAGTGACAAATATTAACTTACTTCAAATCATCAATATCGGGATTACCACTGATGCCTAAGCTGTCGCTATCCTCATCATGTTCATTGTCTTCACAAAGATCATGTAATGCATCCACCATATAGCATGTTCAATTGTCCTATAATCAAAAATAGCAATGTGATACTCTTGGTAAGAAAAAAAGACTGGAAAAATGAGTGTGTTCAAAAAATTCCTTTTTAAGACCTGTATGCTAGCGTAAATAGTACACTGATGCTTATTAACATGGTATCATAGTTTCCTGTTTCTTTAATCTATATAATACATAATACCTGTCAGTCATCTCCTCTTCAGCACTTAATTCACATTCAGATAAGGATTTCTCAGGGTCCTGGTATTTCTCTACATCACTTGTTATTATAACAGAGTCTCCAGTAACCTGGTAAGTGCTGCCTTGACAGAAAATTCTGTAATTCCAGTCACATCAACACTGCGGTAGAAATAAACAAGATGAAGCAATATTACAACAAGAATAACGAATCCAGAAAACCACAACCCGCACTATCTTTTCTTTTGTTTCTTTTATGCATGTAACAGTATCAGAAATATATGCCTTGGTTGCTTCAATCTGACATACAAGTACATGTGCCAACTTGCTTGCTCTGAATTCCAGAGGTCACATGTTTGCATAACAACAACAAAAGGTAGCAGAAAAATTATTCATTAAAAACTTGTGCAAGCCAGCTTGCAAAAGTAAAAATACCCAATTAACATTTCTATCAAACATATTGTAACACTTAGCAGAGACTGAAAGCTACATGACATGCAATCCACACACATTTCTGTATCAACAGGGTACGTGACTTTGTAGCTGCTACATAGTGTATGCAGTGTTTACTCAAAACTAATAAAAAATCTCATCTGACCTTGTGATACAAATACTATCCAGTGTCAAATTAGGCGATGCTACTGAAACACACACTGATTTCACAGGGGTAGAGGTCAGTGGAGGACCTACATAATCAGGAACTCAATAAATAAAGATATTGTGATCAAGGATCATGTTGTGCGTTTCATTTGTTACGTATCTATTCCAAGACAACAAATAATTTGGCTGTATGTATAACGATAAAACCGCAAGCAAAAGATAAACATAATAAATTGCAAATCGAATGTACATGTCACCTTCAAGATGGCGTCGTCGTTTAGCAGGATGAGCCTCATCCTTCTTCTCTGAACTCGTACTTGTTGTCATAATTGTAAGGCTTTTTTTTCCCTAAACAAGGAAGTATGGTTTGTTTCCAAATACGTATACTGCAAAACAATTCCTACAGTAAAAGGTAACCAACACATTCTCTACTCGACACAGACCTTCTTCGCCATTCCAGAGAGAGAAGATGACTAGCAAATTGTGAGTCAGTGGTGTACCCACACTTGATCTTCGTGGACACCCAAGAAGAGCACAATACGTTGTCTAGTGAAATCCTTCGATGACCCCTTTGCCAGACCTGATTACACTGCTCTTGCAAAGTGTAGATCCGTCTGCGCCCGCTTCCAGTTCGACGGCCACCACGACCCGACATAACACCATACGAACAGATCGCTTCTAAATGCCCCAAACAGCAAAGAGGTTACCAAAAATGAAAACGAAAACAAAGAATGGACGTTCCTCTGACTCACTGAGGATCTTGTTGTACGCACTGAACAAGGATGGCTTCGATTCCACAAGATATAAATCTCTGTTCTGACCGCTCGGCGATTTTGAAAAACTTTGCCAATTTTATCGAAATTTTAGGTGCGCTAATGCGCATGCGTCACCGGTGACACTGCCCTTTAAATAAGGGAATATTCTGGGATGTCCAAACTTCACGCAGCTGCTTATTCGATTTTCGCTGTATGTCCAACTATAGCCCCATTCCCTCTCAACCGCCACCCTACCCCTCCCCCCTTCAACCAGGTTTACCCTCCTTTCATGACTCTTATTAATTTTACACAAGAGAGAATGAGGTAAGAGAGCGAATCCCCCATACATGCCCCTCTTCCTATGAAAATTTTTTTCAATCTATTTTTGTTTCTGCGTCATGCGGCGTGGCTATTTTAATGTCGACATCTTATTGGTCAGTTAGAGTGATGTCATTTAATTTTAAACTCTGTGGCGGATTATAATTTCTCAGCTGATGATGCAGAAGACAACATGGCGTGTGATGTGAGCATCACTTTTGTTGACGAGTTGAGAAATTTCGACGTTAAAAAGTCCGGTAAAAACAGGCGCCGACGAGCAAAGTGGTCCTGGTTTGCTGCAATTGCCGAAGAAAACGGTTCCGATGTTGACCCGAGGGAGATAGCTGCCGAGCCAGGATCCCAATCAAACTCTTCGGCCAGTGAGTCGGAAGCAGTAGAAAGTGAAGATGAATCGATCGAAAAAGAGTCAAGCGAAGATACAATTTGAAGCGAAAATTCCACCGAGGAAAGCGATGAATCTGACGAAAGCTTGGAAAAGCCCAAAGGAGATAGGAGATCTAGCAACGCAACGGTTATAGCGAGTTTCGCCCATAACGAGTTTCGCCCAGAAGGTGAATGGTTTCGCCCAGAAGTAAAACGTCTACAATCTAACTCAAAAAACGTCAACCTAAAAGTGCGTATGCACAGAATGAAGGTTTTGAAACGAACACGTTATCGCTTTCACTGTTGAAACGTACACGAAAGATAAGTTACGAATACGGATTCGCGAATACTAAAGAGAGGAATCGAGAGTTTTTAAAAATTGTATTTCTGACATAGGTAATTGCAACATATATTTTGAAATGAGATTAAAACTAGTATAGTTCATGAGTACGCGCACGTGGAATAGCTTACTCCGACAAAGCGTGCAAGTTTTCACTCTATTGTTTCCAAAGAGAAGTCAAATGTAATTTGAATACGAATAGCAATTGTGTTTTTAATTGCAATTTATTAGCAAGTTCTATAAGAAGTTTTCACTCTATTGTTACCAAAGTGAAGTCAAATGTAATTTGAATACGAATAGCAATTGTGTTTTTAATTACGCTGTGGCTATATGCCCGGCAGCCGGGCACGGTCTTAAATAGACTATATGCCCAGCAGCCGAAAACGTTTACGGAATTTCCACTGTAAGGTTCTTTTAAACTTCTTGAGAGTATTAGATGTGTTCTTAGAATTGTTGAGCGATTCCAAAAACCACGTTGATTTTCTAGTTGACGAGATATCTGAACTTGGGCATACCGTAAAATCGCTGTGTTGTCGACAAATTCCGGCAGAAAGTCTCATTCAAATCTAAGGAGAGTATTCGATATTTGTTAAGATATGCCAAGCGATTGTAAAAATTATTTTGGTTTTGTAGTGGACGAATTTTCCGAGCTTGTGCGTACCGTGAAATCGCTTGTTTCTCCACACTTAGAAGATTTGTGATCCGACTGCCGTGAAACTAGACCGCGCGGTCATGGGAACAAAATTCAAAAATAACCCTCGCAGCATGGCGCGAACTAAAATAAGATTGAAAATAATTATCATGGGGCACAGGGATTCGCTCTCTTACCTCTTCTCTCTTGTTTTACAGGTGATGTAAAATATAAATAAGAATTAAGTATCAATTTCTTTGGCTGTTTTGAAATTACACATTGAGGTAAAGATGCCATTTCTTGCAATCGGGCACCATGATCAAGCTTGATATGACCATCACCATGTCTTATCTATAAGATGACGCTTGAGGCTATCCACTAAAGAAAAATACTTAAACGCAAAATTAAAACGCTGAGAGTGCGCTTAATACGAGCGTAACGTACCTTCAGGATCTTCGCGTAAATGTAACATGACTTGTCAAAGTGGAATAAACACGTAGACGATTAGCGGCCTGTGTAGCGTCCGTAGGACTTTTCGGAGCTAGAGGGATAATTCTGACAACTCCTGCTAAAATGACCAGAGTAATTTTTCGTAAGGCCGAAAATTATCTCCGACACCTCGTTAATAGGCGTATCAATGTAAACACACTGGCAAACGGTGGAGAAGGGCTGCTGTTTTGTATTTTTAATTTTTCTTAGCCATACAACAGAAGCACGCGAAATGGTAAGTGGTGATGTAATTCTCAAAACTGGTTGATTGCCACTTGTGATGTGGCAATCAACCAGTTTTGAGAAACTTGTTGCCACTTGTGAGTTGCCATAGTAACAACATTACACCACTGTAAACAGGTACCGCGGTAACTACAAAGTAACCTGCTTGCATCCCCCCTTTCCCCCCGGGGAGGTGGAAAGACACAAATTTTACATGCGCTTCGCGCGCTGGTTCCGCGATACTCGACTTCTGTCTTGCAAGAAGCAGAATTAATGAATCGCATTATGCTACATGAAGGAGTAGAAAGAAAATTTAACGAAGTGTAGGGCGCAAAAATATAAGATTTATCCCCAGCTAAACAGGTCAAACAGTAACATGCCAAAAATGCTTTCTATTCTCCTCGTGCAGGAGAATTGCATTTTTTGTGCGTAACGCATCAATCAGGAAAGCGACTCAAGGTCAAATACATTTCCCTCAAATACAAGAATAACTTATAAGTGTACGTACCTGGAACTAAAACTGAACGAAAATGTGTACCCTCTCCTTTTCACGATGAAGCGTAGCGTACTAATAAAAAGTTACACAATTCGTCTGCACCAATCAAGACTCGGTTGCTGGGCAAAGCTCAGCCTACTATAGATAAGATAAAAAGTCAGATAGCTCCCCACCAATTAAAACTGCGTTGCTGGGCAAAACTCAACTTACCATTTTGATCCTGCACAAATCAAAATCGCGTTGCCGACTGAAACTCGAAACTAAATACAGCGTTTCCAGTTTTCTTTATTTGATTAAGTATTCTTCACTTAGCAGAGATTGGGAAAAAGGGAAGGAAACGACAATAAAAGTGCCGAACCGTGCAGCCTTACATGGGTTGGGTCTCACGCAACCGTTTTGCCTTCATCACGCAACGCTTCTGCCGTGACGCGCATGCCGTAACGGGCATACCTGCGTTCGATTCGCATGTTTCAGGTAAGATTTTTGTTTGTTTTGCAACTCATAATGTAATGTTTCAGATCATAGACCATAGACCATAGACCATTGACCATTGTGTAACGGGTTGACGGCCTTTTAAGAGCACTTAAACGATTGAGATCATCTTAGATCATTATTAAAGGTCATTTGAGAACATTTTAGATCTCAATGTAGGTCATTTAAGATCATTTTAGATCTCCATCTAGTTCATTGTAGATCATTTTGGATCATTTTAGGTCAGTTTAGGTCGTTCCTTCTTTTAGTGACTACGGTAGATTTGTTCGTATTTCTTGTAAGACTTTCTTACAAGACAAGATGGAAGTCCATTCGCCGAGAAGTTTACGACGCCAAACCAGCGAGAGTACTTCTCAAGGTAGAAGAAATGCAGACATCTGAACAGATCCCTCCAGAATAAAATCTATCGCCACCAAAAAACCGTCGTTTCCAAAGTGGTGCTCTGGAGCAACTTCGGTTACAAAACAACATTTCTCCATCGTTTCTCCATATGAAATCGGTATTCCGGAATTCTGTGAGTCTGCGGTCGCAGTTCCGATCAGCGGACTCTAAAACCTTAACATCTATCGAGGGACCAAGAAACGGAAGTGGAATTTCTTCAGTACTGCTATAACTCGTTCATTGCTTCGCATTCACAAGTTAAAAGTTGGCGGAGAATTGTTAGAAGTTACCAGAGCTGTGGTGAAAAAGTACACGTTGCCGGCTGAACGGACTCACAAATACTATCTTGCTCAGCCCGGGCGCATGTTGTCACGATGTGCTGTTGGGTGGAACAAATTTTTCGTACGAAAACGGAAAAGAAAGCGAAATGGCTCGGGTCCATGGATAGTAAAGTTTAGAAAGAACATGCCTTTTGAGGTTTACGAATGCTTCAAGGCTGCATGACTGGCATATATTCACTTGCAAGGAAGATGATTGTTGATAAAAAAGTGTAGACGTACGTAGTGAGTTCACAATATTTATTGTACGGTTCAAGATTCGGCAAAAACAAGGAATGATAGCAACTCCACGTGTTCTCCTCTTATCCCGACTACGCATGCTCGAGACTATTACACAAACTAACATTATGTAACAAAAAGAACCAAGCATGTCGAAGAAATTAAATTCAACAACGTTTCTGATTTAAGAAACATTTTCTTGGAATTGGCGTGGCAAGTGTCTCGAGGAAGGAAACTTCATCTTCAGATAAGAGAAGGATGATTCCTACAGTATTGTAATAGTTAATCCAAACCATCTTGCGATGTTTTATTACTCCAAAAAAGCCACAATAGCAACATTCGAGAAGTTCAATAGACTTTGGTTTATAAACATGAGTGCACTTGCGGTAAGTTGATTTAAATCAACGAGATCATTGAGTGGTCTCACGACAATAGAGTTGTCCTTAATCCCGAAAAATGCAAAGAAATCAGAATTTCTTTTGCATGCACACCTTATGCGGTGCCAGCTTTTTATAAGGTCCTGCCACAGTACTTAAAACAGGAACTCGTGCGTATCAAGAAAATGACGCTATCTATAATCTTGCTCCGCACGAACTACGATAGTACTTGTGTTTCTTTGGGCATAACGCCTTTATCTTTGCACCACGGTCTGATTTGCAGCAAGCTCTTTGACGAAATTGTTTCCTAATCGAATCATAAACTAAAGAGCTTGCTGCCACCATCAAACAATGCAAGTTAAGACCTCAGAAATCATCGCCCCTTCGTTTTGCCCCGCCTCGAAACCAATAGGGCAAATAATTCTTTTACTTTCTCCATGTCCCGCAAATCAATGTAGAGTAATTGTGCAAATGTGTCTTATAGATTTGGCCATTCTAAAACAAGGATGAACATGATGTTTTTTTGCATCATTTTGCAGTAATGTAGTCGTGTGTCATAACAAGCCCCCACCGTGTGCTTTAGGTGGCAGGTTTCAAGTACTGGGTTATACGAACATGCTGCCCTTCCCTCTTTGCATACTGTTTACACCCAAACCGAAACCAACTTTCTTAAAAGCAACCCTGTATGGTATGGCACAGCATGCCCAATGGTCCACGCTGTTGGGTTGACATTGTTAAGAAACAGGACACAGCCATTAAACTATTTTTTTGCAAGACTCACTGACTTCTTCCACACCAGTTTCATCTTCTGCAACCCGACTATATTTGCTGATGCAATCCCTCAGTTGCAATCCAACAAATGCTAAAGCACAAAGTTGTAATCTGCCTTGGGGTCATCACAGCTGATAGCTTTGATCAAAAACATGAATTTGTGGCAAAAAATCTTTGTTTCTTTGCCCGTGAATCGATACGATAGTGACCCATTACCTCCCTTAGCAAACCACTTCTTTACTTTCTTATCAACCTAGTTGCACACTCAGAATCTGGAAGGGTGAAGTTGGGATGCTGCTCTTAGATGATGATGATGATTATCAGAACTTTATTAAAGTGTCAAAAACCTTACAGCTTGGAGATAATACACCATACTACTTAGGAGACACTGCATAAAAAAAATTACTAATACTAATTAAAAGTTTATATACTAAAAAAATACACTAAATATACTATGAATATACAATAAATATACTATATAAGTATACAATACATAACTTGAAAGGCATTATGTGCAGCATAAGATGCAGCCCTTACAGCCTGTGTCCATTAAGCGAGTTATATCCATTTTACGAATATAGTTTGTAAAAGCCTGCAGTGTCTTGGCTGATCTGTTCGCCATAGAAAGTTTGCCCCATAATTTGGGTCCTACGTAAGGCAGAGAGTGCTCCCCATAAGTAACAGTGTTGTATCTAGGAGTAGAAAAAAATCTGATTGTCTCAGGTTGTGTTTAACTTTATACATGAGAATACAGATGTCTTGTAAACGCCTGCTCGTGAGAGTTGGCAACTTGGCTCTCTCCAGTAGCTGAGTATAGCTGGCATGCTTGTCCTTGTAAACGGCCTTGAGGCCCCTTTCCTGTAGCCGTTCGTTTTGCATCACTAGCTCTACAACAGGGGGCCACACTAGGTGACAGTAAGTAAGGTAAGGTAGTACAGCTGACTTGTATAACTGACGTTTGGCCTTAGTGAGGATTAAATTTCTTAGTACTCCGATTCTCTGACGTGACTTTATGCAGGCTGAGCTAACATGTTCTGAGAAATCCAGTTTGGAGGCAATAGCTATCCCTAAGAGTTTAACAGTATCTGCGGTCTTAATTTTCTGATTGTTAGTATAGATCATTGCACTGGTGCCTGAGTCAGTTGTTTTGCTGCAGCCGATGTTCAACGTCTGATATTTCTTTAGGTTTTCCGGCCAGCAAGTTGGACTCGTACCACTTTGTTGCTAGATCCTCACTTTCACTAAGCTTGGATGTAACCTCCACTAGATCATGACCACTGTGGTAGATTTGGTGATCGTCAGCGTACATAGATGGTCTGGTTGCTATGCACAAGGGGAGGTCGTTCTGAGAAATGTCCCATAGTAACGGCCCCAGGGCAGAGCCCTGGGGACAGCCTTGATTTACAGGCCTGTACGAACTGACTTGGTTGTCCATTTTGACGCTATTGTATCTGTCACTAAGGGAGCTTTTCAGGAGTTGTATAAGTTCTTCCTTGAAACCGTATGCTTTAAGCTTATTCAACAGCAATGGTGGGTGCAGGGAGTCAAACGCCTTTGACATGTCAGTGGAAAGAATGTTCACAACAAGACTCTAGTCCCTTGCCTTCTTCCATACCTCAACAAGGGTAATCAAGGTTGTTTGCACATGGGAGGATGGTAATTGGCCTGTACTTGTCCTCTTTTTTGTACACAGGGGTCCAGTCCCCCTTCTTCCAAGCACCAGGCCACACACTATTACTTAGACACGAGTTGAAAAGGGTCGTGAATGGTTTGTACAACTGTTGCACTCCTATTTTCAGGGCTTTAGATGGAATACCGTCACTGCCAGTAGCTTTGTTTATGTTGAGAAGGATCGTGAATGATTTGGACAACTGTTGCAATCCTATTTTCAGGGCTTTAGATGGAATACCGTCACTGCCAGTAGCTTTGTTTAAGTTCAGCGATTCAAGAACAACGAGAACCTGTTCTTGCGTAACAGGTTTGATTTCGATGGTCTGTATCGAGTTCCCGTACTCTTGTTAGATCTTCACGCTCAACTGCCGAACCTCCTATTCCTTCTGCTAACGTACAAAATGCTCTACTAGTACTTCCGCAACTTGATTTTGGTCTTTCGTCACATTTCCATTCACAGTTAAATGAATATCTTCTCTTTCTGTGCAGCCCTTTGTACTTAAGAAAGGTTTGAAAGTCCTGAAAAACGCCTTTGGGTTGTTTTTCAAGTTCTCTGTCTTTTTCCTCCAATATTCCTTAATCACTGTCCTTCTCTGTTTGGTTGCCTCGTTCCCAGACTTTCGTCTGAACTCCCAGTTTTCCGGTGTCTTGTTTCTTAAAGACCTTGCCCTGGCCTTTCCTTTGGCCCTGATTGCTTTTTTCCATTCGGATATCATGAATGGAACGTCCTTATCGCGCACTCTCATTCTCATCACAGGTGCCACTTCATCCAGTATGTCATTAATTAGCATTTTACAGACATGTACTTGATCGTTAACTTCGTCAAACAATTGCCCTATATGCCAAGGTGACGAGGACAAAAGCTGCTTGTAAACATCAGAGTCAAAGTTCTTGTAACTTCTAAAAGTGATAAATTTAGGTTTGTTTGGATTGATTTGCTGCTTTAGGACTCTATAAATGAGGGCGTGATCACTTAGGCAGGGATATTAATGGCCTTTACACCGAAAAACTTCAGGTCTGTTGCTGAGTAACACGTCAACAAGACTCTTTGTTATTGTTGTTCCGCGCTTTTCAATCCTTGTTGGCTTAGTAGTTAGGCACTGAAAACCTTGTTCGACTTCTAAATCCAGTAGTAATTTGCCCTCAGGTTTGTCAGGCCGCATTCTTTCCAGATTCAGTTCGCCAATAGCCACGACAAAGTTGCTTTGTAAACTTGTCCAATTGCAGACTTAACTGAGTTCATTTTCAAGTAACAATCGGTATTCACCGTATAAAGCCCTCGGGCGACGATAAACACTGATAATTGCCATATTGCCATTTCTATCTTAACCTCAAAAACGATGATTTCCAATGTCTTGAAATTCTTGTCGAGCTTTAGCCGTTTCTTACTGTGTGATGTTAATATTACAGCCATAATTCCACTACCGCCTTTCTTCCTGAGCTGAGCATTCGGATAGCTTGCATCAATCTTTGTTTCGCTGATAAACATTATATGAGTGCGAATTGTCTTGATAGTACGCCTGAGTTCTTCAAATTTGTTTTGAATGTTGTTAATGTTCAGGTGGGCAATTAAAAGATCTCAACCGTGATATCTCCTTACAAGTTCTAGCTGAGCATTATCCACAATGATTTCCTCGTCGTCAGACAGCAGCTGTTCGGCAATATTGTCTTGTACTAATCTCTCTTGACCACTTTCCGGTGGATTGGTTTCCATTATACTGGATAATGCCTCTCCTTCCGAGTCTACTACAAAGAAAGAATCACTTAATGGCGGAAGAGCACAAGCGGGACAGCACCATTCAATGTCAGGCCTTTCTAGATAGTATTGAAAGACAGAAGGAGACTTTGGTAGGCATTGGTGTGCGACCATTTGTTATAGGTGATACACAAGATGGCGTCCTTGTTGTTTCTTACTGCTTTTGACATTCCGTGCAAAGATATTTCGGTGAAGTTTTCGTCCCTTTAGGTCCAGGAGTAGTCGCTATATCGCCACAAGTACAAGCAAGTGTCTCTCCAACTTAAAGCTGCTTATCCCTTTGGCCGTGTATTGCAGTCCACATGACAGAAAACATTTGCCACGATGTTTAAATTTGCAATTTGGATAAACAGACGAGTTGCAGGCTAACCCGCGCACGAAGGGCAGTGTCGAGCCCTTCAACAGGGCGGTAAGAACTTCCTCCTTCCTTATGAGGGCATTGTCTTGAAAAGCAGGTAGAACAGTAGCTAAAATTAGTAGAAGTTTCAGCGAGCATGCTATGGTACGTCCGACCGCCATGACACCTCACACCTTTATGAACTGGAATGACTCAATATTGCTTCATGCAATTGCTGCCATCCATTGTTCCCATTGTGTAATGGCTCAGCATACACTTTGTCTACAATTTGTCCTAAAATGGGTTCAAACCTCCTGTCTAGAAGTGTTACTTTTGATAAAATTTAATAGCTTGTTTCTTTTCGTTGATTCAGCATAGCCACTTTTTTTGTAACTCTTCTTTCTTAGTTCTTACCCTTTTTGTCACATCAAGCCTGCTTTGATAATCTCACAGTTTCCAGGTGCAGTTTGTGTTTTTCCCTAGGGAACCACCCTCTGTGGACTTGTTAGCATCATTTACATTACCAAAATGGGAAAAATAAGATGCGGTATTAGAAAGCTCACCACTAAATGCAGCTGCCTATTTCATGTCTGCAAGAACTAACCCAAAACTTTAAAACACAGTCATTGTTGTGGAAAGAGTAATTCTGTTTCTCGGCATAAGCAATATCAGATACTAGTTTAAGTGCATACCTGGTCATAGCAAGATGACTCTCAGAGCAGTTTGCACCAGCAATGAGAAAATTCTCACTTTCAGATGTAGTGCGCTCGCCTACAGTTAAGAAAGACATGAGCCACGCAGTTGCCTTGTCATCGTTTCCAAGCAACTCTAAAATGGTAGGGCTCATCATTAAAGTGCCAAAGAAATGACTCTTCTTCCAGCTGCTGATCAATGTGGATATACATTTTAGCAAGTTCTAGCAAATACTCTTCTAGCTCCCTATATACACCTTGAACTTTCTCATCCTCATCTAAATCACTACAGAAATCTTCCTCTACGTCACTAACATTACCTATGTCGACTAATTTTACAAATTGCATCAACCTGTCATAAGGAAGGAACCTCGGCAAAGATACCCCTGACATAGACTTCAAGGATACATTTCTGTGTGATTTTTGGGGTTTCATTGTTAAGTTTGAAAAGAAAAGCTCTTTGCTGAGCAGACCTTTGCCGTGCAAAGCCTTTACACCACGGACCTGGTTTGTTAAACTGTTTTTAATATCTTTAATAAGCTTCTTAGAAACCTTTGGAGCAACCTTTATCGTCATTTTACTAGGTGAACATAATTGGGGTTTGAGTCATTCACTAAGGTTAGCCACTTTCCATCCAGGGCTGGACTTTTATCTGCACTGTCTCATACATACACGCACACACACACACATACATATATACTTTTAGTTGAGGCAGGTTGGTTTGAGACAACCTAAAGGCTCGTGGGGACCTGCCAGAAACTTAATTAGAAACTATTTATAATAAAAACTTTGTACTTAATTTACAAAATAAACAAAAAATTTAAAAATACAGAGAGTCCATTTGTTTTGATGTTATCTGAAAGGCTTCTTCTTCAAATTGAATTTGTTCCAGTCTCCTTGAGGCCTGTCTGAATTTTTGTTTAAAAAGCTGCAGGGACGAACCAGGTATTAAATTCTATGGGTCCTCTGTACCTTAGACTATTTCTGCCAAGGTTACTATTGTACCGTACATGCGAAAACTCATTAATACGCCTTAAGTTATTATTTATTGTCGGTGTTTCCTTTTTCGAATAGGGCTGTGAGTTGATCAGGTTAACCGTTGTGGAAAACCTAATACATCATAGAAGTGAGCCTACGCTTATAAATATAGCCTAAATGTTTCCATTTAACAAGGTCGAATACGTCAGAGTCAGGAGTTTCGTTGGGCAGTTTATGGATTAGTTTGGCAGCCTTTAAGTATAAATGTTCCAATACTTTAAAGGTAGATGGTGAGCAGGATCCCCAAATAGCGATGCAATAAGTGATGCTTGGGACAATCCCTTTTAAATACATTTCTTCTAGTACACTTGAGGGTGTGATGCTCGTCACGCTTGTCACGCCGCGCTTCCATTTTTAATTGTCATTTGATTCATCTACTGATTGTAATTTTAGACGCCCTAGGAATTTTCCTATCACACGTAATCACTTTTCACAATTGCACAATTCGACAGTGACACTACGCCCAGTACAGCTTTTCTTTTTCGTTCTATAACAATCTCTGATTGTGAACACTTGCATGCCCGGAGCGGAACAGCGTAAGTTTTCTTGTTTATCTCTTGTAAGTTTTCTTGCCTGTTCTCATTTCACTTCATTTGTATCAATAGTTTTCTACCTCGTGCCAAGAGGGCGAATTTTAAATAAGTCAAGTTGAGAATCTGGCATGCATTGGTTTAAACGGCGTTACCTGGCTCACCGCACTCGGGGTTTGTGAACGCGACAGAGGGTACGCCTTAAAACTTTTTTAGAAATTTTAGCCTTCCTCCAAACTTAATGTGCAGTGCTTTTACTTGTAGATTCCAGTTCAGTTTATAGTCAGTTTTAACACCCAAGCAAGTGGATTTAGTGTTGAAATGTAAGAATGTCCGAACATTAGAGGCCTCATTGGACCAACAAAAGCATGGCTGGAGATCAACATTGCCACGGTCTTGCCAGTGTGGACAGTGAGATGACTCGTACAGCGCCACATTTTGAAGTCGCTTAAGATTAGGTTTAACGCATCAACAATTTCTTCTACTTCTTCCCTAATATAATAGATAGTAGTGTCGTCTGCGAACATATGAGTACATCCAGTTTCGGAAGAAGTTGGTAAGTCATTGACATATATTGCAAACAGTCTGGGTGCCATTAAGGAACCTCGGGGAACACCGATGTCAATTTGCCGTAGTATTGATCTTGTGCCGTTTACAGACTTACAATCCACTCTTGGAATAAACCAGACACAGCTACATCTGACAATTTAGTTTTTAAGATGCAATGGGCAACTGTGTCGAATGCCTTCTTAAAGTCGACAAATAGAAATGCAACTTTGTAGCCAACGTCGATTGCCTTTTTCCATGTTTCAGTTAAGTACAAAAGTAGTGATTCGGTGGAGACACCTTTCTTGAAACCCCATTGATTTGGGTGTATAAGTTCATTTTGCAATGATGATGTAAGGAATCTCAGACAACGCTCTCCAATATTTTGCTGTTCAGAGTGAGCATTGTTAGTGGTATATAATTGGCGCAATCTGACTTGATCCCCTTCTTAAATACTGGAACTACCTCTCCAGTTTTCCAATTACTGTGGAAAATGCCAAGAGCGACTCAGCAGCCTCGGCCAATTCACGCGACGTTATTTTATCAGGACCACCTGTTTTTTTTTGCATGATGTGAGTTAAATTAGGGGTACCAGACACAGGGCTAATAATTGCTGGTGGCTTGTTAATTGAAAAACCAGCATCACGATGAAACTTTTCAGCGAGCCTTATTCCAATATTTGCAAAGTAATTATCCATTTCCTCAGCCTTGTCGGAGTCGTTCGTCAGGATAGTACCATCGCTATCTTGCACAGGAGGTATTGGTTTTCTCCCGCTTTTACCTTGAGCCTTCCTTACAACCTGCCAAAATTTTTTGCTGTTCTCAGATTTCGTAAATTGCTCTCTCCAATAAGTAAGTTCAGCGTCACGTATTAATTTTTTGACACGATTCCGAGTGGCCTTGTACAGGCTCGAAGTGTGTGTATCTTTTTTAGCCTTGTAGAGCCTTAGGAGACAATAGCGTTTGTTTTGTTCTTTTTTTATTTCATTGGTTATCCATGGGAGTTTATTTTTCCTCGTCCTCACTTGCCTGGTTGGGATATGGTCAGATGCTATTTCCTGATAAAGGTGTTGCCATGCCCAGACCTGGTCATCAATATCGTCGAAACTCTCACATACACTGCCAGGGGTGCTTTCGATGTCGTTTCTAAATTTCTGCTAGTTATGGATCATGGATATCGTTGCATGTATCTATGGTTTCCTTTATCCTCCTTTTATACGACTTTTTGGCGCTAGGAACCTCATATTTCTCTGAATCGCCTTTCCGTAATACAAGTTAGATGCCTCTTTCTGCTCAGTAACTTTCATTGCAGTAACTTTACCACCACTATCTGCCTGCTCAGTCTCACCTGACTCCATGATATCTTTCTCTTAAGATACATGTTAAAATATTCTAACCTTTTAGACCCGCCATTAATAGAACTAGAAATCGGAGGAGCAGCTACCAATCGAGAGTGCAAATAAATAAATAACTAACTAAATAAATAACATAACATAACGAAAATTAATACAACGTCACTTTCTTCCTATTTTCCAAAGTGTACATAGCACTCTTGGCATGATGGGCAACCTTTAATTTCACAAGCAATGACGTAGATGTACTGTAGATGTAGATAGGTTAACAAACTAACCTATAACCACCTTTTCTCTCAGCAACGTTTGTCTCTGTCTTTCAGCATTATAAATTGATGAGCTGCCAATATACTCTTCTCTAATCTCCCTCCGTCTAGCTGCCAGATCTCCAATGGGTGAATTTGTCCCTTGATGCTGCCTTAGGACTTCTTACACATTTTCTGCCTTTCCGACCCATTGTTCACTCAGTTGCATTACCGCTCATAAAATATGCCACAGATGCAGTTACTTAAAATGGCCTTGAACCATGAAAGGCACCTGCACATGAATCGCAACACCTCCAAGCCTTTAGAGTAATAAAATATCACAGAATGGTTTGGGTTAGCAATTAAAATACTGTTGGAATCATCTTCCATGTTTCTAAACATGACGTTTCCTTCCTCGGGACACTTGCCATGCTTTTTAGCCAGTTCGAAGAAAATTTGTTTGACATGCTGGGTATTTTTAACAACAATCCTCATACAACCTGAAAAAATCAATCAATCTTTAGCTAATTGTGTTGATGTCTTGAATATTCATGATTAAACAATAAAGGAACATATGTCTTGAAATGACTAAAAGAAATGTTCATTCCTCGCGAAGCGAGGCCGAAGGCTGAGCGTAGCGAGGTTACTAATCGTGTCGGTTCCGGTCAGACCACGTGGCTCGCAAGCCCGAGTAAATCGAGCCGAGAGTTTTTTCCTCGCAAAGCGAGGCCGAAGGCCGAGCGTAGCGAGGTTACTAATCGTGTCGGTTCTGGTCAGACCTCGTGGCTCGCAAGCCCGAGTAAATCGAGCCGAGAGTTTTTATATATGTATATATATATATATCTATATTTTAAAGGTGTCCGTTCGCAGGCCAGGTTACCTGGCAATAGTAGAGTGTTTGAGAACTGTTGAATTTCCGCCATTGGGAGTTCGGTGATGCCTTTTTGAAAGTAAATTTAATGTAAATTTTGTGGAACCAATTTCACTCGTCTTGGATGTACATCCCAGCATGGTGATCTCCGAGATATTCAAGAAAGAGTAGCTCGAGATCGTTGCCGAGTAAGTTCGAATACCGTGAAAATCAACACAAGGAAAGCACGACGCAAAGCAGGGATAGAGAAACAACAGCAGGGAGAATAACAACAGACATCGCAGCCAAGACAACAACTGCTCGCTCCAGAAAAAGGCAAACGAAACAGCAGGGAAAAGGACCAGGAATTCAATCAAGTTAGTTTTGAATTTGAATGTGTTATTGATATAAATACAGGACATGAGTGAACGATTACATAACGAAATATATTGGCGTACTACATTTAGCAAAATGACACCTAGTAAGAACGCCTTCAAGGATTGGAGATGTCTCTGGAAAATAATTCTATTAGTCTAAAAACGGAATCGGAAGACGACCAAGAGATTACAAGAGAATGTAAGTAGGTATTTTTCATAATAAAACGATAGCGTTTCCATTTTGAAGTAATTCCCAACACAGAGAGTTGCAGTTGTTATAGCAATCATTTATAACGATGTGATCTGATATCATTGCAACAGTGCATTGCAAATAAGTTTTCTTGATCTAGCAGTTATGTTAAACATTTTCAACAGAATATATACCCTGTGTCACTATAAAGTACTGGTTCTGCAATATTATCAGTGATCAATGCGATCATTTCAAAATAAAGCAAATGTGATTACTGAAATTTTAAGTAGTATTTCTCTTTGTTATGTATATATATATATGTATTCTCTGATTGAAAGGTTTTAATAACATTGCGTAGAGACAAGAAGTTTCATACCTTTTTCACAATGGGTCAGTTTTACCTTAGGGTTCAATGACCCCCCTCCCCCCTCCTTATAATATTGCTATCTAGAACCCCTGCCCTTTTTCCACAAATGAAATGTTAATTCAAGCCTTAATTTGCAAAGTTAGACATAACATATTAACTTTGTTACTTTCTGCTGTTTACTTTATTTTTATGATGTCAAATATCAATATTTCATAACAACCATAACATGCAATTAACCTTTTACATTGGAAAAACTTTATAAAGAAGAAAATAAATTTTGTAGTGCCAAAATGTTTATGATCTTTCTCATATATTTATTGCAAGTGTGCTGTATGTAGTAACAAGTGTTTCAAGTTTCCTAAATGCCCTATGCTTTCAATAATGATTTTCCACACAAACTTTAGAGACAAATGACTGCACTAGATTCTAAGCCTTTAAGAAGAAATGGTGTTGTTTGGAGCTGTTTTGATTATTACCAACCTCTGATGGAAAGCCTATTAAGAAGATTTTTGTATTGCTTGTAGTAGTAGAGTAACAATACCTTTACCAAGATTAAGACATGCATCCCACCCCATAAGAATATATTATATGTTTAACATAAAAAAATGTAACAATAATAATAATATCAATACCAGTAATAATAATAGTAATGATAATAATAATGATAATAATATAATTATAGTTCTTCTCGTTACTATATGTCATTGGTTACAGTTCAATACCTCTGGCTGCCATGACGTTTTCGATGAAATACCATCCTTATATTAAATCTTTCTTCTGCAGTTTTTTATAATAGAAATTTTCATATATTCAAAATAATATAATCTTCTGTGGTTGGGTATGGATATTTTGCCTGTTTCTGTAACAGCACAATTAAACTTTCATGTGGTATATACTTTTGACTGATTGATGTTGATTTCACATTATTTTTTTGCAGGAGTACGCAGTGCAGCAATCTTTTTGAACATATTATTAAGATTTCAACAACTCATTCTTACATGTATTGTTTTTATGATATGACCTGAAAATAGCACAACCACAAACTATACAGTCGGCACTCACTATTACCAAACCTTTATTCAAAGTTTTTGTAGAATCCAATTGTTTTACCCCCAATTTTTTTTATGTAATGACATTGTATCTCACACTTCTGTTGATATGGCATCTCCTTTGAGGGAAGAGGAATTTTTCTATCTACCACTGGGGGTACCATTGCAACCGAAAAGAGTACACAAATTAAAACATGCACTATTCATAACGCTCTCAATTGTGGTTACCCGGGAATGAAATAATGACTGCAGTAGACAATAAAATATCTAATAAGAAGATTCTTCTTACAATGAATCTCATGCAATTATAACCAAAAAACATAAACAAAAAATAATTGGAGCATTCAACTCATCCTCAGTGTAAGAACATATTGTGTTTAAAAGTGATGTACAACAAAGAAGACAAAGCAGTAGAGACTAAGAAAATAAAACTAAAGAAAAAAAACAGGTTTTTACACTGTGGTAAACACAAGCATTCATATTAACTCTTCAAGATTTCACCTGCAAATGATTTACAATCATTTTCAATTTGTGTTAGTGAATGTTATTGTGATACTTCATCGACTCTGTATTCCCTGTCAAGATAATAAATAATTTTACTTCTATTCCCTCTGGTGCAATCTCAGTGGCAGTGAAAGAGCCAAATGAAGGTCCATTTTTAAGCACTGTGTTGAGCGGTATACTGATCATGTAATTTGCAACAGGTGTCACTAATTGTGTACCAAACACAGCATAAGAAATAAAATAATGGGGATTACGCTGATATAAAAAATAAAATATAAAATATAAAAAAAATAAAAAATGAAATATAAAAGTATTGTGACGTCTTCAAAACTAGCTTCGCGAGGTTTTTGCGGGAGTCGTATTTCTAGTATATATGTATATATATATATATATTTATATATATATATCTATATTTTAAAGGTGTCCGTTCGCAGGCCAGGTTACCTGGCAATAGTAGCGCACTTGAGAACTGCTGAATTTCCGCCATTGAGAATTCGGTGATGCCTTTTTGAAGGTAATGTAAATTTTGTGGAAACCGATTTCACTCGTCCTGGAAGTACATCCCAGCGAGATGATCTCCGAGATATTCAAGAAAGATTAGCCCGAGATCGTCGCCGATTAAGTTCGAATACCGTGAAAATCAACACAAGGAAAGCACGACTCAAAGCAGGGATAGAGAAACGACAGCAGGGAGAATAACAACAGAAATCGCAGCAAAGACAACAACCGCTCGCTCCAGAAAAAGGCAAACGAAACAGCAGGGAAAAGGAAAAGGAATTCAACCAAGTTAGTTTTGAATTTGAATGTGTTTTTGATAAAAATACAGGACGTGAGTGAACGATTACATAACGAAATATCTTGGCGTACTAAATTTAGCAAAACGACTTAGAAGGGAGACCGAGTAGGAATGACTTCAACGATTGAATATGTCTCTGGAAAATAATTCTATTAGTCTAAAAACGGAATCGGAAGACGACCAACAGATTACAAGAGAATGTAAGTTGGTATTTGTAATAATAAAACGATAGCGTTTCCATTTTGAAGAAATTCCCAACACAGAGAGTTGCAGTTGTTATAGCAATCATTTAGAACGATGTGATCTGACATCATTGCAACAGTGAAAATATTGTTAATTTTCTTGATCTAGCAGTTGTGTTTAGCATTTTCAACAGAATATATACCCAGTGTCACTATAAAGTACTGGTTCTGCAATATTATCAGTGATCAATGCGATCATTTGAAAATAAAGCAAATGTTATTACTTACTTCTGAGTAGTATTTCTCTTTGCTATATATATATATGTATGTATTCTCTGATTGAAAGGTTTCAATAATGTTGCATGGAGACAACAAGTTTCATAGCCTTTTCACAATGGGTAAGTTTTACCTTAGAGTTCAATGACCCCCCTGATAATATTGCTATATAGTACCCTTGCCCTTTTCCCACAAATGAAATTCTAATTCAAGCCTTAATTTGCAAAGTTAGACATAACATGTTAACCTTGTTACTTTCTGCTGTCAAATAACAATCTTTAATAACAACCACAACATACAGTTAACCTTTTACATTGAAAGAACTTTATAAAGAAGAAAAGAAATTTTGTAATGCCAAAATGTTTATAATCTTTCTCATATATTCATTGCAAGTGTGCTGTATGTAGTAACAAGTGTTTCAAGTTTCCTAAATGCCCTAAAGTATGCTTTCAATAATGATTTTCCACACAAACTTTATAGACAAGTGACTGCACTAGATTCTAAGCATTAAAGAAGAAATGGTATTGTTTGGAGCTGTTTTGATTACTACCACCTCTGATGGAAAGCCTATGAAGAAGATTTTTGTATTGCTTGTAGTAGTAGAGTAACAATACCTTTACCAAGATTAGCACATGCATCCCACCCCATAAAAATATATTATGTTTAACATAAAAAATATAACAATAATAATAATATCAATACCAGTAATAATAATAATAATAATGATAATAATATAATGATAGTTTGTCTCGTTACTATATGTCATTGGTTACAAGTTCAATACCTCTGGCTGCCATGACTTTTTCGATGAAATACCATCCTTATCATAAATCTTTCTTCTGCAGTTTTTATAATAGAAATTTTCATATATTCAAAATAATATACTATTCTCTGGTTGGGTATGGATATTTTGCCTGTTTCTGTAACAGCACAATTAAACTTTCATGTGGTATATACTTGTGACTGATTGATGTTGATTTCACATTATATTCTTACAGGAGTACATAGTGCAGCAATCTTTTTCAACATGTTAAGATTTCAATAACTCTTTCTTACATGTATTGTTTTTATGATATGACCTAAAAATAGCACAACCACATACTATACAGTTGGCACTCACTATTACCAAACCTTTATTCAAAGTTTTTGTAGACTCCAACTGTTTTACCCCTATTTTTTTATGTAAGGACATTGTTTCTCACACTTCTGTTGACATGGCATCTCTTTTAAGGGAAGAGGAATTTTTCTATCTACCACTAGGGGTACCATTGCAACTGAAGAGAGTACACAAATTGAAACATGCACTATTCATAATGCTCTCATCTGTGGTTACCTAGGAATGAAATAATGACTGCAGTAGACAATAAAATATCTAATCAGAAGATTCTTCTTACAATGAATCTCATGCAATTATTAGAAAAGAACATAAACAAAAAATAATTGGAGCATTCAACTCATCCTCGGTGTAAGAACATATTGTGTTTAAAAGTGATGTACAACAAAGAAGACAAAGCAGCTAGAGACTAAGAAAATACAACTCCAAAAAGAAACCAGGTTTTTACACTGTGGTAAACACAATCATTCATATCAACTCTTCAAGATTTCACCTTCAAAAGATTTACAATAATTTTCAATTTGTGTTAACTGAATATTATTGTGATACTTCATTGACTCTGTATTCCCTGTCAAGAAAACAAATAATTTTACTTCTATTCCCTCTCGTGCAATCTCAGTGGCAGTGAAAGAGCTAAATGAAGGTCAATTTTCAAGCCCTGTGCTGAGCAGTATACTGATCATGTAATTTGCACCAGGTGTCACTAATTGTGTACCAAACACAGCATAACAAATTAAATAATAGGGATTACGCTGATATAAAAAATAAAATATAAAGGTATTGTGACTTATTCAAAAACTAGCTTCGCGAGGTTTTTGCGAGAGTCGTATTTCTAGTAAAGTTATTCCTCGCGAAGCGAGGTTACTAATCGTGTCGCTTTCGGTCAGACCACGTGGCTCGCAAGCCCGAGTAAATCGAGCCGAGAGTTTATATATATATAAAAGTTTATAGAGAGAGTTTATATATATATATTAAAGGTGTCCGTTCGCAGGCCAGGTTACCTGGCAACATTACTCCATGTGAAATTCCGTCATTACGAATTCCTTGCATGATGTTTTGAGAATAATGTGAATTTTGTGGAAACCGATTTCACTCGTCTTGGAAGTACATCCCAGCAAGAAGATCTCCGACATATACAAGAAAGAATGGTGAGAGATCGTCGTCGAGTAAGTTTGAATGCCGCAAAAAATCGGCACACGGGAAGCGGCGACTCAAAGCAGAGATTGAGAAAGGACGGTAGGGACGATAACAAGAGACATCGCAGCTAAGACAACAACTGCTCTCTCAAAAAAAGCAAAGGAATCAGCAAAGAAAAGGACCAGGAATACCATCAAGTTACCATCAAGTCAGATTGGAAATTGAATTTGTTATCGATAGAAACAAAGACTCATTTTAGGTATCCAGGAGATGAGCAAGCGATTACATAACGAAACTGGCGAACAAAATTTAGCAAAATGACTTAGAACGGAAACCGAGTAGGAACGACTTCCAGCATGCAGACAGAATCAGAAGACGAAGGACAAAACAGATTACCATATCGTCGTGAAAAAAGTGCCAGGAAAGGGGAAACAGAAACCAACCGCAAAGAAATGAAAGATGACAGTCACGTAGTATAATGCTGCAATGAGAATGCAAGTAGGTATTTTTCGTAGTGAAACGATTGCCTTCCATTTGAAAGAAATTCCCAATACAGAGATTGCAGTTGTGATAGCAATTATTTATAATTATGTGATCTGATATCATATCAACAGTGAAAATATATTGTAGATTTGTTTGATGTAGTAAGTTATGTTCAGCATTTTCAACAGAAAAGATACCAAACAATAAGTTACTGGTTCTGCAATATTATCAGTGATCAATGCAATTATTTGTAAGTAAAGGAGATGTTGTTACTGACTTCTGAGTAGTATTTCTCTTTGCTATATTTCTTTGCTACATATATGTATTACGTAATTAAAAAGTTTCGTTGGGACAGACAAGTTCCATAGCCATTTCAAAATGGGTTTTTACCTTTGAGTTCCATGTATTCCTGGGAATTACTCTCTTAGCACCCACCCTTTTCCCACAAAAGAAAAGTTAATTTACGCCCTACATTGCAAAATTAGACAACATCTTAACCTTTTTCCTTAATGCTGTTTAATTCATTTTTATGATGTCAAATACAAATTTAATAACAACCACAATATACAGTTGACCTTTTACATTGGAAAAACTCTACAAGGGAGAAACTAAAGTTTGAAATGCTAAAAGTTTTAGCGATTTTTCTTATATAATCATTGCAAGGGTGCTGTATGTAATAACAAGTCTTTGAAGTTTCTTAAATGCCCTATGCTTTCAATCGTGATTTTCCACACTAACTGTATGGACAAATGACTGCACTAGCATGATTGCCACAGGTCAGGAAATGGTAGGGGAAAAAATTCTTCAAGGTCAGTGGAAAGTAAGGGAATTTCAAATCAAGTCAGGGAAAAGTGAAATTTAATACTACTAATTTATTTCTTGCCAATTCAGCGATGGTTTGGTGTGGTCAAGAATGTGACATGAAATGTGTTGGATTGGTAGAATTAAATGACAAGCTGATTTTGGGTTTCCAAGAAAATCAATCCTTTATCCATGAATTGGTTATCTTAAGAATCTATCAATCCATGTACAGGAGAGGTTGGTTGTGAGAGGAAGTTGGAGGTCATTACCAGGACTAATTTGTGACTTTCCTAATTTAGTTGGTAAGGGAAATTTTACATTTGTCAGGGAAAAGTCAGGAAATTTAAAGATCTTATTGCTGTGGCAACCATAACTAGATTCTAAGCTTAAAAGAAGAAATGGTATTTTTCAGAGTTGAGTAATTTTTACTTTCTATGATACAAACCCTATTCAGAAGAAAAACGGAATTGCATGTAGTAGTAGAGGAACAATACCTTTTCCCAGATTAGGACATACACCCCAACCCCATAACAGTATATTATGTTAAACATAAAAAATAACAATACTAATAATAATATCAATACCAGTAATAATATTAAAAATGATAATGATAATAATACAATAATAATAATAATCATGATAATTGCAAAAAATGAGAGTACAAAAAGTAAAAATAATATAATTCCTCGCGAAGCGAGGCCGAAGGCCGAGCGTAGCGAGGTTACTAATCGTGTCGCTTCCGGTCAGACCACGTGGCTCGCAAGCCCGAGTAAATCGAGCCGAGAGTTCTTATATATGTATATATATATATATTTATATATATGTTTATATATATATATATATCTATATTTTAAAGGTGTCCGTTCGCAGGCCAGGTTACCTGGCAATAGTAGCGTATTTGAGAACTGCTGAATATTTCCGCCATTTCGAATTCGGTGATGCCTTTTTGAAAGAAATGTAAATTTTGTGGAAACGGATTTCACTCGTCCTGGAAGTGTATCCCAGCAAGATGATCTCCGAGATATTCAAGAAAGATTAACACGAGATCGTCGCCGAGTAAGTTCGAACACCGTGAAAATCAACACAAGGAAAGCACGACTCAAAGCAGGGAAAGAGTACGACGGCAGGGAGAATAACAACAGACATGCGTAATCGCAGCAAAGACAAAAACTGCTCGCTCTAGAAAAAAGGCAAACGAAACAGCAGGGAAAAGGACCAGGAATTCAACCAAGTTAGTTTTGAATTTGAATGTGTTATTGATAGAAATACAGAACATGAGTGAACGATTACATAACGAAATATATTAGCGTACTAAATTTAGCAAAACGGCTTAGAAGGGAAACCGAGTAGAAACAACTTCAACGATTGGAGATGTCTCTGGAAAATAATTATATTAGTCTAAAAACGGAATCGGAAGACCACCAACAGATTACAAGAGAATGTAAGTGGGTATTTTTCATAATAAAACGATAGCGTTTCCATTTTGAAGAAATTCCCAACACAGAGAGTTGCAGTTGTTATAACAATCACTTACAACGATGTGATCTGATATCATTGCAACAGTGAAAATATTGTAAATTTTCTTGATCTAGCAGTTATGTTAAGCATTTTCAACAGAATATATACCCAGTGTCACTATAAAGTACTGGTTCTGCAATATCATCAGTGATCAATGCGATCATTTGAAGATAAAGCAAATGTTATAACTTACTTCTGAGTAGTATTTCTCTTTGCTATATATATATATATATATATATATATAAATTGTAAAAGTTGATTAATCGTAAAACAGTGCTCAATACGTGAACGTAGAGCGAAGTAGTTGGTGCGGGAGAAAAAAAACACACAAACAAACTGCAGGTTTATAGGATAAACCTGTAGTTTGTTTGTGTGTTTTTTTCTCCCGCAGCAACTATATATATATATATATATATATATATATATGCATGTATTCTCTGATTGAAAGGTCTCAATAATATTACGTATAGCCTTTTCACAATGGGTCAGTTTTACCTTAGAGTTCAAGGACCCCCCCCCCCCCTGATAATATTGCAATCTAGAAACCTGGCCCATTTCCCACAAGTGAAATGTTATGCAAATTGTCACTCACTCACTCACTCACTCACTCACTCGCTCACTCACTCACTCACTCACTCCAGTGTAGACATCTTCGTAATTAGTCGGATAGAACTCGGGAGCACCGATATGAAGACGACAATTGTCGTGACCGAAGTCACGGAAGTCTGTTGATGAAAGTTCACGCTGAAAGTGTATCGTACCGTTGCCAGGTTTGTAATGATTTTGTAGCTTAAGAGGACGATTAGCGAGGCCCTGTTAGGGGTAAATTTCGAAAAGCGACGTGGCCTTGAAACGGCGACATAAAGGACCTGAAATGGTGACGAACGACGAGCCGCTCACGGGAAATTACGACAGCGACCTTCGACCTTCCGAAATTGCGACGTGAAAAGGTTTGAAACTCAGACGCGCGACATAAAGAACCTCACTAACAGGGCCTCATTAGCGGTCTTACTAAAATCAAAATGAGGTTAAATGTTTCCAGTTAGGACAATAAACAACTTGGAGACTGAATTTCATGAGCCTTTTACTCGGCCAGGCGCAAAACGTGAACAGATGATAACTATTCGATTTTCCGACATCGACCGCCATCGACCGCCCCCAAGATTACAAGCAGTATATGAATTTCAGTTGGCTCGAAAGTGATCTGAAGATGAGAAAATCTCTTGCTAATGTAGTAAGCTTTGATGAGAACTCATAGAGCGAAATTAGCACTTGAATGAGAACTTATATGAGCGAAATGAGTACTCGTTATTGAACGAAACTACTACTGAAAACAGAATAAATTGACGAATCCATGATGTGAAACCGAAGAACTTCTGTGGCCAACCTGGATAAGAAACATCGCATGGAGGACTTTTCTACTGATTTAAGTGTTAGTACGAACAGGAATGGAGTTGGAGAAGTATTGGGACGGTCAAGAAGTATGTCAACGCTTACCATTAAGTATGGAGGCGCATGCCATGGCGGAGAACCATGAAGATTACAATGTAAGAAAGTCATTAAAGGGTTCGACATAAAGAGTAAGTCATGTAGAAAATGTATTAAGCGTTATATTATATACAATACACCACAAGCCGTTACAATGAAAAGTTTTCTGTGTATTGATTTCCGAATTTACCTTGAAGTGAACTAGATTGTGTTGAAGTAGACATGTTGGAAAAATAGGCTTACCTGTTTTGCTTACTGTTGTGTGACTCATCATATTTACATTGTAAAAACAAGAAGTTATAAGGATAAAAACAAAGATGTATTGCTGTATTAATGATGGCAAGTGTGATTTTTTTAAAGTGCAACCCTGAGTATAAATACCACTGATAACCTAAAATGAGATGGTAATGTAAATAAACTAATTCAACTTGATAAAGGATTGAGAGTCTTAAGTATTTTAAGATCATCACTAACATACTTTGCAAAAATGCAAGAAAGACTTGTTTGGTATGATTCGTCAGCTGGGCTATCCTACATGGTTTTGTTCATTATCAGCTGCAGAATCAAGGTGGATATTTCTGTTGAATACATTGAATAGACTTGTAGACAACAAAAACTATAATGATGATAAAATTGACAATGTCATGGCAACAAAATTCAGACCTTATTCAGAAGGACCCTGTTACATGTGTTAGAAACTTTGAACTCACAGACAGTGAGCAGCAGGATACCAGAACTACATTTGGTTTCGGTGCCATTTAATCCTGTACCCTTATGTTAAGTTATCAAATTTTTTAACAACTGTATGCTTGCCACCTGCCTTATAACAGATGCCTAGTGTAGTCAAATGATTGGCGTCATGTACTCACTGTATGTTTATTTCAAAAAGCTACTCAGCTCCCTGGTCACTTTTGTGTTGTGATTATAGATTATTAAAATTATCTTCAAGTTCATTCAATCACAACTCTGAAAAAACACCTCGTTAATTTTTAAATTATTTCTTTTTTCTCTGTTTTTTAAACATATCCACGAGTTCACCATAGTCCTACTTTGATTCGATGAAATGCCATCCTTATATCAAATCTTTCTTCTGCAGTTTTTATAATAGAAATTTGCATATATTCAAAATAATATAATCTTCTCTTGTTGGGTATGGATATTTTGCCTGTTTCTGTAACAGCACAATTAAACTTTCATGTGGTATATACTTTTGACTGATTGATGTTGATTTCACATTATTTTTTTACAGGAGTACATAGTGCAGCAATCTTTTTCAACATATTTAGATTTCAATAACTCTTTCTTACATGTATTGTTTTTATGATATGACCTAAAAATAGCACAACCACATACTATACAGTCGGCACTCACTATTACCAAACCTTTATTCAAAGTTTTTGTAGAATCCAATTGTTTTACCCCCAATTTTTTTTTTTGATGTAATGACATTGTATCTCACACTTCTGTTGATATGGCATCTCTTTTGAGGGAAGAGGAATTTTTCTATCTACCACTGGGGGTACCATTGCAACTGAAGAGAGTACACAAATTGAAACATGGACTATTCATAATGCTCTCAATTGTGGTTACCTAGGAATGAAATAATGACTGCAGTAGACAATAAAATATCTAATCAGAAGATTCTTCTTACAGTGAATCTCATGCAATTATAACCAAAGAACATAAACAAAAAATAATTGGAGCATTCAACTCATCCTCGGTGTAAAAACATATTGTGTTTAAAAGGGATGTACAACAAAGAAGACAAAGCAGTAGAGACTAAGAAAATAAAACTAAAAAAAAAAACAGGTTTTTACACCATGGTAAACACAAGCATTCATATCAACTCTTCAAGATTTCACCTGCAAACGATTTACAATCATTTTCAATTTGTGTTAAGTGAATATTATTGTGGTACTTCATCGACTCTGTATTCCCTGTCAAGATAATAAATAATTTTACTTCTATTCCCTCTGGTGCAATCTCAGTGGCAGTGAAAGAGCTAAATGAAGGTCAATTTTTAAGCACTGTGTTGACCGGTATACTGATCATGTAATTTACACCAGGTGTCACTAATTATGTACCAAACACAGCATAACAAATAAAATAATGGGGACTACGCTGATCTAAAAAATAAAATATAAAATAAAATATAAAAGCATTGTGACTTCTTCACAAACTAGCTTCGCGAGGTTTTTGCGGGAGTCGTATTTCTAGTAATAATAAGTAAATACATAAATTGGGGTTTTATACCTCATACGAAAAACCATTAGGAGTCCTTTAAAAACTAGCTTCGCGAGGTTTGCGGGAGTCGTATTTCTAGTTTAGCTTGTATAAAACTTGAAGTTGCTTGTAGTTAGCTTATTTGGTGGTGCCCCATCTGAATTTAATAAGCTTTAGTGTACTGTGTTAATTTCAAAGGGTCTTTGGTGAATACAGATTGATTAATTGAAATCAGCCTCACTCAAACCTCGTAGTATCGAACTGGTCTTCTGCGTAACCAAAACTAGTCATAATTAATTGAAATGCATAAAGGTATTCTGAGGTACACATGTTTTTCAAATTTTCTAAAACGCTTTCTAAGGAGATAATTTATCATTTCTTTTGAGACGTACAAGAATCAATGAATTTCCTTTAGCGACATGTGTACATTTAAAACAAGATATATCTGCTCTCACTGACCGCAGAGAATTCAGTAAGGTCTCAAAATGACGGCCACAAAATCCTCTTCAAAAATGACCGCTCGTAGTCTTGTTATCGTGTCCTGGAAACCCCCACAATTCGAAACGAAACGTGAAGATTTTGCAAAATTTCCTTTTCTCCCGCCGGTTATCATGTTGGATCGGAAATCCGCTGATCAAAATGGGCCGAATCGCATGCCTCCCAGCCCGGCCTGCATCATTGCTTTGCCGGCTCGTTAACGATCGTCCTTTCAGTTCTAGCATGTACAGCCCAAACTGGAGTCGCAGTAGCATGCACTCCAACCGATAGTCTGTACAAGTCCTCGGAGTTGTCCACTGGCCGTAAACACCTGTAAGGGTCGATAAGATCTTCGTTGCAGCTCAAGTTAACAAATGTGTCTTCATCATCTCTGTATTGAATGCGGACATCTCTTGGAGTTTTGCCTTACAAAAATGCCCTATGGTTTTTAACACTTCAGAGGCAAATTCCTGATAAGTAATTACACCTTTTGCTATTCATTAACCGCAAAGAGATATTCAGGCGAAAAGGCATTGTCAGTAGAGCGAACAGGCATACAATAACGCGAACGGAGTTTCAAGAATGCGATGGAACGTTCATTTACGTATTTAGCATAGATTTTGACAATCATGAATATGTTTGTGCAAGTTCATTAGCGTTTTCGAACTTTCATTAGCGTCTTTGTGCAATCAATAAACACATTCACACATTTAATAACGTTTTTGAAGTTCAAACCTTTCTTTTTTCATTTCATGCATTTCACATCTTTCGAAGTTGAAGATCTTAAATTGTCACGGGTTTAGTTTCAAAAACTGGACACTGCAAATCTTTCTCAAACAAATCTGACTGTTGCTGCACTGCCCACCACGCCACTTTGTTTTCACCTTGCTCGTGATCAGGTGAAGGTGAAGTTTTGTATGACGTTTGCTATTTCTTGGAATAGATGGAAACTCCGTTACCTTCTCACTGGGTTCATCACTCTCTGATTCCAAGTCAAAATGACCGAAAACACTATCAAAGTAGTCAGATGATGAACACAAATAGAACGTGCTCCTTGAATAAGGTTTGTCTATTTCTTCTTTATACCTCTCAAGGGTGAAAGGCTCATTGGAACTGTAACGACAGGCGGATGGCCAACAGGGTCGACAAACTCCAATAATTCGGTAAATGCAGAGAGAGAACGTTGAGGGCAATAAGGAAAACAATAACATAATGTTGCAATCTGCCTCGGAAAATCACGTTCATTTAAAATGCGTAAACCAACAGGCTGCAACTGATATAAATCACCGACTGCTAGGATGCTTATACCTCCAAAGAGTGACTCTGGGCTGCTTTGACCAGTGATGTCTTGTAGGCGTCGATGAATGTGGTACAGAAGATCTGCCCCCACCATCGAAACCTCGTCAATAAAAAGAAGCTTGAGTTTTCCTAGGCGTGACCTCAGAGTGTTTAGTTTTTCGTTGCTGGCAGGTTGATAGGTCTTCTTGCTGTTGGGTCCACATGAAAAACTGAAAGCTGAATGCAAAGTCATTCTTTCAATTCCAAATGCTGCTGTTCCTGTGAAAGCAGTCAGTAGCAAAGGCAGGTCATCTGGTTCAAAATGACCAGACAGTGGCTTTAGAAGTTTCATTGTATCATAGTGGACGAGTTTGATTATGTGACTTTTGCCAACTCCACCAGGACCACTCAAAAACAGCCTGTAATTTGATGCTGCTTGGTCATTTTTCAAAGAAAAAATGACATCCTTGCACCATCTTCGGTGCATTTTGATCACTTGAGGTTCCGCATCATAGTTCTGTATTCCTGTGGTGTCATCAGAGTTTTCCCAAGCTCAGAAGAAAATCGTGCGTGAAGTTCAGACCGAGCCTGTGAGTTAACAGCACCCAGCTCTATGTTGTTCAGGGCAGCTTCTTGGGGCAAATCCTTTTCTTGTGCAATGCCTTCCTCTTCATCTTGTGCTCTTGCATGCTCTGCTCCAGGGGCTACAGCATCCCACGCATGTTCTGGAGGTCCCATGTGCTCCAAGTCATCAAAAGCTGCATCAATCGTGTCACCATTTTGGCTGAATTTGCCTTCATTTTCTTCAATCAACACTCGTCTGTGCAAGAAATGATTTTTGAATGAAGGAAAGTTATCCATGAGGTCATGTTCTTCATCCCTCCACGGATTGTACAGCATCAGAAGATTTCTGTACTTTTCTTCCCCTTCTGATTTTTCTTTGTGAAACCGGATGACACAATGCCTCTGCCGCTTTCTCATACAGCAAAGACCATTTGTAAGAGTGATCGTTCTGGTGATCTGCTGCTCTTCAGGATCATCGCCATCACTGTCGTCGAGGATTAGGAATGTGATCCTCTTCATCCTCGTTAGAATCTTTAACACCAGTGGTGTAAGTAGCAGCAAATTCTGCCATGCACATTGTCTCTAATTCGTCAGGTCTTGATTCATATCTGTCCATCAATGATGTGCAAAAGATCTTCGCTGAGTCATCAGGCATGTCTTTTATGGTTGCCATAGGTTTCACCATCATCACTCTTTTCTCTTTAGGTGCCGTATTCACAAAGACCTCTTTTCTGCTGACTTTTTTCAGAGGAAGAGACAGCAGTCTGTATGCTGCTTCCCGCGCACTGACCTCTCTGTTGTTCAGAAATGCTGATCCAACTTTCCTTAATTTCGCCTTGATGTCATCTCCTCTGCTTTCTTCTACAACCTTTTTGAGCAGTTCACTCATGGATCGTTCACTCTTCAACATGTAGCTCGTGATATACATGATACACGAGTAAGGATCTGTGATGAACTGAAGGTCCATGTTTGCCCTCCAGTAGCGTAAGATTGTACTGGTTGATGAATCTCTGAGATGGTTGTCTTTGCAAGATGATCTTTTTTCCACTTTTGGTCAACTTTAGTGCCTGTTGATAGCTCGGTATATCTGTCCCAGCCATTTGCAACAAGTTTTCCAGTGAAATGCTTTCCGCTACATCTTCCCTATCCATGGTTTGCCGCATACTGTTCAAAATTGCTTCACTAGCTTTTAGCTGTCTTGCTTCACGAACAGGATCAGGATCTGTTGAGGGTGCAGCAATGACAGTCTCTGCGCTCGGTGGATGAGGAAATTTGAATCTGCATTGTCCGTGACATCTACACGTGGCCGAATGCACATGTTTTTGCAATGACTGTACGAGTTTTTTCATCTCTTCATCATCCGGGATAGTGCATTTCTGATATCCGTTAATGAATGCAGGAATTTCTTCATCCGAGTTTTCACCAAGCTTGGGTGCATCTTTGATCCAAAGAACCATGTGTGCATGTGGGGAGCCACGAGCCTGGAATTCGATTCTGATCATGTAGTCCTGTAGTTCACCACTTGGATGACTTTTTCCTCCAACAAACTCTTTGAAGAACAAATCAAGACGATGTTGGAACTGCCGAGCTGCAGTAACAGGATTGCATCGTAGCCAGTTGCATTTATCTTGCCATGACATATTTTTCACATCTTCATCTGAGAAGAGTCGTCCATACTGTCGACCAATGCTTTGAATGACTTCTGGCCATTGCATGTCAGCAGCAGAAAGTGTCAGAAACCAAGTTGGAATTCCAAGCTGGCGAACCAAGAAATCCAACAATACTGTCTTCCAGTATGCTGGTGAGCCACGGACATTTTTGAGAAATCTGTATGCATTGTCCAGCGTTCACCCTCCTATTCTGGAACGTTTTCCCTTGTGTCTGGCGCAGTGAAATGCTGAGATCATCTTTCACTTGTTTTGATTCCACGGTGTATTGTGCTGCAAGTAGATATTCGATATCTTTGGCAAACCTACCATCAGTATCAAGTAATCGCTGGTTGAAGTACTTTCTTGGTGTGATCTTTTTGCATCGTTTTTGAGTTAAGCCACCATGTCCATATGGATATTTCGACGGATTGGCGAGTTCCTCAAACTTTTCATCCAACAGGAAAGCACATGGTTTTTGATTTTCTCCGGGGGCTACAGAGTAGGTGCTGTCTCCTTCAGTCATTTCTTCTTCTTGTACAAGAGTATCATAAGGGACACCACGCAATTTACTGGTTTCTGCAAATTCTACTTCATCGTCTTCATCTTCCTGCTGTTTTCTTTGAATGATGTTAGCAGTATCTTGGTCATCATTGTCTGTTGGAGCTTTATGTAGAGCAACATAATGCAGTTCTCCCATCAGGCCGAGTGTGATTGTGTTTTCACTACTCTGTTACTGGGTTTGAACATCATGGGACCAGTCGGTGTGATTGTGTTGAGCACTCGAATATTGATGTTAAGCATGTCTGGAACAGCCTGAACGGTAATATTGTCAGCCCATGCACCATTCTTCAATTCGGAGATGTATTCTGTGAATCGTTGCACTTGTTGTTGCTCTTGACTCTCAGCTGCACGGCCGTTGTTGTCGTCTTCACCATCAGGCAACATTAGGAAAGCTGCATATTCATCTGAATCCTTGGTGTTTTCCAAGGAACCAATCAGCTCTGAGCGTATTTCTGGTTCAGAAAGGGGTTGCACTCCAGACTGAGGCAAAGAAGCTGAAACTGCATGAAAAAAACAGTTTCCATCTCCAGGGACATCGTGAACAATAAAGTTGTGTCTTCTTGCTGTTGCCTGGATTGATTGGATGTTGTTTGATGGAGTATGTCGAATTTGTACTGCATCAGAAGTGTTATGCGTTGCTGGATCCTCTGGTTGATGTATTTCAGTATCAGATCCTGCTGGTCTTGTCATTGCTTCCCAAAGATCTGCATAATCATGTTCCCACTGACTTTCCCAGTCTTGACATAACTCAACATCTTTGTAGAGTGGGTTGTTTTCTTTCAGCCAGCGAAGTGCTTGTATCACTTTTTGGGGTCTGATGTACTCGTGCATATAATGACCTTTGTATGTCAGTTTCCTTTTCAGCTTGAATGGTACTACTTCCGCGTTCTGTGGTAGTCTGGGCAACAGTGAAGTAACAGTTTGTAATCTACATGGTATAGTATATTTACGGATTTAACCAAGGATTGATTCAGATTGAATCATAACAACAACCATGACCTCCACACTTCGTGCTTCATACAGAAGAAGAACTCTACATGGGGGGGGGGGGGGGGGTGGGGAGGGTATAAGTATTATAAACATTAACAAACACTACATTCCTCCCTTCTTCGAACTACTAATTGGGTTGAAAGGAAAGAAAACCTAAATAAAGCTTAACAGTCATTATACGCATGTTCGTGTCTTGAAAAGTCAAATGGAGGTCTTAACATGAGGAAACACTTCGAATTGGTATAGATAGGAAAACATAACACAACAGCAATTGCGTCAAACTCAATTCCGAGTCTAGGGGATCAGTCCGGGCCAGCTGAAAGGTAGCCTAAAACATAGTCCTGAAATCTAGAGGGCAGTCTCTTCGATCTTGCGGGATGTAAGGTGGTGGAGTCACTTTGCATGGTACGATCCTCTGATTGTCTGTTTTCCGCTAAGCTGCCTTTATTTACTCTACCACAGGAAACCTTTTCCGGTTCTCTAGACTCTTGACTTGGTGGACATTGTGTTGTCTCCTGGTACGCATCATCATCTCGCTCGAGATACTTCTTCAAACGAGTTCCGGCGGTACTTTGCACTATCAGCCTCAACAAGCACACTATTGCTACTCTTCTTAGTAACTGTAAATGGGGATGATTTGTACGGCGTTGACAGTTTGTTTTCTTTCTCCTGTCTCAGTAACACCTTATCGCCTTCTCGAATCTCGCTTTCACATGCGTTCCTTTTGCAGTCTCAGATACATCTGTCCTTTGCTTTTCCTCTCACTGTCACGATCTCGGACTTCATCCTTAACGCTGAACTCTTGAAGATGGGGAAATTTGGTCCTGATGCGTCTTCCAAACAACAATTCTGCCGGGCTAACCCCTGTAGTAGTACGTGGTGTACTATGATACATCATTAAGAAGTTGTCCATCTGCAATTGCCAGTTGCGACCCTCTGCTTGAGCAATACAGAGGCGCTTCAGGATACTGCGATTCTGCCTCTCTACTTCGCCATTTGCCTGTGGCCACAAGGGTGTGGTTCTCCTATGTTTGATTCCGTTTTCCTCCAAGTACTTCTTGAAGTGGTCACTGATAAACTGCGGCCCATTATCCGTCCTTAGGGACAAAGGAAGGGCATGAGTGACGAACATCTTGGACAACATAAACACAATTTTCTCAGATGTAGTAGATTTGGTAAGTTCAATCTCGAAGAATCGGCTGTAATAGTCAACCACAACAAACACATAATCACCCGAAGGCAGTGGACCCAATAAGTCGGCTGCTAAATGTTGCCATGGTGCAGAAGGCAGTTCTGTGCATGTCAATGGCTCTGGTTTAGATGGTTGTGAAACTGACAGTCATGACAGGTCTTACAAGCCTTCTGTACATCTTTATCGATGCCTGGCCACTACACTTTGGTTCGTAAACGTTGCTTCATTGCTACAATTCCAGGATGGCCTTTATGTGCTAACTGAAGTACTTGAGAACGAAGTCGCTTTGGTATCACAATCCGAGCTCCAAGAAGAACAAGTTTTCCAATAGCACTTAATTCACCTCGCACAGGCAGATAATCCTTGAATTCCATGGCATGCCACTTTCCGTTCAAAAGATATTCTCGTACACTCTTCAACTCTGCGTCGTATTCTGAAGCTCTCTCAATTTCACGGGTTGTCAGGGCAACAGGCGTTGATTCTTGAGCCACCCATCTAACATATTCTTCAGTTTGGTTTCTGTCTTCTGACGGTGTTATTGAACTCAGAAGACGTGACAAACAATCTGCAACATTCTTGGGACCAGGAATATAATTCACTGTAAATTTGTAAGGTTGCATTCTTAGAAGCCATCTCTCAATCCTAGCGCAGCTCTTCGATTTAGGTGAGAAAATACATTCAAGAGGCTTGTGATCAGTCATTAGTTGAAACTCAGCACCATATAAATAGGCATGGAATCTTTCACAAGCCCATACTATTGCCAAGGCCTCCTTTTCTGTTTGAGAATACCGTTATTTTGTATCAGACAAGCTTCTACTTGCATAGCTGATAACTCGCAGTTCTTGTCCCTGCTGTTGGACTAATACAGCTCCTAGGCCTACCGGAATTGCATCTGCTATCACCTTGGTTGGTGAATTCTTGTCAAAGTATCCAAGTGTTTCCGCGCTAGCCAGTCTAGGCAAATGATTTCTTTTGTTCTGGGCCCCACACAAATGGTTCTCCATTCTTCGTAAGCTGGCGGAGCGGTGCTGATACTGTTGCCAAGTCAGGAATAAAACGTGCAGTGAAGTTGACAAGTCCTAGGAAGCTCCTCACTTCCCCAGCATTCCTTGGTTCTCAGGCATCAACTACAGCCTTCACTTTAACATCTGCAGGACCAGTTGCACGTGCCGACAAAACATTGCCCATGAACTCTTAATGTGACATCTTAAACTGACACTTATCTCGGTTCAGGGTCAACCCCCTGCTCCTCAACACCCGGACCACATTCTCAAATCTCTTATCATGTTCCTCTTCAGTGGGTGCATGGACTATCACATCATCTAGAATGTTGTGAGAACCATCACACTCTTGGAGGACTTGCTGGAGTACCTTCTGGTACGTCTCAGGTGCACAACTTATACCAAACATGAGTCGTTTGTATCCGTACAGTCCCTTGTGTGTGCCAAAGGTAGTTATAACTTATTTTTAACTGGAAATTGTTAAGTTTGCCAATACCTTCACAGCACCCTGGAAACTTCTCAAAAATACTGGATTCCCCTTTAGCTTCATACATAGAAACCTCTAGTGATTTGACATTTGGTCCCATCTTCAAAACTTGTAACATAATGGCAGTTTCTCGCCCCAGATGGGCGTGTCCCTCCTTTTCAATAACAACAACTTCAACCCCACTTAACACTCTCTCACCAACTGACACTTCTGCAGTGAAAGTGCCTGCAACTTGAAATGGCTGATTTCTACCATATGCATACAACTTCTTTGAAACTTTTCTTGAAACACACACAACCTTATTTGCTTTCAGATATTCCCATACATTACGACCTATGACATTGCAACTAGCACCAGAATCAATAATCATTGTCACGGGCAAACCTCCTACTTTCACAGAGATTTTTCCATTACTCAAGACATCTGAATTGTGAAAAGTTCCAAATGCATATTCACAGTCATCACTCTGCTTATCTTCAGCTTGTACCTGCCTTACATGGTGAGTTGCACGACTCCTTCGTCTGGTGTCTGGTTTACGCAGACCTCCAGTTACTTGGCCACGGTTTTGCTTCTCTTTAGTCGTACACATAACCTCAAAATGGCCCGCTCCATTGCAATTCCTACATTGCTTCCCTATTGCTGGACATCGGCGATCGCTGGCTTTATGACCCATATATCCACGACAGAAACATTTGAGACTTCTTGAACTCTCATGTATTCTCGAATTCCTTTTTCCATCCACACTATTCACCTCACTATGCGCCTCATCAGCTCTTCCTTCGATTGAACGAGCCTGTTTTTCAGATTTTTTCATAGAACGGGCAATTTCTCGTAACTGTAGCAGTGTTAACTCTCGACCTTTCTGGAGTAACTTCCGACGGAGTTCATGTGACGAACACTTGCTGATCACTTGATCACGAATTCGCTCATCAATAGCAGGAGTATCTCCAAATTAGCAGGTTTGGGCTTTTAGTCTCAATCTGGTTACAAACTGTTCGACGGTCTCGTTGGCTAGTTGACTTGTTTCACGAAAACAAAGCCTTTCATATGGAACATTTGCTAGCGGTTTGAAATATTTATCCAAAGCCGCCTTCGCTTTCTGATAGCTATCTGATCCTTCTTCCTCGTTGAGCGTAAAATAAATATCCTGAACATTTAATCCTGCAGTGTGCAGCAATAAAGACTTCTTCTGGTCGGCATTCTTGACTCCTTTTCCCATCGCAAACAATTCAAAAGCTCGCAGCCGTCGTACCCAGCGTGCGGAAATACCAGCCGTTTCCGAACAGTCAAAAGGCTTTAATCCTTGTGCATCGCTCAAATAGATACTTGACATCTCGAACAAAAACTCTTGAAAAGACCGTCCTCGTCGCCAAAATGTAGTATATTTACGGATTGAACCAAGGATTGATTCAGATTGAATCATAACAACAACCATGACATCCACACTTCGTGCTTCATACAGAACAAGAACTCAACATGGCGGTGGGGAGGGTATAAGTACTATAAACATTAACAAACACTACACGTGGTACATTAACAGCACTTCCATGAATTACCTTCTGGCCAACCCTTGGTAATCCTACGAGCTTCATGAAAGGGATATGCTGGCTTATCAGACGAAGTTCTGGTGGCCTGAGATTATTAAGTTCTGGTGGAATATCATCAAGTTGTAATTCATTGGCCCATGACTGCGTTGGTGTTACTCCCTTTTTAAACGCAGCATGACAGGTTTTGCATATCCAGTTTTTATCATGAGTGCTCAATTTCTTGCCTTTCTTGTGCACATCAAGCATAATTTCTGCAGCCACTGTGTATTTTCCAATGTTCATCTCAACCACAGAAGATCTATAGAGAAGTCGATGACAAGAGCAACATACATATACAGGCCCTTCGTTAATCTTTGCTGCAAATGTTTCTCCAGATTCATCAACAGTTGGTACATCATTTTTTTCATGCATTCTTTTTTTCTGTTTATTCTTCCTGTCCATTTCTTTACGTTTTTCTATTTCATCTGGACCTTCCTCTGCTCGGCGTCTTTGCATACTCTGCTTAATAGACACTCGACGTTGCTCTGTTTTCTCTGGACCTTCCTCTGCTCTGTGTCTTTGTATACTCTGCCTAACAGACGCTCGACGTTGCTCTGTTTCCTCTGGACCTTCCTCTGCTCTGCGTCTTTGCATACTTTCTCTTGCAGATGTCCTGCGAATCTCTGATTCCTCGGGAGCCTCCTCTGCTCTGTGTCTTTGTTTGCTTGGTCTATCAAACATTCTGCGTTTTTCTGTTTCTTCGGGTGTTTCCTCTGCCCTCAATGTCTGTTTACGCCTCCTGTCAATTCTTCTTTGCCTCTCACAGGCATCTTTGTGTGGCTCGTCAGAGCGATACCTTTTCATAGCTTCTCTACTGAGCTTCCTCTTTTGATCAGAACTTCTAGACCTGGATCGAGGCATATTTAATTCTAGTCACTAACAGTCTTTATGAGACAGTACTGGTCACCATTAAAGACCTTGAGACCTGGTACGGTACTTATATACCCAGTGCGGTTGAAATTAGCTCCAAAGTAAACCGTAGACCACCAGTTAAAAATGTAGATTTCAGTGTGTTTATGCCAGACAATAGACAGTCCAGTGGAATTATCTGGGCACTTGATAAAGCAGCAAATGTGTTGTCAGTCCATTATACAGAGCAGAATGCTGATAACAGATTATTCTGCAGAAATGACAATATGGTGGCGTCTTCAGTAAATACAATACAATTTGCTGATGTCAGCATAAATATACAATGAGGTCAGCATGCTGACGTCATCGGTGAATATAATAGGGGAATTAGCTGATGCCAGCAAAATAATCAATGAGGTCAGAATGCTTACGTCATCGATGAATACAATGATTAAATTAGCTGCTGACGTCATCAATCAAAACAACGATAAAATTAGCTGATACCAGCACAATTGGTGATGTAAGCATAGTTCTGAATTGAGGTCAACGGCCTGTGACCTCATCAGTGAATGCAATGAAGAAATTAGCTGATGTCAGCATAATCAACAACGACGTCATCATACTGACTACATTAGTCAATACAATGTGCCGATGTCAGCATAATTGGCAATACACTTTACCATGCTTAATTGCACCTTTGGCTAGTCATAAACTTAATTGTTATTCATATATTACACAAAATCATTATATGTTCCCACAGTAATCGCTGTCTAATCCCTGTCAGGAAGCATTCGATGCCATCGAATCCGTCCTTACCGGGATTTCACATAATTGAATGCTAGGCTATACAAACAAGCTTTTAATAACTATATTCTTAATGCATAGTCGTTGGAAATCTGAAACTTCGCAGATTTTAACTACTGCGACAGGGCATTATTCAAGCAGAAAATAAGATTGATTGTGTTTCGTTATGATATTGAATTTTGCCTGTGACGATATTTGATTAAGGTGGCTTGTTCTAGAGAAGACGGCCCAGAGAGTACTAAAGGTCATCAAATCAGTACCCATAACACGTAATACTGATTAAATACAGTTCTTACCATCTTGTAGCACTTAAAATGTTCTTCAAAACGCATTTTACTCGTGTTTGTACTCATTGTGGAAGCTAAGATATGGAACTTCCAGCTATCTGCCAAGAAACTCGGCCTTACAGATATTAGGAAAAATACATTATAATAGATTGTATGGGCAAGAGAACCGTCGTCCAAGGGCGTAAGTTATAGAATGATTTCAAATCTCTAACTTATATGTAATAGTAGGGTACACAGTTAGGTTTATTCTTCAAATAAAATTTTCCTTACCGCGATTGGATTTCCTTAGGTATAAATAGATTTAGGCAAGCTTTAAAGCGGAGCTCCTCACACAGACCCTCACACATTGAAAATGCTGTCACTAAATTTATTAAATACGCCTGGTGTACGCAACTACTTAAAGAAGATTCGATAGCTGAAATAAATCGTCCAGAAAAAAACATCTACCTCGCGACCCAACGGAAGAACCATTACCTGGTCAGCAAAATTATAATAGTTTTAAAGCAACACCAAAAGCAGCTCGGCAGCTCTTTAACAAATGAAAAATAGACACTCAGCTTTATGCTTATTGTGGTGTTTGTATTGTTTAAGTAAAACCACAGAAAGTCAAACCTCAACTGTGATTTATTGACTTCATGGACGAACTGACTACAAGGAGAGTGGGAGTTACTTTCTGACCATGTGCTTGCATGATTGACAGGTGACAAAACACTACATCTCTCCCCTCCTTGATAATAAACTTACAGTCGCATATATTGGTGAACTAGATCAAATAAGTTTACAATAACATCAACAAATGATAAGCATGTCTTCCAGCTACGGGTCTCTTAAAGTGTTCCGTGTTCGTACTAGTAGATTATTTGAACGTAATCTGTGAGCCTCGCTGGTGGGTCTCCTTTGTCTCTGTGACCTCCGCAGGCCTCTTTCATTTGCAGCTGGCGGTTTTGGGTCTTCATCTTGTGACAGAACTTCGGCTTGTTCTGGAAAGAAGTCCTCCGGTTCTTCCTGTTCTCTACGATCTTTTTCAGGTTTCAGGTTTTTTCGGGATGATTTTAAACATGGACGAATTCCGCGTTATGGACTTGAAACCGTCGCTAGCTGTAACCATAGATCCTTTTTTTCCTCTACAACAAGGGGTTCTGGATTAAAAGGACTGGTTAATTTGTTCGTCTTTGGTTGTCTCACAAGCACTGTATCACCTAGTTTGATATCGCTTGGTTTCGTGCCTAGTTTCAAGTCTGCATACGCCTTTATCTTTGACTTCTGTTCTGCATCTCTCTCTGCAATAGTCTTCCGAGTGTGGTGCAGGGTATCCTGTCTAGCTAACGGTGCTGGTGATATTTCTGGCAGGACAGTCTTGAGTTTCCTTCCGTTCAGTGCTTCATTTGGGGATATATTCGTGGTTGTGTGCGGTGTTGCACGATACTGTCTGAGAAATTTGTACAGTTCCTGTTTCCAATTTTTGCCCTCAACGACAGCAGTTCGCACACACTTCTCAAGGTTTGGCATGAAACGTTCTGCCTCGCCATTGGCTCTCGGCCAAAGAGGTTGAACTTTCCTGTGATGGAATCCTAAGTACTTCGCAAAATTGCTGAACTCAACTCCGTTGAATGGGGGGCCATTGTCGGTCTTCAGTTCGTCAGGGATTCCTTGCCTTGCGAATATGGCGTCGAGCCTCGGGATGACAGATTTAGCTGATGTAGACTTGACGATTTCAACTTCCGGGAAGCGGCTGTATTCGTTAATGACAACGATGAGATAGTCACCCGAAGGGAATGGTCCAAGGAAATCCATTGCCAGCATTTTCCATGGTCCACTAGGCAGCGACGTCATCTGCAAAGGTTCAATTCGTGATGTCTTGCTTGGAGTTACTGCTTGGCATGCAAGACAGTTATCGACTTTTTCTTTGACCATCCTGTCTATTCCAGGGAACCAGACCTTCTCACGAATTAAGCGCTTCGTCTTTACGATGCCTTGATGTCCCACGTGCGCCAGCTCTACTGCTCTTTCTCTCAGCTTGCACGGGACAACGATTCTATTGCCTCTCAGTACCACTCCGCTGTAGACCAGTAGCTCGTCCTTGAGTCTTCTGTAGTCTGATATCTCCGAATCAGTCCAGCGGTCTGTCTCAATCGCCTTGATCAGTGACCGGAGTGTGGAATCTTTTTCTGTTTCAGCCTGAATCTCTTGAAGCGTCATAGCCTTTGGTACTGCATTGGTGCACACATAGTTTACATGCTCGTCTGCAACGTTTCTCTCCGCGGTTGTCTGGCTGGGGATTGGGGTGCCTGCTCATGAAGTCGGCTGGGTTTTCATCATTCTTTCCAGGGCGATAGTCAAGATGACAGTTATATGGCATCAGCCTTAGCTTCCATCGGTCTATGCGAGCTGAAGTTGGCTTGTGACTCTTGAAGATGCCTAGGAGTGGCTGGTGATCTGTAACGATTGTGAACTCAGATCCGTAAAGGTAAAGATGAAAATGTTCCAGAGCCCACACAATCGCTAGCATTTCCCTCTCGGTTTGTGAGTATCTGGACTCCACGTCGCTGAGTGCTCGACTTGCATAGCTGATAACCTTGCCGTCCTGCGCTAGCAATCCTCCAAGACCAACAGGGCTTGCATCGACTATCACTTCGGTCTCTTGAGCAGGATTGAAGTATGACATGACATGACTCTTAGTCAGACTGTCCTTGAGTTTGTCAAACGCTTGTTGCTATTCGTCTGACCATTGCCAAGGTGTCTCCTTCCTAGTGAGAGCTCGTAACGGTGCCGTGATTGTAGCATACTCTGGGATGTAGCGCGAAACGTACTGGGCCATTCCTAGTAACGACTTGACTTCGCTCACATTCTCTGGCTCGCTCATGTTCGTGATCGCCTCTATTTTCCCAGGATCTGCTTTAATTCCTTCGCTGCTGAAGATGTGGCCATAGAAGGTAACCTCACTCCTTGAGAAACTACACTTCTCCTTGTTCAGACGTACGTCGTGTTGCTGGAGTCTGGTAAGGACACCATAGAGATTCTGATCGTGCTCTGCCGTAGTCGCCCCGAACACGATTATGTCGTCAGAGATATTCTTACACCCTGGTAGGCCTGTAAGTATTTCCTCGATTGCGTTCTGGAAGATCTCTGATGCGACGTTGATTCCAAACTTCAGACGTTTGTACCTCCTCAGTCCTACATGAGTGCTGAATGTCGTGATGTGGCGAATCTCTGGTTCTAGCTCAAGTTGACGGTATCCGGAAGAGAGATCCAGCTTGCTGAAGACTGTCGCACCGTTTAGATCAGCGACTAGATCATCTATGGTCGGCATTAGGTGCTTCTCACGCTTTACTGCCTTATTAGCTTCTCGCATGTCTTCACATAGTCTGACTTGTCCAGAGCTCTTTGGGACCACTACGATGGGGCTCACCCATGGGGTTGGGCCTGTCACCTTTTCGATGATGTCTAAGCTCTCTAGTCTCTCTAACGCCTTTTCCACGTCTTTTCTTACGTGAAAGGGGATTCGGCGGTGTGGTTGTTGCTTGGGTTGCACATCAGAGTCTATGTGAAGCTTGACTGCCTTTCCTCTCACTTTGCCAATGCCGCCAAACAGATCTTCAAATTCTCCGCTCGCGAGGTACTGGGGACTAGTCTTGTCGATTCCGACTTGGTTGACAATTTTCAGGAGTCCTAGCCTTTGCGCGGTGTCATATCGTAGGAGATTTCCTGAACTGCCTTTGACAATGTGCAGGGTCGCTGATGTGCTGTTGGATTTTGCAGTTATCCAGGCGTGAATAGTTTCTAACAGGGGTAGGGATGTGGGTGATCCATAAGAGAAAATTCGCCGTTTGGCTTGTGCTAGGGTTTTTGCTTTGCCTTTGTAAACTCTTCGGTAAGTGACTTCGTCGATGAGATTAACTGAAGCTCCGGAATCCAGCATCAGCTCTACGTATTCTCCGTCGATCTCCAATCTGCACATGGGTTGTTTCTTCTCTTCTACTGCGTATACGTAGTCCTCCTCATCTGCATCTTCTTCTTCCGTCACGCGTTTCACTGAACCGGGTGGAACTGTCCTACAAACTTTAGCAAAATGATTGAGCTTGCCACAGGAGTTGCATTTCTTGTTTCTAGCAGGGCAGGAGTCGTTGTGGGGATAGGCGCCACCACAATTTCTGCATTTCGATGACCCGTCGGACTTGCGTGACTGCTTGTGTGACTCCTCGCGTAGTTTGCTTTGTTTCTCTCGTCGGCGACCTTTGCCTTTCTTTGAATACGTTTCGTACTTCGACTTGTGTGTTACGGTGTTCACCATCGTTTTGTCACTCTCCACTTCTTTAGCTTGCGTTTCGCTAAGCTCGAGGGCTCTTCCAGCTTTTAAAAGAGCTGTTAAATCAAGATCCTCGCGTAGTGCTTTCCGCCCCAGTGCGTTTTGCTTGCAGCTTAGAATAATTTGCTCCTTGATTTCTTTATTGGCGTCTGCAAAGTCGCACGTCTTCGCAAGAGTTCTGAGTCTTGTGTGGAAACTGTCCAAACTCTCGCCTTCGTTTTGCTGAGCTTTTCTGAAATTGTAGACCTCGTAAGTTGTGTTGACTTGGGGATTGAAGTGAGCGGTAAGTTTTTCGACGGCCGTTTTGTAATCTTTGTCTTCGCCGGTGTTTTCAAGCGTGTCGAAAATCTCGTCGACTTAAGGACCGCTGTAATGAAACAGAAGAGCACGTTTCTGTTTTGCGTCTTCGATTCCCATGCCTACAATTAGATTCTCGAATCTGGCCAGCCATTTCTTCCACCTTGGGCCCACATTGCCGTCTAGATGCACTTGGAAAGCCGGGAAAGTCGGGAGCGAAACCGCCATGTGGTCGAATATTTGTCAGGTTTGTCTTGTCCGCGCTTTGGGATTCGAATTGCTTTGTCCGCGCTTCGGGACTTGAATTCTCTTACTGGATGTGCTCCGTGGATCCTCGTCGCCAGTTGTGGTGTTTGTATTGTTTAAGTAAATCCACAGAAAGTGAAACCTCAACTGAGATTTATTGACTTCATGGACGAACTGACTACAAGAAGAGTGGGAGTTACTTTCTGACCATGTGCTTGCATGATTGACATTTGAAAAAACACTACACTTATGTCCCTCCAAAAATGCTTGAAAACTTGTAGGAAGAACTCAGCTTTATGCTTATGTCCCTCCAAAAACGCTTGAAAACTTGTAGGAAGAAAATGTTTTCTCCAAAACCGCTATGAATAATCCGTTTCTTCAGCAAAACATTGTAGACTGCTGTACACTGCTGGCTGTAGGTTGTGTAGCCGCGGCAAGCCGCAAGAAGCGCGCGAAAAACAAAGCCTCGTTTCGGTTTAGGACCTTCTAAATATCCCGGATGACTATGGCCACCATGTTGGGGCAACATCGTCGTCGTCGTCGCTAGGCGCACGCGCCCGCGAGCCATGCCGCTAGCCACGATGACCATGAAAACTCAAACGCATGGTTTTCTCAATTTCTATCCTCGCACGGTAGTTATGGGGCTCCGCTCTGCGGCTCTTCGAGCCGCTGTGGAGCTCCGCTATGATAGTCTTTGGATCTACGCATGCGCCTTTCAAGCAGAAGCCTCCAGCCTTAAAATAGAAGTTATTGCATACGATCTCAGCCTGCATGATCGTTGCAAATCTGAAAGTTTACAGATCTTAACTCCTGCCACAGTGCATTATACAAGCAGAAAGTGAGATGGATTGTGATTCTCTATGATATTGAATTTTGCCTGTGACAATATTTGATTAAGGTGGCTTATTCTAGAGAAGACTGCTCAGACAGTACTAAAGTTCATCAAATCAGTACCCATAACGCACAATAGTGATTAAATGCAGTTCTTACCATCTTGCAGCATTTAAAATGTTCTTTGAAACGCATTTTAACTCGTGTTTGTACTCATTGTAGAAGCTAAGATATGATACTTGCAGCTGTCTGCCAAGAAACTCAGTCTTACAGATTTTAGACAAAACACATTAAAAGAGATTGTATGGGTAAGAAAGCCGTCATACAAGGGCGTAGGTTATAGTATGATTTCAAATCTTTTATTTATATTTAATAGTAGGGTACACAGTTAGGTTTATTGTTCAAATAAAATTTTCCTTACCACGATTGGATTTCCATAGGTATTACACTCTTTGTATCTACGCATGCGCCTTTCAGGCAAGGGCGTGGAGACTTAAAATAGAAGTTATTGAATAAGATCTCAGCCTGCATAGTCGTTGCAAATCTGAAAGTTTGCAGATCTTAACTCCTGCGACAGTGCATTATACAAGCAGAAAATGACATTGATTGTGATTCTCTGTGATATTGAAATTTTCCTGGGACGATATTTGATTAAGGTGGCTTAATCTATACAAGACTACTCAGACAGTACTGAAGTTCATCAAATCAGTACCCAAAATAACATTATAGTGATTAAATGCAGTTCTTACCATCTTCTAGCATTTAAAATGTTCTTTAAAACTCATTTTAACTCGTGTTTGTACTCATCGTAAAAGCTAAGATATGATAATTGCAGCTGTCTACCAAGAAACTCAGCCTTACAGATTTTAGACAAAATACATTATAAGAGATTGTATGGGTAAGAAAGCCGTCATACAAGGGCGTAGGTTATATAATGATTTCAAATCTTTTATTTATATGTAATAGTAGGGTACACAGTTAGGATTATTCTTCAAATAAAATTTTCCTTACCACGATTGGACTTCCATAGGTATTACACTCTTAGGATCTACGCATGCGCCTTTTAAGCAAAAGCCTGCAGCCTTAAAATAGAAGTTCTTGAATAAGGTTTCGGCTTGCATAATCGTTGCAAATCTGAAGGTTTGTAGATCTTAACTTCTTCGACAGTGCATTTTACAAGCAGAAAATGAGATTGATTGTGATTCTCTATAATATTGAATTTTTCCTGTGATGATATTTGATTAAGGTGGCTTATTCTATAGAAGACTGCTCAGACAGTACTAAAGTTCATCAAATCAGTAAGCAAAGTAACACAATAGTGATTAAATGCAGTTCTTACCATCTTGTAGCATTTAAAATGTTCTTTAAAACCCATTTTAACTCGTGTTTGTACTCATTGTAGAAGCTAAGATATGATACTTAGCAGCTGTAAACACAGATTGCCGATTAATATGCCGCTTTCACCGTGTTGTAGCATTTAATATGTACTTTGTAACGCACTTTATCTCGTGTTTATACTCATTCTAGAAGCTGAGATACGATACAAGGTTATTTTATCCTATTTCGGCTTGCAGAATTTTTGCAATTCTGACACTTTGCAGATTCATGCTATACCCCAAATGCCAATATTTAAGAATAAAATCAGATTGATTGTGATTCGTGATTATATTGTAGTTTAACTGTGGATATATTTACTTAAGTCAGCTGATTCTAAAGAAGACTGCTCACAGAGGACTAAACTTTATCAAACGAGTGCTTATTACACAGATTGCCGATTAATATGCCGCTTTCAGCGTGTTGTAGCATTTAATATGTACTTTGTAACGCACTTTATCTCGTGTTTATACTCATTCTAGACGCTGAGATACGATACATGCAGCTGGCTGTCAAGAAACTCAGCCTCACAGATTTTGGTCAAAATGCATTATAAGAGATTGTATGGGCAGGACGACCGTCTTGTAGGTAAGTAAGTGATGTAAGCATTTCTAATCTTCTCTTTAGTTGTAATAGCACGTTTTACTCTAAGTTTTAAGTTTCGAATAAAATTTTGATTAGAACGATTTAATTTCAATGTAATTTTTAAGGCTTTGACTTTTTGCCACTACGCATGCGCGTTTAAGACACGAACCTACCCCCTTGGAATAAAGTTTATTTTATCCTATTTCGGCTTGCAGAATTTTTGCAATTCTGACACTTTGCAGATTCATGCTATACCCCAAATGCCAACATTTAAGGATAAAATCAGATTGATTGTGATTCGTGATTATATTGTAGTTTAACTGTGGATATATTTACTTAAGTCAGCTGATTCTAAAGAAGACTGCTCACAGAGTACTAAACTTTATCAAACGAGTGCTTATTACACAGATTGCCGATTAATATGCCGCTTTCACCGTGTTGTAGCATTTAATATGTACTTTGTAACGCACTTTATCTCGTGTTTATACTCATTCTAGACGCTGAGATACGATACATGCAGCTGGCTGTCAAGAAACTCAGCCTCACAGATTTTGGTCAAAATGCATTATAAGAGATTGTATGGGCAGGACGACCGTCTTGTAGGTAAGTAAGTTATGTAAGCATTTCTAAACTTCTCTTTAGTTGTAATAGCACGTTTTACTCTAAGTTTAAAGTTTCGAATAAAATTTTGATTAGAACGATTTAATTTCAATGTAATTTTTAAGGCTTTGACTTTTTGCCACTACGCATGCGCGTTTAAGACACGAACCTACCCCCTTGGAATAAAGGTTATTTTATCCTATTTCGGCTTGCAGAATTTTTGCAATTCTGACACTTTGCAGATTCATGCTATACCCCAAATGCCAATATGTAAGAATAAAATCAGATTGATTGTGATTCGTGATTATATTGTAGTTTAGCTGTGGATATATTTACTTAAGTCAGCTGATTCTAAAGAAGACTTTTCACACAGTACTAAACTTTATCAAACGAGTGCTTATTACACAGATTGCCGATTAATATGCCGCTTTCACCGTGTTGTAGCATTTAATATGTACTTTGTAACGCACTTTATCTCGTGTTTATACTCATTCTAGACGCTGAGATACGATACATGCAGCTGGCTGTCAAGAAACTCAGCCTCACAGATTTTGGTCAAAATGCATTATAAGAGATTGTATGGGCAGGACGACCGTCTTTTAGGTAAGTAAGTTATGTAAGCATTTCTAAACTTCTCTTTAGTTGTAATAGCACGTTTTACTCTAAGTTTAAAGTTTCGAATAAAATTTTGATTAGAACGATTTAATTTCAATGTAATTTTTAAGGCTTTGACTTTTTGCCACTACGCATGCGCGTTTAAGACACGAACCTACCCCCTTGGAATAAAGGTTATTTTATCCTATTTCGGCTTGCAGAATTTTTGCAATTCTGACACTTTGCAGATTCATGCTATACCCCAAATGCCAATATGTAAGAATAAAATCAGATTGATTGTGATTCGTGATTATATTGTAGTTTAGCTGTGGATATATTTACTTAAGTCAGCTGATTCTAAAGAAGACTTTTCACACAGTACTAAACTTTATCAAACGAGTGCTTATTACACAGATTGCCGATTAATATGCCGCTTTCACCGTGTTGTAGCAATTAATATGTACTTTGTAACGCACTTTATCTCGTGTTTATACTCATTCTAGACGCTGAGATACGATACATGCAGCTGGCTGTCAAGAAACTCAGCCTCACAGATTTTGGTCAAAATGCATTATAAGAGATTGTATGGGCAGGACGACCGTCTTGTAGGTAAGTAAGTGATGTAAGCATTTCTAATCTTCTCTTTAGTTGTAATAGCACGTTTTACTCTAAGTTTTAAGTTTCGAATAAAATTTTGATTAGAACGATTTAATTTCAATGTAATTTTTAAGGCTTTGACTTTTTGCCACTACGCATGCGCGTTTAAGACACGAACCTACCCCCTTGGAATAAAGGTTATTTTATCCTATTTCGGCTTGCAGAATTTTTGCAATTCTGACACTTTGCAGATTCATGCTATACCCCAAATGCCAATATTTAAGAATAAAATCAGATTGATTGTGATTCGTGATTATATTGTAGTTTAGCTGTGGATATATTTACTTAAGTCAGCTGATTCTAAAGAAGACTGCTCACAGAGTACTAAACTTTATCAAACGAGTGCTTATTACACAGATTGCCGATTAATATGCCGCTTTCACCGTGTTGTAGCATTTAATATGTACTTTGTAACGCACTTTATCTCGTGTTTATACTCATTCTAGACGCTGAGATACGATACATGCAGCTGGCTGTCAAGAAACTCAGCCTCACAGATTTTGGTCAAAATGCATTATAAGAGATTGTATGGGCAGGACGACCGTCTCTTAGGTAAGTAAGTTATGTAAGCATTTCTAATCTTCTCTTTAGTTGTAATAGCACGTTTTACTCTAAGTTTTAAGTTATGAATAAAATTTTGATTAGAACGATTTAATTTCAATGTAATTTTTAAGGCTTTGACTTTTTCCCACTACGCATGCGCGTTTAAGACACGAACCTACCCCCTTGGAATAAAGGTTATTTCATCCTATTTCGGCTTGCAGAATTTTTGCAATTCTGACACTTTGCAGATTCATGCTATACCCCAAATGCCAATATTTAAGAATAAAATCAGATTGATTGTGATTCGTGATTATATTGTAGTTTAGCTGTGGATATATTTACTTAAGTCAGCTGATTCTAAAGAAGACTTTTCACAGAGTACTAAACTTTATCAAACGAGTGCTTATTACACAGATTGCCGATTAATATGCCGCTTTCACCGTGTTGTAGCATTTAATATGTACTTTGTAACGCACTTTATCTCGTGTTTATACTCATTCTAGACGCTGAGATACGATACATGCAGCTGGCTGTCAAGAAACTCAGCCTCACAGATTTTGGTCAAAATGCATTATAAGAGATTGTATGGGCAGGACGACCGTCTTGTAGGTAAGTAAGTTATGTAAGCATTTCTAAACTTCTCTTTAGTTGTAATAGCACGTTTTACTCTAAGTTTAAAGTTTCGAATAAAATTTTGATTAGAACGATTTAATTTCAATGTAATTTTTAAGGCTTTGACTTTTTGCCACTACGCATGCGCGTTTAAGACACGAACCTACCCCCTTGGAATAAAGGTTATTTTATCCTATTTCGGCTTGCAGAATTTTTGCAATTCTGACACTTTGCAGATTCATGCTATACCCCAAATGCCAATATGTAAGAATAAAATCAGATTGATTGTGATTCGTGATTATATTGTAGTTTAGCTGTGGATATATTTACTTAAGTCAGCTGATTCTAAAGAAGACTTTTCACACAGTACTAAACTTTATCAAACGAGTGCTTATTACACAGATTGCCGATTAATATGCCGCTTTCACCGTGTTGTAGCATTTAATATGTACTTTGTAACGCACTTTATCTCGTGTTTATACTCATTCTAGACGCTGAGATACGATACATGCAGCTGGCTGTCAAGAAACTCAGCCTCACAGATTTTGGTCAAAATGCATTATAAGTGATGTAAGCATTTCTAATCTTCTCTTTAGTTGTAATAGCACGTTTTACTCTAAGTTTTAAGTTTCGAATAAAATTTTGATTAGAACGATTTAATTTCAATGTAATTTTTAAGGCTTTGACTTTTTGCCACTACGCATGCGCGTTTAAGACACGAACCTACCCCCTTGGAATAAAGGTTATTTTATCCTATTTCGGCTTGCAGAATTTTTGCAATTCTGACACTTTGCAGATTCATGCTATACCCCAAATGCCAATATTTAAGAATAAAATCAGATTGATTGTGATTCGTGATTATATTGTAGTTTAGCTGTGGATATATTTACTTAAGTCAGCTGATTCTAAAGAAGACTGCTCACAGAGTACTAAACTTTATCAAACGAGTGCTTATTACACAGATTGCCGATTAATATGCCTTTTTCACCGTGTTGTAGCATTTAATATGTACTTTGTAACGCACTTTATCTCGTGTTTATACTCATTCTAGACGCTGAGATACGATACATGCAGCTGGCTGTCAAGAAACTCAGCCTCACAGATTTTGGTCAAAATGCATTATAAGAGATTGTATGGGCAGGACGACCGTCTCTTAGGTAAGTAAGTTATGTAAGCATTTGTAATCTTCTCTTTAGTTGTAATAGCACGTTTTACTCTAAGTTTTAAGTTTCGAATAAAATTTTGATTAGAACGATTTAATTTCAATGTAATTTTTAAGGCTTTGACTTTTTGCCACTACGCATGCGCGTTTAAGACACGAACCTACCCCCTTGGAATAAGGTTTATTTTATCCTATTTCGGCTTGCAGAATTTTTGCAATTCTGACACTTTGCAGATTCATGCTATACCCCAAATGCCAATATTTAAGAATAAAATCAGATTGATTGTGATTCGTGATTATATTGTAGTTTAGCTGTGGATATATTTACTTAAGTCAGCTGATTCTAAAGAAGACTTTTCACACAGTACTAAACTTTATCAAACGAGTGCTTATTACACAGATTGCCTATTAATATGCCGCTTTCACCGTGTTGTAGCATTTAATATGTACTTTGTAACGCACTTTATCTCGTGTTTATACTCATTCTAGACGCTGAGATACGATACATGCAGCTGGCTGTCAAGAAACTCAGCCTCACAGATTTTGGTCAAAATGCATTATAAGAGATTGTATGGGCAGGACGACCGTCTCTTAGGTAAGTAAGTTATGTAAGCATTTCTAATCTTCTCTTTAGTTGTAATAGCACGTTTTACTCTAAGTTTTAAGTTATGAATAAAATTTTGATTAGAACGATTTAATTTCAATGTAATTTTTAAGGCTTTGACTTTTTGCCACTACGCATGCGCGTTTAAGACACGAACCTACCCCCTTGGAATAAAGGTTATTTCATCCTATTTCGGCTTGCAGAATTTTTGCAATTCTGACACTTTGCAGATTCATGCTATACCCCAAATGCCAATATTTAAGAATAAAATCAGATTGATTGTGATTCGTGATTATATTGTAGTTTAGCTGTGGATATATTTACTTAAGTCAGCTGATTCTAAAGAAGACTTTTCACACAGTACTAAACTTTATCAAACGAGTGCTTATTACACAGATTGCCGATTAATATGCCGCTTTCACCGTGTTGTAGCATTTAATATGTACTTTGTAACGCACTTTATCTCGTGTTTATACTCATTCTAGACGCTGAGATACGATACATGCAGCTGGCTGTCAAGAAACTCAGCCTCACAGATTTTGGTCAAAATGCATTATAAGAGATTGTATGGGCAGGACGACCGTCTTGTAGGTAAGTAAGTTATGTAAGCATTTCTAAACTTCTCTTTAGTTGTAATAGCACGTTTTACTCTAAGTTTTAAGTTTTGAATAAAATTTTGATTAGAACGATTTAATTTCAATGTAATTTTTAAGGCTTTGACTTTTTGCCACTACGCATGCGCGTTTAAGACACGAACCTACCCCCTTGGAATAAAGGTTATTTTATCCTATTTCGGCTTGCAGAATTTTTGCAATTCTGACACTTTGCAGATTCATGCTATACCCCAAATGCCAATATGTAAGAATAAAATCAGATTGATTGTGATTCGTGATTATATTGTAGTTTAGCTGTGGATATATTTACTTAAGTCAGCTGATTCTAAAGAAGACTTTTCACACAGTACTAAACTTTATCAAACGAGTGCTTATTACACAGATTGCCGATTAATATGCCGCTTTCACCGTGTTGTAGCATTTAATATGTACTTTGTAACGCACTTTATCTCGTGTTTATACTCATTCTAGACGCTGAGATACGATACATGCAGCTGGCTGTCAAGAAACTCAGCCTCACAGATTTTGGTCAAAATCCAATATAAGAGATTGTATGGGATGGACGACCGTCTTGTAGGTAAGTAAGTTATGTAAGCATTTCTAATCTTCTCTTTAGTTGTAATAGCACGTTTTACTCTAAGTTTTAAGTTTCGAATAAAATTTTGATTAGAACGATTTAATTTCAATGTAATTTTTAAGGCTTTGGCTTTTTGCCACTACGCATGCGCGTTTAAGACACGAACCTACCCCCTTGGAATAAAGGTTATTTCATCCTATTTCGGCTTGCAGAATTTTTTCAATTCTGACACTTTGCAGATTCATGCTATACCCCAAATGCCAATATTTAAGAATAAAATCAGATTGATTGTGATTCGTGATTATATTGTAGTTTAGCTGTGGATATATTTACTTAAGTCAGCTGATTCTAAAGAAGACTGCTCACAGAGTACTAAACTTTATCAAACGAGTGCTTATTACACAGATTGCCGATTAATATGCCGCTTTCACCGTGTTGTAGCATTTAATATGTACTTTGTAACGCACTTTATCTCGTGTTTATACTCATTCTAGACCCTGAGATACGATACATGCAGCTGGCTGTCAAGAAACTCAGCCTCACAGATTTTGGTCAAAATGCATTATAAGAGATTGTATGGGCAGGACGACCGTCTTGTAGGTAAGTAAGTGATGTAAGCATTTCTAATCTTCTCTTTAGTTGTAATAGCACGTTTTACTCTAAGTTTTAAGTTTCGAATAAAATTTTGATTAGAACGATTTAATTTCAATGTAATTTTTAAGGCTTTGGCTTTTTGCCACTACGCATGCGCGTTTAAGACACGAACCTACCCCCTTGGAATAAAGGTTATTTTATCCTATTTCGGCTTGCAGAATTTTTGCAATTCTGACACTTTGCAGATTCATGCTATACCCCAAATGCCAATATTTAAGAATAAAATCAGATTGATTGTGATTCATGATTATATTGTAGTTTAGCTGTGGATATATTTACTTAAGTCAGCTGATTCTAAAGAAGACTGCTCACAGAGGACTAAACTTTATCAAACGAGTGCTTATTACACAGATTGCCGATTAATATGCCGCTTTCAGCGTGTTGTAGCATTTAATATGTACTTTGTAACGCACTTTATCTCGTGTTTATACTCATTCTAGACGCTGAGATACGATACATGCAGCTGGCTGTCAAGAAACTCAGCCTCACAGATTTTGGTCAAAATGCATTATAAGAGATTGTATGGGCAGGACGACCGTCTTGTAGGTAAGTAAGTGATGTAAGCATTTCTAATCTTCTCTTTAGTTGTAATAGCACGTTTTACTCTAAGTTTTAAGTTTCGAATAAAATTTTGATTAGAACGATTTAATTTCAATGTAATTTTTAAGGCTTTGGCTGTTTGCCACTACGCATGCGCGTTTAAAACACGAACCTACCCCCTTGGAATAAAGGTTATTTTATCCTATTTTGGCTTGCAGAATTTTTGCAATTCTGACACTTTGCAGATTCATGCTATACCCCAAATGCCAATATTTAAGAATAAAATCAGATTGATTGTGATTCGTGATTATATTGTAGTTTAGCTGTGGATATATTTACTTAAGTCAGCTGATTCTAAAGAAGACTGGTCACAGAGTACTAAACTTTATCAAACGAGTGCTTATTACACAGATTGCCGATTAATATGCCGCTTTCACCGTGTTGTAGCATTTAATATGTACTTTGTAACGCACTTTATCTCGTGTTTATACTCATTCTAGACGCTGAGATACGATACATGCAGCTGGCTGTCAAGAAACTCAGCCTCACAGATTTTGGTCAAAATGCAATATAAGAGATTGTATGGGATGGACGACCGTCTTGTAGGTAAGTAAGTTATGTAAGCATTTGTAATCTTCTCTTTAGTTGTAATAGCACGTTTTACTCTAAGTCTTAAGTTTCGAATAAAATTTTGATTAGAACGATTTAATTTCAATGTAATTTTTAAGGCTTTGACTTTTTGCCACTACGCATGCGCGTTTAAGACACGAACCTACCCCCTTGGAATAAAGTTTATTTTATCCTATTTCGGCTTGCAGAATTTTTGCAATTCTGACACTTTGCAGATTCATGCTATACCCCAAATGCCAATATTTAAGAATAAAATCAGATTGATTGTGATTCGTGATTGTATTGTAGTTTAGCTGTGGATATATTTACTTAAGTCAGCTGATTCTAAAGAAGACTGCTCACAGAGTACTAAACTTTATCAAACGAGTGCTTATTACACAGATTGCCGATTAATATGCCGCTTTCACCGTGTCGTAGCATTTAATATGTACTTTGTAACGCACTTTATCTCGTGTTTATACTCATTCTAGACCCTGAGATACGATACATGCAGCTGGCTGTCAAGAAACTCAGCCTCACAGATTTTGGTCAAAATGCATTATTAGAGATTGTATGGGCAGGACGACCGTCTTGTAGGTAAGTAAGTTATGTAAGCATTTCTAATCTTCTCTTTAGTTGTAATAGCACGTTTTACTCTAAGTGTTAAGTTTCGAATAAGATTTTGATTAGAACGATTTCATTTCAATGTAATTTTTAAGGCTTTGACTTTTTGCCACTACGCATGCGCGTTTAAGACACGAACCTACCCCCTTGGAATAAAGTTTATTTTATCCTATTTCGGCTTGCAGAATTTTTGCAATTCTGACACTTTGCAGATTCATGCTATACCCCAAATGCCAATATTTAAGAATAAAATCAGATTGATTGTGATTCGTGATTATATTGTAGTTTAGCTGTGGATATATTTACTTAAGTCAGCTGATTCTAAAGAAGACTGCTCACAGAGTACTAAACTTTATCAAACGAGTGCTTATTACACAGATTGCCGATTAATATGCCGCTTTCACCGTGTCGTAGCATTTAATATGTACTTTCTAACGCACTTTATCTTCTGTTTATACTCATTCTAGACGCTGAGATACGATACATGCAGCTGGCTGTCAAGAAACTCAGCCTCACAGATTTTGGTCAAAATGCAATATAAGAGATTGTATGGGATGGACGACCGTCTTGTAGGTAAGTAAGTTATGTAAGCATTTGTAATTATCTCTTTAGTTGTAATAGCACGTTTTACTCTAAGTCTTAAGTTTCGAATAAAATTTTGATTAGAACGATTTAATTTCAATGTAATTTTTAAGGCTTTGACTTTTTGCCACTACGCATGCGCGTTTAAGACACGAACCTACCCCCTTGGAATAAAGTTTATTTTATCCTATTTCGGCTTGCAGAATTTTTGCAATTCTGACACTTTGCAGATTCATGCTATACCCCAAATGCCAATATTTAAGAATAAAATCAGATTGATTGTGATTCGTGATTGTATTGTAGTTTAGCTGTGGATATATTTACTTAAGTCAGCTGATTCTAAAGAAGACTGCTCACAGAGTACTAAACTTTATCAAACGAGTGCTTATTACACAGATTGCCGATTAATATGCCGCTTTCACCGTGTCGTAGCATTTAATATGTACTTTGTAACGCACTTTATCTCGTGTTTATACTCATTCTAGACCCTGAGATACGATACATGCAGCTGGCTGTCAAGAAACTCAGCCTCACAGATTTTGGTCAAAATGCATTATTAGAGATTGTATGGGCAGGACGACCGTCTTGTAGGTAAGTAAGTTATGTAAGCATTTCTAATCTTCTCTTTAGTTGTAATAGCACGTTTTACTCTAAGTGTTAAGTTTCGAATAAGATTTTGATTAGAACGATTTCATTTCAATGTAATTTTTAAGGCTTTGACTTTTTGCCACTACGCATGCGCGTTTAAGACACGAACCTACCCCCTTGGAATAAAGTTTATTTTATCCTATTTCGGCTTGCAGAATTTTTGCAATTCTGACACTTTGCAGATTCATGCTATACCCCAAATGCCAATATTTAAGAATAAAATCAGATTGATTGTGATTCGTGATTATATTGTAGTTTAGCTGTGGATATATTTACTTAAGTCAGCTGATTCTAAAGAAGACTGCTCACAGAGTACTAAACTTTATCAAACGAGTGCTTATTACACAGATTGCCGATTAATATGCCGCTTTCACCGTGTCGTAGCATTTAATATGTACTTTCTAACGCACTTTATCTTCTGTTTATACTCATTCTAGACGCTGAGATACGATACATGCAGCTGGCTGTCAAGAAACTCAGCCTCACAGATTTTGGTCAAAATCCAATATAAGAGATTGTATGGGATGGACGACCGTCTTGTAGGTAAGTAAGTTATGTAAGCATTTCTAATCTTCTCTTTAGTTGTAATAGCACGTTTTACTCTAAGTCTTAAGTTTCGAATAAAATTTTGATTAGAACGATTTAATTTCAATGTAATTTTTAAGGCTTTGACTTTTTCCCACTACGCATGCGCGTTTAAGACACGAACCTACCCCCTTGGAATAAAGGTTATTTCATCCTATTTCGGCTTGCAGAATTTTTGCAATTCTGACACTTTGCAGATTCATGCTATACCCCAAATGCCAATATTTAAGAATAAAATCAGATTGATTGTGATTCGTGATTATATTGTAGTTTAGCTGTGGATATATTTACTAAAGTCAGCTGATTCTAAAGAAGACTTTTCACACAGTACTAAACTTTATCAAACGAGTGCTTATTACACAGATTGCCGATTAATATGCCGCTTTCACCGTGTTGTAGCATTTAATATGTACTTTGTAACGCACTTTATCTCGTGTTTATACTCATTCTAGACGCTGAGATACGATACATGCAGCTGGCTGTCAAGAAACTCAGCCTCACAGATTTTGGTCAAAATGCATTATAAGAGATTGTATGGGCAGGACGACCGTCTTGTAGGTAAGTAAGTGATGTAAGCATTTCTAATCTTCTCTTTAGTTGTAATAGCACGTTTTACTCTAAGTTTTAAGTTTCGAATAAAATTTTGATTAGAACGATTTAATTTCAATGTAATTTTTAAGGCTTTGGCTGTTTCCCACTACGCATGCGCGTTTAAGACACGAACCTACCCCCTTGGAATAAAGGTTATTTTATCCTATTTCGGCTTGCAGAATTTTTGTAATTCTGACACTTTGCAGATTCATGCTATACCCCAAATGCCAATATTTAAGAATAAAATCAGATTGATTGTGATTCGTGATTATATTGTAGTTTAGCTGTGGATATATTTACTTAAGTCAGCTGATTCTAAAGAAAACTGCTCACAGAGTACTAAACTTTATCAAACGAGTGCTTATTACACAGATTGCCGATTAATATGCCGCTTTCACCGTGTTGTAGCATTTAATATGTACTTTGTAACGCACTTTATCTCGTGTTTATACTCATTCTAGACGCTGAGATACGATACATGCAGCTGGCTGTCAAGAAACTCAGCCTCACAGATTTTGGTCAAAATGCATTATAAGAGATTGTATGGGCAGGACGACCGTCTTGTAGGTAAGTAAGTGATGTAAGCATTTCTAATCTTCTCTTTAGTTGTAATAGCACGTTTTACTCTAAGTTTTAAGTTTCGAATAAAATTTTGATTAGAACGATTTAATTTCAATGTAATTTTTAAGGCTTTGGCTGTTTCCCACTACGCATGCGCGTTTAAGACACGAACCTACCCCCTTGGAATAAAGGTTATTTTATCCTATTTCGGCTTGCAGAATTTTTGTAATTCTGACACTTTGCAGATTCATGCTATACCCCAAATGCCAATATTTAAGAATAAAATCAGATTGATTGTGATTCGTGATTATATTGTAGTTTAGCTGTGGATATATTTACTTAAGTCAGCTGATTCTAAAGAAAACTGCTCACAGAGTACTAAACTTTATCAAACGAGTGCTTATTACACAGATTGCCGATTAATATGCCGCTTTTACCGTGTTGTAGCATTTAATATGTACTTTGTAACGCACTTTATCTCGTGTTTATACTCATTCTAGACGCTGAGATACGATACATGCAGCTGGCTGTCAAGAAACTCAGCCTCACAGATTTTGGTCAAAATGCATTATAAGAGATTGTATGGGCAGGACGACCGTCTTGTAGGTAAGTAAGTGATGTAAGCATTTCTAATCTTCTCTTTAGTTGTAATAGCACGTTTTACTCTAAGTTTTAAGTTTCGAATAAAATTTTGATTAGAACGATTTAATTTCAATGTAATTTTTAAGGCTTTGGCTTTTTGCCACTACGCATGCGCGTTTAAGACACGAACCTACCCCCTTGGAATAAAGGTTATTTTATCCTATTTCGGCTTGCAGAATTTTTGCAATTCTGACACTTTGCAGATTCATGCTATACCCCAAATGCCAATATTTAAGAATAAAATCAGATTGATTGTGATTCGTGATTATATTGTAGTTTAGCTGTGGATATATTTACTTAAGTCAGCTGATTCTAAAGAAAACTGCTCACAGAGGACTAAACTTTATCAAACGAGTGCTTATTACACAGATTGCCGATTAATATGCCGCTTTCACCGTGTTGTAGCATTTAATATGTACTTTCTAACGCACTTTATCTCGTGTTTATACTCATTCTAGACGCTGAGATACGATACATGCAGCTGGCTGTCAAGAAACTCAGCCTCACAGATTTTGGTCAAAATGCATTATAAGAGATTGTATGGGCAGGACGACCGTCTTGTAGGTAAGTAAGTGATGTAAGCATTTCTAATCTTCTCTTTAGTTGTAATAGCACGTTTTACTCTAAGTTTTAAGTTTCGAATAAAATTTTGATTAGAACGATTTAATTTCAATGTAATTTTTAAGGCTTTGGCTTTTTGCCACTACGCATGCGCGTTTAAGACACGAACCTACCCCCTTGGAATAAAGGTTATTTTATCCTATTTCGGCTTGCAGAATTTTTGCAATTCTGACACTTTGCAGATTCATGCTATACCCCAAATGCCAATATTTAAGAATAAAATCAGATTGATTGTGATTCGTGATTATATTGTAGTTTAGCTGTGGATATATTTACTTAAGTCAGCTGATTCTAAAGAAGACTGCTCACAGAGGACTAAACTTTATCAAACGAGTGCTTATTACACAGATTGCCGATTAATATGCCGCTTTCACCGTGTTGTAGCATTTAATATCTACTTTGTAACGCACTTTTTCTCGTGTTTATACTCATTCTAGACGCTGAGATACGATACATGCAGCTGGCTGTCAAGAAACTCAGCCTTACAGATTTTGGTCAAAATGCATTATAAGAGATTGTATGGGCAGGACGACCGTCCTGTAGGTAAGTAAGTTATGTAAGCATTTCTAAACTTCTCTTTAGTTGTAATAGCACGTTTTACTCTAAGTTTTAAGTTTCGAAACAAATTTTGATTAGAACGATTTAATTTCAATGTAATTTTTAAGGCTTTGGCTGTTTGCCACTACGCATGCGAGTTTAAAACACGAACCTACCCCCTTGGAATAAAGGTTATTTTATCCTATTTTGGCTTGCAGAATTTTTGCAATTCTGACACTTTGCAGATTCATGCTATACCCCAAATGCCAATATTTAAGAATAAAATCAGATTGATTGTGATTCGTGATTATATTGTAGTTTAGCTGTGGATATATTTACTTAAGTCAGCTGATTCTAAAGAAGACTTTTCACACAGTACTAAACTTTATCAAACGAGTGCTTATTACACAGATTGCCGATTAATATGCCGCTTTCACCGTGTTGTAGCATTTAATATGTACTTTCTAACGCACTTTATCTCGTGTTTATACTCATTCTAGACGCTGAGATACGATACATGCAGCTGGCTGTCAAGAAACTCAGCCTCACAGATTTTGGTCAAAATGCATTATAAGAGATTGTATGGGCAGGACGACCGTCTTGTAGGTAAGTAAGGTATGTAAGCATTTCTAATCTTCTCTTTAGTTGTAATAGCACGTTTTACTCTAAGTTTTAAGTTTCGAATAAAATTTTGATTAGAACGATTTAATTTCAATGTAATTTTTAAGGCTTTGACTTTTTGCCACTACGCATGCGCGTTTAAGACACGAACCTACCCCCTTGGAATAAAGGTTATTTTATCGTATTTTGGCTTGCAGAATTTTTGCAATTCTGACACTTTGCAGATTCATGCTATACCCCAAATGCCAATATTTAAGAATAAAATCAGATTGATTGTGATTCGTGATTATATTGTAGTTTAGCTGTGGATATATTTACTTAAGTCAGCTGATTCTAAAGAAGACTGCTCACAGAGGACTAAACTTTATCAAACGAGTGCTTATTACACAGATTGCCGATTAATATGCCGCTTTCACCGTGTTGTAGCATTTAATATCTACTTTGTAACGCACTTTTTCTCGTGTTTATACTCATTCTAGACGCTGAGATACGATACATGCAGCTGGCTGTCAAGAAACTAAGCCTCACAGATTTTGGTCAAAATGCATTATAAGAGATTGTATGGGCAGGACGACCGTCTTGTAGGTAAGTAAGTGATGTAAGCATTTCTAATCTTCTCTTTAGTTGTAATAGCACGTTTTACTCTAAGTTTTAAGTTTCGAATAAAATTTTGATTAGAACGATTTAATTTCAATGTAATTTTTAAGGCTTTGGCTTTTTGCCACTACGCATGCGCGTTTAAGACACGAACCTACCCCCTTGGAATAAAGGTTATTTTATCCTATTTCGGCTTGCAGAATTTTTGCAATTCTGACACTTTGCAGATTCATGCTATACCCCAAATGCCAATATTTAAGAATAAAATCAGATTGATTGTGATTCGTGATTATATTGTAGTTTAGCTGTGGATATATTTACTTAAGTCAGCTGATTCTAAAGAAGACTTTTCACACAGTACTAAACTTTATCAAACGAGTGCTTATTACACAGATTGCCGATTAATATGCCGCTTTCACCGTGTTGTAGCATTTAATATGTACTTTGTAACGCACTTTATCTCGTGTTTATACTCATTCTAGACGCTGAGATACGATACATGCAGCTGGCTGTCAAGAAACTCAGCCTCACAGATTTTGGTCAAAATGCATTATAAGAGATTGTATGGGCAGGACGACCGTCTTGTAGGTAAGTAAGTGATGTAAGCATTTCTAATCTTCTCTTTAGTTGTAATAGCACGTTTTACTCTAAGTTTTAAGTTTCGAATAAAATTTTGATTAGAACGATTTAATTTCAATGTAATTTTTAAGGCTTTGGCTGTTGGCCACTACGCATGCGCGTTTAAAACACGAACCTACCCCCTTGGAATAAAGGTTATTTTCTCCTATTTTGGCTTGCAGAATTTTTGCAATTCTGACACTTTGCAGATTTATGCTATACCCCAAATGCCAATATTTAAGAATAAAATCAGATTGATTGTGATTCGTGATTATATTGTCGTTTAGCTGTGGATATATTTACTTAAGTCAGCTGATTCTAAAGAAGACTTTTCACACAGTACTAAACTTTATCAAACGAGTGCTTATTACACAGATTGCCGATTAATATGCCGCTTTCACCGTGTTGTAGCATTTAATATGTACTTTGTAACGCACTTTATCTCGTGTTTATACTCATTCTAGACGCTGAGATACGATACATGCAGCTGGCTGTCAAGAAACTCAGCCTCACAGATTTTGGTCAAAATGCATTATAAGAGATTGTATGGGCAGGACGACCGTCTTGTAGGTAAGTAAGTTATGTAAGCATTTGTAATCTTCTCTTTAGTTGTAATAGCACGTTTTACTCTAAGTCTTAAGTTTCGAATAAAATTTTGATTAGAACGATTTAATTTCAATGTAATTTTTAAGGCTTTGACTTTTTGCCACTACGCATGCGCGTTTAAGACACGAACCTACCCTCTTGGAATAAAGGTTATTTTATCCTATTTCGGCTTGCAGAATTTTTGCAATTCTGACACTTTGCAGATTCATGCTATACCCCAAATGCCAATATTTAAGAATAAAATCAGATTGATTGTGATTCGTGATTATATTGTAGTTTAGCTGTGGATATATTTACTTAAGTCAGCTGATTCTAAAGAAAACTGCTCACAGAGTACTAAACTTTATCAAACGAGTGCTTATTACACAGATTGCCGATTAATATGCCGCTTTTACCGTGTTGTAGCATTTAATATGTACTTTCTAACGCACTTTATCTCGTGTTTATACTCATTCTAGACGCTGAGATACGATACATGCAGCTGGCTGTCAAGAAACTCAGCCTCACAGATTTTGGTCAAAATGCATTATAAGAGATTGTATGGGCAGGACGACCGTCTTGTAGGTAAGTAAGTGATGTAAGCATTTCTAATCTTGTCTTTAGTTGTAATAGCACGTTTTACTCTAAGTTTTAAGTTTCGAATAAAATTTTGATTAGAACGATTTAATTTCAATGTAATTTTTAAGGCTTTGGCTTTTTGCCACTACGCATGCGCGTTTAAGACACGAACCTACCCCCTTGGAATAAAGGTTATTTTATCCTATTTCGGCTTGCAGAATTTTTGCAATTCTGACACTTTGCAGATTCATGCTATACCCCAAATGCCAATATTTAAGAATAAAATCAGATTGATTGTGATTCGTGATTATATTGTAGTTTAGCTGTGGATATATTTACTTAAGTCAGCTGATTCTAAAGAAAACTGCTCACAGAGTACTAAACTTTATCAAACGAGTGCTTATTACACAGATTGCCGATTAATATGCCGCTTTCACCGTGTTGTAGCATATAATATGTACTTTCTAACGCACTTTATCTCGTGTTTATGCTCATTCTAGACGCTGAGATACGATACATGCAGCTGGCTGTCAAGAAACTCAGCCTCACAGATTTTGGTCAAAATGCATTATAAGAGATTGTATGGGCAGGACGACCGTCTTGTAGGTAAGTAAGTGATGTAAGCATTTCTAATCTTCTCTTTAGTTGTAATAGCACGTTTTACTCTAAGTCTTAAGTTTCGAATAAAATTTTGATTAGAACGATTTAATTTCAATGTAATTTTTAAGGCTTTGGCTGTTTGCCACTACGCATGCGCGTTTAAAACACGAACCTACCCCCTTGGAATAAAGGTTATTTTATCCTATTTTGGCTTGCAGAATTTTTGCAATTCTGACACTTTGCAGATTCATGCTATACCCCAAATGCCAATATTTAAGAATAAAATCAGATTGATTGTGATTCGTGATTATATTGTAGTTTAGCTGTGGATATATTTACTTAAGTCAGCTGATTCTAAAGAAGACTTTTCACACAGTACTAAACTTTATCAAACGAGTGCTTATTACACAGATTGCCGATTAATATGCCGCTTTCACCGTGTTGTAGCATTTAATATGTACTTTGTAACGCACTTTATCTCGTGTTTATACTCATTCTAGACGCTGAGATACGATACATGCAGCTGGCTGTCAAGAAACTCAGCCTCACAGATTTTGGTCAAAATGCATTATAAGAGATTGTATGGGCAGGACGACCGTCTTGTAGGTAAGTATGTTATGTAAGCATTTCTAATCTTCTCTTTAGTTGTAATAGCACGTTTTACTCTAAGTCTTAAGTTTCGAATAAAATTTTGATTAGAACGATTTAATTTCAATGTAATTTTTAAGGCTTTGACTTTTTGCCACTACGCATGCGCGTTTAAGACACGAACCTACCCTCTTGGAATAAAGGTTATTTTATCCTATTTCGGCTTGCAGAATTTTTGCAATTCTGACACTTTGCAGATTCATGCTATACCCCAAATGCCAATATTTAAGAATAAAATCAGATTGATTGTGATTCGTGATTATATTGTAGTTTAGCTGTGGATATATTTACTTAAGTCAGCTGATTCTAAAGAAAACTGCTCACAGAGTACTAAACTTTATCAAACGAGTGCTTATTACACAGATTGCCGATTAATATGCCGCTTTCACCGTGTTGTAGCATTTAATATGTACTTTCTAACGCACTTTATCTCGTGTTTATACTCATTCTAGACGCTGAGATACGATACATGCAGCTGGCTGTCAAGAAACTCAGCCTCACAGATTTTGGTCAAAATGCATTATAAGAGATTGTATGGGCAGGACGACCGTCTTGGAGGTAAGTAAGTGATGTAAGCATTTGTAATCTTCTCTTTAGTTGTAATAGCACGTTTTACTCTAAGTTTTAAGTTTCGAATAAAATTTTGATTAGAACGATTTAATTTCAATGTAATTTTTAAGGCTTTGGCTTTTTGCCACTACGCATGCGCGTTTAAGACACGAACCTACCCCCTTGGAATAAAGGTTATTTTATCCTATTTCGGCTTGCAGAATTTTTGCAATTCTGACACTTTGCAGATTCATGCTATACCCCAAATGCCAATATTTAAGAATAAAATCAGATTGATTGTGATTCGTGATTATATTGTAGTTTAGCTGTGGATATATTTACTTAAGTCAGCTGATTCTAAAGAAAACTGCTCACAGAGTACTAAACTTTATCAAACGAGTGCTTATTACACAGATTGCCGATTAATATGCCGCTTTCAGCGTGTTGTAGCATTTAATATGTACTTTCTAACGCACTTTATCTCGTGTTTATACTCATTCTAGACGCTGAGATACGATACATGCAGCTGGCTGTCAAGAAACTCAGCCTCACAGATTTTGGTCAAAATGCATTATAAGAGATTGTATGGGCAGGACGACCGTCTTGTAGGTAAGTAAGTTATGTAAGCATTTCTAATCTTCTCTTTAGTTGTAATAGCACGTTTTACTCTAAGTTTTAAGTTTCGAATAAAATTTTGATTAGAACGATTTAATTTCAATGTAATTTTTAAGGCTTTGGCTTTTTGCCACTACGCATGCGCGTTTAAGACACGAACCTACCCCCTTGGAATAAAGTTTATTTTATCCTATTTCGGCTTGCAGAATTTTTGCAATTCTGACACTTTGCAGATTCATGCTATACCCCAAATGCCAAAATTTAAGGATAAAATCAGATTGATTGTGATTCGTGTTTATATTGTAGTTTAACTGTGGATATATTTACTTAAGTCAGCTGATTCTAAAGAAGACTGCTCACAGAGGACTAAACTTTATCAAACGAGTGCTTATTACACAGATTGCCGATTAATATGCCGCTTTCAGCGTGTTGTAGCATTTAATATGTACTTTGTAACGCACTTTATCTCGTGTTTATACTCATTCTAGACGCTGAGATACGATACATGCAGCTGGCTGTCAAGAAACTCAGCCTCACAGATTTTGGTCAAAATGCATTATAAGAGATTGTATGGGCAGGACGACCGTCTTGTAGGTAAGTAAGTGATGTAAGCATTTCTAATCTTCTCTTTAGTTGTAATAGCACGTTTTACTCTAAGTTTTAAGTTTCGAATAAAATTTTGATTAGAACGATTTAATTTCAATGTAATTTTTAAGGCTTTGGCTGTTGGCCACTACGCATGCGCGTTTAAAACACGAACCTACCCCCTTGGAATAAAGGTTATTTTCTCCTATTTTGGCTTGCAGAATTTTTGCAATTCTGACACTTTGCAGATTTATGCTATACCCCAAATGCCAATATTTAAGAATAAAATCAGATTGATTGTGATTCGTGATTATATTGTAGTTTAGCTGTGGATATATTTACTTAAGTCAGCTGATTCTAAAGAAGACTTTTCACACAGTACTAAACTTTATCAAACGAGTGCTTATTACACAGATTGCCGATTAATATGCCGCTTTCACCGTGTTGTAGCATTTAATATGTACTTTGTAACGCACTTTATCTCGTGTTTATACTCATTCTAGACGCTGAGATACGATACATGCAGCTGGCTGTCAAGAAACTCAGCCTCACAGATTTTGGTCAAAATGCATTATAAGAGATTGTATGGGCAGGACGACCGTCTTGTAGGTAAGTAAGTTATGTAAGCATTTCTAATCTTCTCTTTAGTTGTAATAGCACGTTTTACTCTAAGTCTTAAGTTTCGAATAAAATTTTGATTAGAACGATTTAATTTCAATGTAATTTTTAAGGCTTTGACTTTTTGCCACTACGCATGCGCGTTTAAGACACGAACCTACCCTCTTGGAATAAAGGTTATTTTATCCTATTTCGGCTTGCAGAATTTTTGCAATTCTGACACTTTGCAGATTCATGCTATACCCCAAATGCCAATATTTAAGAATAAAATCAGATTGATTGTGATTCGTGATTATATTGTAGTTTAGCTGTGGATATATTTACTTAAGTCAGCTGATTCTAAAGAAAACTGCTCACAGAGTACTAAACTTTATCAAACGACTGCTTATTACACAGATTGCCGATTAATATGCCGCTTTTACCGTGTTGTAGCATTTAATATGTACTTTCTAACGCACTTTATCTCGTGTTTATACTCATTCTAGACGCTGAGATACGATACATGCAGCTGGCTGTCAAGAAACTCAGCCTCACAGATTTTGGTCAAAATGCATTATAAGAGATTGTATGGGCAGGACGACCGTCTTGTAGGTAAGTAAGTGATGTAAGCATTTCTAATCTTGTCTTTAGTTGTAATAGCACGTTTTACTCTAAGTTTTAAGTTTCGAATAAAATTTTGATTAGAACGATTTAATTTCAATGTAATTTTTAAGGCTTTGGCTTTTTGCCACTACGCATGCGCGTTTAAGACACGAACCTACCCCCTTGGAATAAAGGTTATTTTATCCTATTTCGGCTTGCAGAATTTTTGCAATTCTGACACTTTGCAGATTCATGCTATACCCCAAATGCCAATATTTAAGAATAAAATCAGATTGATTGTGATTCGTGATTATATTGTAGTTTAGCTGTGGATATATTTACTTAAGTCAGCTGATTCTAAAGAAAACTGCTCACAGAGTACTAAACTTTATCAAACGAGTGCTTATTACACAGATTGCCGATTAATATGCCGCTTTCACCGTGTTGTAGCATTTAATATGTACTTTCTAACGCACTTTATCTCGTGTTTATGCTCATTCTAGACGCTGAGATACGATACATGCAGCTGGCTGTCAAGAAACTCAGCCTCACAGATTTTGGTCAAAATGCATTATAAGAGATTGTATGGGCAGGACGACCGTCTTGTAGGTAAGTAAGTGATGTAAGCATTTCTAATCTTCTCTTTAGTTGTAATAGCACGTTTTACTCTAAGTTTTAAGTTTCGAATAAAATTTTGATTAGAACGATTTAATTTCAATGTAATTTTTAAGGCTTTGGCTGTTTGCCACTACGCATGCGCGTTTAAAACACGAACCTACCCCCTTGGAATAAAGGTTATTTTATCCTATTTTGGCTTGCAGAATTTTTGCAATTCTGACACTTTGCAGATTCATGCTATACCCCAAATGCCAATATTTAAGAATAAAATCAGATTGATTGTGATTCGTGATTATATTGTAGTTTAGCTGTGGATATATTTACTTAAGTCAGCTGATTCTAAAGAAGACTTTTCACACAGTACTAAACTTTATCAAACGAGTGCTTATTACACAGATTGCCGATTAATATGCCGCTTTCACCGTGTTGTAGCATTTAATATGTACTTTGTAACGCACTTTATCTCGTGTTTATACTCATTCTAGACGCTGAGATACGATACATGCAGCTGGCTGTCAAGAAACTCAGCCTCACAGATTTTGGTCAAAATGCATTATAAGAGATTGTATGGGCAGGACGACCGTCTTGTAGGTAAGTATGTTATGTAAGCATTTCTAATCTTCTCTTTAGTTGTAATAGCACGTTTTACTCTAAGTCTTAAGTTTCGAATAAAATTTTGATTAGAACGATTTAATTTCAATGTAATTTTTAAGGCTTTGACTTTTTGCCACTACGCATGCGCGTTTAAGACACGAACCTACCCTCTTGGAATAAAGGTTATTTTATCCTATTTCGGCTTGCAGAATTTTTGCAATTCTGACACTTTGCAGATTCATGCTATACCCCAAATGCCAATATTTAAGAATAAAATCAGATTGATTGTGATTCGTGATTATATTGTAGTTTAGCTGTGGATATATTTACTTAAGTCAGCTGATTCTAAAGAAAACTGCTCACAGAGTACTAAACTTTATCAAACGAGTGCTTATTACACAGATTGCCGATTAATATGCCGCTTTCACCGTGTTGTAGCATTTAATATGTACTTTCTAACGCACTTTATCTCGTGTTTATACTCATTCTAGACGCTGAGATACGATACATGCAGCTGGCTGTCAAGAAACTCAGCCTCACAGATTTTGGTCAAAATGCATTATAAGAGATTGTATGGGCAGGACGACCGTCTTGTAGGTAAGTAAGTGATGTAAGCATTTCTAATCTTCTCTTTAGTTGTAATAGCACGTTTTACTCTAAGTTTTAAGTTTCGAATAAAATTTTGATTAGAACGATTTAATTTCAATGTAATTTTTAAGGCTTTGGCTTTTTGCCACTACGCATGCGCGTTTAAGACACGAACCTACCTCCTTGGAATAAAGGTTATTTTATCCTATTTCGGCTTGCAGAATTTTTGCAATTCTGACACTTTGCAGATTCATGCTATACCCCAAATGCCAATATTTAAGAATAAAATCAGATTGATTGTGATTCGTGATTATATTGTAGTTTAGCTGTGGATATATTTACTTAAGTCAGCTGATTCTAAAGAAAACTGCTCACAGAGTACTAAACTTTATCAAACGAGTGCTTATTACACAGATTGCCGATTAATATGCCGCTTTCACCGTGTTGTAGCATTTAATATGTACTTTGTAACGCACTTTATCTCGTGTTTATACTCATTCTAGACGCTGAGATACGATACATGCAGCTGGCTGTCAAGAAACTCAGCCTCACAGATTTTGGTCAAAATGCATTATAAGAGATTGTATGGGCAGGACGACCGTCTTGTAGGTAAGTAAGTGATGTAAGCATTTCTAATCTTCTCTTTAGTTGTAATAGCACGTTTTACTCTAAGTTTTAAGTTTCGAATAAAATTTTGATTAGAACGATTTAATTTCAATGTAATTTTTAAGGGTTTGGCTGTTTGCCACTACGCATGCGCGTTTAAAACACGAACCTACCCCCTTGGAATAAAGTTTATTTTATCCTATTTTGGCTTGCAGAATTTTTGCAATTCTGACACTTTGCAGATTCATGCTATACCCCAAATGCCAATATTTAAGAATAAAATCAGATTGATTGTGATTCGTGATTATATTGTAGTTTAGCTGTGGATATATTTACTTAAGTCAGCTGATTCGAAAGAAGACTCCTCACACAGTACTAAACTTTATCAAACGAGTGCTTATTACACAGATTGCCGATTAATATGCCGCTTTCACCGTGTTGTAGCATTTAATATGTACTTTGTAACGCACTTTATCTCGTGTTTATACTCATTCTAGACGCTGAGATACGATACATGCAGCTGGCTGTCAAGAAACTCAGCCTCACAGATTTTGGTCAAAATGCATTATAAGAGATTGTATGGGCAGGACGACCGTCTTGTAGGTAAGTAAGTGATGTAAGCATTTCTAATCTTCTCTTTAGTTGTAATAGCACGTTTTACTCTAAGTCTTAAGTTTCGAATAAAATTTTGATTAGAACGATTTAATTTCAATGTAATTTTTAAGGCTTTGACTTTTTGCCACTACGCATGCGCGTTTAAGACACGAACCTACCCTCTTGGAATAAAGGTTATTTTATCCTATTTCGGCTTGCAGAATTTTTGCAATTCTGACACTTTGCAGATTCATGCTATACCCCAAATGCCAATATTTAAGAATAAAATCAGATTGATTGTGATTCGTGATTATATTGTAGTTTAGCTGTGGATATATTTACTTAAGTCAGCTGATTCTAAAGAAAACTGCTCACAGAGTACTAAACTTTATCAAACGAGTTCTTATTACACAGATTGCCGATTAATATGCCGCTTTCACCGTGTTGTAGCATTTAATATGTACTTTCTAACGCACTTTATCTCGTGTTTATACTCATTCTAGACGCTGAGATACGATACATGCAGCTGGCTGTCAAGAAACTCAGCCTCACAGATTTTGGTCAAAATGCATTATAAGAGATTGTATGGGCAGGACGACCGTCTTGTAGGTAAGTAAGTGATGTAAGCATTTGTAATCTTCTCTTTAGTTGTAATAGCACGTTTTACTCTAAGTTTTAAGTTTCGAATAAAATTTTGATTAGAACGATTTAATTTCAATGTAATTTTTAAGGCTTTGGCTTTTTGCCACTACGCATGCGCGTTTAAGACACGAACCTACCCCCTTGGAATAAAGGTTATTTTATCCTATTTCGGCTTGCAGAATTTTTGCAATTCTGACACTTTGCAGATTCATGCTATACCCCAAATGCCAATATTTAAGAATAAAATCAGATTGATTGTGATTCGTGATTATATTGTAGTTTAGCTGTGGATATATTTACTTAAGTCAGCTGATTCTAAAGAAAACTGCTCACAGAGTACTAAACTTTATCAAACGAGTGCTTATTACACAGATTGCCGATTAATATGCCGCTTTCACCGTGTTGTAGCATTTAATATGTACTTTCTAACGCACTTTATCTCGTGTTTATACTCATTCTAGACGCTGAGATACGATACATGCAGCTGGCTGTCAAGAAACTCAGCCTCACAGATTTTGGTCAAAATGCATTATAAGAGATTGTATGGGCAGGACGACCGTCTTGTAGGTAAGTAAGTGATGTAAGCATTTCTAATCTTCTCTTTAGTTGTAATAGCACGTTTTACTCTAAGTTTTAAGTTTCGAATAAAATTTTGATTAGAACGATTTAATTTCAATGTAATTTTTAAGGCTTTGGCTGTTTGCCACTACGCATGCGCGTTTAAAACACGAACCTACCCCCTTGGAATAAAGGTTATTTTATCCTATTTTGGCTTGCAGAATTTTTGCAATTCTGACACTTTGCAGATTCATGCTATACCCCAAATGCCAATATTTAAGAATAAAATCAGATTGATTGTGATTCGTGATTATATTGTAGTTTAGCTGTGGATATATTTACTTAAGTCAGCTGATTCTAAAGAAGACTTTTCACACAGTACTAAACTTTATCAAACGAGTGCTTATTACACAGATTGCCGATTAATATGCCGCTTTCACCGTGTTGTAGCATTTAATATGTACTTTGTAACGCACTTTATCTCGTGTTTATACTCATTCTAGACGCTGAGATACGATACATGCAGCTGGCTGTCAAGAAACTCAGCCTCACAGATTTTGGTCAAAATGCATTATAAGAGATTGTATGGGCAGGACGACCGTCTTGTAGGTAAGTAAGTTATGTAAGCATTTCTAATCTTCTCTTTAGTTGTAATAGCACGTTTTACTCTAAGTCTTAAGTTTCGAATAAAATTTTGATTAGAACGATTTAATTTCAATGTAATTTTTAAGGCTTTGACTTTTTGCCACTACGCATGCGCGTTTAAGACACGAACCTACCCTCTTGGAATAAAGGTTATTTTATCCTATTTCGGCTTGCAGAATTTTTGCAATTCTGACACTTTGCAGATTCATGCTATACCCCAAATGCCAATATTTAAGAATAAAATCAGATTGATTGTGATTCGTGATTATATTGTAGTTTAGCTGTGGATATATTTACTTAAGTCAGCTGATTCTAAAGAAAACTGCTCACAGAGTACTAAACTTTATCAAACGAGTGCTTATTACACAGATTGCCGATTAATATGCCGCTTTTACCGTGTTGTAGCATTTAATATGTACTTTCTAACGCACTTTATCTCGTGTTTATACTCATTCTAGACGCTGAGATACGATACATGCAGCTGGCTGTCAAGAAACTCAGCCTCACAGATTTTGGTCAAAATGCATTATAAGAGATTGTATGGGCAGGACGACCGTCTTGTAGGTAAGTAAGTGATGTAAGCATTTCTAATCTTCTCTTTAGTTGTAATAGCACGTTTTACTCTAAGTTTTAAGTTTCGAATAAAATTTTGATTAGAACGATTTAATTTCAATGTAATTTTTAAGGGTTTGGCTGTTTGCCACTACGCATGCGCGTTTAAAACACGAACCTACCCCCTTGGAATAAAGTTTATTTTATCCTATTTTGGCTTGCAGAATTTTTGCAATTCTGACACTTTGCAGATTCATGCTATACCCCAAATGCCAATATTTAAGAATAAAATCAGATTGATTGTGATTCGTGATTATATTGTAGTTTAGCTGTGGATATATTTACTTAAGTCAGCTGATTCGAAAGAAGACTCCTCACACAGTACTAAACTTTATCAAACGAGTGCTTATTACACAGATTGCCGATTAATATGCCGCTTTCACCGTGTTGTAGCATTTAATATGTACTTTGTAACGCACTTTATCTCGTGTTTATACTCATTCTAGACGCTGAGATACGATACATGCAGCTGGCTGTCAAGAAACTCAGCCTCACAGATTTTGGTCAAAATGCATTATAAGAGATTGTATGGGCAGGACGACCGTCTTGTAGGTAAGTAAGTGATGTAAGCATTTCTAATCTTCTCTTTAGTTGTAATAGCACGTTTTACTCTAAGTCTTAAGTTTCGAATAAAATTTTGATTAGAACGATTTAATTTCAATGTAATTTTTAAGGCTTTGACTTTTTGCCACTACGCATGCGCGTTTAAGACACGAACCTACCCTCTTGGAATAAAGGTTATTTTATCCTATTTCGGCTTGCAGAATTTTTGCAATTCTGACACTTTGCAGATTCATGCTATACCCCAAATGCCAATATTTAAGAATAAAATCAGATTGATTGTGATTCGTGATTATATTGTAGTTTAGCTGTGGATATATTTACTTAAGTCAGCTGATTCTAAAGAAAACTGCTCACAGAGTACTAAACTTTATCAAACGAGTTCTTATTACACAGATTGCCGATTAATATGCCGCTTTCACCGTGTTGTAGCATTTAATATGTACTTTCTAACGCACTTTATCTCGTGTTTATACTCATTCTAGACGCTGAGATACGATACATGCAGCTGGCTGTCAAGAAACTCAGCCTCACAGATTTTGGTCAAAATGCATTATAAGAGATTGTATGGGCAGGACGACCGTCTTGTAGGTAAGTAAGTGATGTAAGCATTTGTAATCTTCTCTTTAGTTGTAATAGCACGTTTTACTCTAAGTTTTAAGTTTCGAATAAAATTTTGATTAGAACGATTTAATTTCAATGTAATTTTTAAGGCTTTGGCTGTTTGCCACTACGCATGCGCGTTTAAGACACGAACCTACCCCCTTGGAATAAAGGTTATTTTATCCTATTTCGGCTTGCAGAATTTTTGCAATTCTGACACTTTGCAGATTCATGCTATACCCCAAATGCCAATATTTAAGAATAAAATCAGATTGATTGTGATTCGTGATTATATTGTAGTTTAGCTGTGGATATATTTACTTAAGTCAGCTGATTCTAAAGAAAACTGCTCACAGAGTACTAAACTTTATCAAACGAGTGCTTATTACACAGATTGCCGATTAATATGCCGCTTTCACCGTGTTGTAGCATTTAATATGTACTTTGTAACGCACTTTATCTCGTGTTTATACTCATTCTAGACGCTGAGATACGATACATGCAGCTGGCTGTCAAGAAACTCAGCCTCACAGATTTTGGTCAAAATGCATTATAAGAGATTGTATGGGCAGGACGACCGTCTTGTAGGTAAGTAAGTGATGTAAGCATTTCTAATCTTCTCTTTAGTTGTAATAGCACGTTTTACTCTAAGTTTTAAGTTTCGAATAAAATTTTGATTAGAACGATTTAATTTCAATGTAATTTTTAAGGCTTTGGCTGTTTGCCACTACGCATGCGCGTTTAAAACACGAACCTACCCCCTTGGAATAAAGGTTATTTTATCCTATTTTGGCTTGCAGAATTTTTGCAATTCTGACACTTTGCAGATTCATGCTATACCCCAAATGCCAATATTTAAGAATAAAATCAGATTGATTGTGATTCGTGATTATATTGTAGTTTAGCTGTGGATATATTTACTTAAGTCAGCTGATTCTAAAGAAAACTGCTCACAGAGTACTAAACTTTATCAAACGAGTGCTTATTACACAGATTGCCGATTAATATGCCGCTTTGACCGTGTTGTAGCATTTAATATGTACTTTCTAACGCACTTTATCTCGTGTTTATACTCATTCTAGACGCTGAGATACGATACATGCAGCTGGCTGTCAAGAAACTCAGCCTCACAGATTTTGGTCAAAATGTATTATAAGAGATTGTATGGGCAGGACGACCGTCTTGTAGGTAAGTAAGTGATGTAAGCATTTCTAATCTTCTCTTTAGTTGTAATAGCACGTTTTACTCTAAGTTTTAAGTTTCGAATAAAATTTTGATTAGAACGATTTAATTTCAATGTAATTTTTAAGGCTTTGGCTTTTTGCCACGACGCATGCGCGTTTAAGACACGAACCTACCCCCTTGGAATAAAGGTTATTTTATCCTATTTCGGCTTGCAGAATTTTTGCAATTCTGACACTTTGCAGATTCATGCTATACCCCAAATGCCAATATTTAAGAATAAAATCAGATTGATTGTGATTCGTGATTATATTGTAGTTTAGCTGTGGATATATTTACTTAAGTCAGCTGATTCTAAAGAAAACTGCTCACAGAGTACTAAACTTTATCAAAGGAGTGCTTATTACACAGATTGCCGATTAATATGCCGCTTTCACCGTGTTGTAGCATTTAATATGTACTTTCTAACGCACTTTATCTCGTGTTTATACTCATTCTAGACGCTGAGATACGATACATGCAGCTGGCTGTCAAGAAACTCAGCCTCACAGATTTTGGTCAAAATGCATTATAAGAGATTGTATCGGCAGGACGACCGTCTTGTAGGTAAGTAAGTGATGTAAGCATTTCTAATCTTCTCTTTAGTTGTAATAGCACGTTTTACTCTAAGTTTTAAGTTTCGAATAAAATTTTGATTAGAACGATTTAATTTCAATGTAATTTTTAAGGCTTTGGCTTTTTGCCACTACGCATGCGCGTTTAAGACACGAACCTACCCCCTTGGAATAAGGGTTATTTTATCCTATTTCGGCTTGCAGAATTTTTGCAATTCTGACACTTTGCAGATTCATGCTATACCCCAAATGCCAATATTTAAGAATAAAATCAGATTGATTGTGATTCGTGATTATATTGTAGTTTAGCTGTGGATATATTTACTTAAGTCAGCTGATTCTAAAGAAAACTGCTCACAGAGTACTAAACTTTATCAAACGAGTGCTTATTACACAGATTGCCGATTAATATGCCGCTTTCACCGTGTTGTAGCATTTATTATGTACTTTCTAACGCACTTTATCTCGTGTTTATACTCATTCTAGACGCTGAGATACGATACATGCAGCTGGCTGTCAAGAAACTCAGCCTCACAGATTTTGGTCAAAATGTATTATAAGAGATTGTATGGGCAGGACGACCGTCTTGTAGGTAAGTAAGTGATGTAAGCATTTCTAATCTTCTCTTTAGTTGTAATAGCACGTTTTACTCTAAGTTTTAAGTTTCGAATAAAATTTTGATTAGAACGATTTAATTTCAATGTAATTTTTAAGGCTTTGGCTTTTTGCCACTACGCATGCGCGTTTAAGACACGAACCTACCCCCTTGGAATAAAGGTTATTTTATCCTATTTCGGCTTGCAGAATTTTTGCAATTCTGACACTTTGCAGATTCATGCTATACCCCAAATGCCAATATTTAAGAATAAAATCAGATTGATTGTGATTCGTGATTATATTGTAGTTTAGCTGTGGATATATTTACTTAAGTCAGCTGATTCTAAAGAAAACTGCTCACAGAGTACTAAACTTTATCAAACGAGTGCTTATTACACAGATTGCCGATTAATATGCCGCTTTCACCGTGTTGTAGCATTTAATATGTACTTTGTAACGCACTTTATCTCGTGTTTATACTCATTCTAGACGCTGAGATACGATACATGCAGCTGGCTGTCAAGAAACTCAGCCTCACAGATTTTGGTCAAAATGCATTATAAGAGATTGTATGGGCAGGACGACCGTCTTGTAGGTAAGTAAGTGATGTAAGCATTTCTAATCTTCTCTTTAGTTGTAATAGCACGTTTTACTCTAAGTTTTAAGTTTCGAATAAAATTTTGATTAGAACGATTTAATTTCAATGTAATTTTTAAGGCTTTGGCTGTTTGCCACTACGCATGCGCGTTTAAAACACGAACCTACCCCCTTGGAATAAAGGTTATTTTATCCTATTTTGGCTTGCAGAATTTTTGCAATTCTGACACTTTGCAGATTCATGCTATACCCCAAATGCCAATATTTAAGAATAAAATCAGATTGATTGTGATTCGTGATTATATTGTAGTTTAGCTGTGGATATATTTACTTAAGTCAGCTGATTCTAAAGAAGACTTTTCACACAGTACTAAACTTTATCAAACGAGTGCTTATTACACAGATTGCCGATTAATATGCCGCTTTCACCGTGTTGTAGCATTTAATATGTACTTTGTAACGCACTTTATCTCGTGTTTATACTTATTCTAGACGCTGAGATACGATACATGCAGCTGGCTGTCAAGAAACTCAGCCTCACAGATTTTGGTCAAAATGTATTATAAGAGATTGTATGGGCAGGACGACCGTCTTGTAGGTAAGTAAGTGATGTAAGCATTTCTAATCTTCTCTTTAGTTGTAATAGCACGTTTTACTCTAAGTTTTAAGTTTCGAATAAAATTTTGATTAGAACGATTTAATTTCAATGTAATTTTTAAGGCTTTGGCTTTTTGCCACGACGCATGCGCGTTTAAGACACGAACCTACCCCCTTGGAATAAAGGTTATTTTATCCTATTTCGGCTTGCAGAATTTTTGCAATTCTGACACTTTGCAGATTCATGCTATACCCCAAATGCCAATATTTAAGAATAAAATCAGATTGATTGTGATTCGTGATTATATTGTAGTTTAGCTGTGGATATATTTACTTAAGTCAGCTGATTCTAAAGAAAACTGCTCACAGAGTACTAAACTTTATCAAACGAGTGCTTATTACACAGATTGCCGATTAATATGCCGCTTTTACCGTGTTGTAGCATTTAATATGTACTTTCTAACGCACTTTATCTCGTGTTTATACTCATTCTAGACGCTGAGATACGATACATGCAGCTGGCTGTCAAGAAACTCAGCCTCACAGATTTTGGTCAAAATGCATTATAAGAGATTGTATGGGCAGGACGACCGTCTTGTAGGTAAGTAAGTGATGTAAGCATTTCTAATCTTCTCTTTAGTTGTAATAGCACGTTTTACTCTAAGTTTTAAGTTTCGAATAAAATTTTGATTAGAACGATTTAATTTCAATGTAATTTTTAAGGCTTTGACCTTTTGCCACTACGCGTGCGCGTTTAAGACACGAACCTACCCTCTTGGAATAAAGGTTATTTTATCCTATTTCGGCTTGCAGAATTTTTGCAATTCTGACACTTTGCAGATTCATGCTATACCCCAAATGCCAATATTTAAGAATAAAATCAGATTGATTGTGATTCGTGATTATATTGTAGTTTAGCTGTGGATATATTTACTTAAGTCAGCTGATTCTAAAGAAAACTGCTCACAGAGTACTAAACTTTATCAAACGAGTGCTTATTACACAGATTGCCGATTAATATGCCGCTTTGACCGTGTTGTAGCATTTAATATGTACTTTCTAACGCACTTTATCTCGTGTTTATACTCATTCTAGACGCTGAGATACGATACATGCAGCTGGCTGTCAAGAAACTCAGCCTCACAGATTTTGGTCAAAATGTATTATAAGAGATTGTATGGGCAGGACGACCGTCTTGTAGGTAAGTAAGTGATGTAAGCATTTCTAATCTTCTCTTTAGTTGTAATAGCACGTTTTACTCTAAGTTTTAAGTTTCGAATAAAATTTTGATTAGAACGATTTAATTTCAATGTAATTTTTAAGGCTTTGGCTTTTTGCCACGACGCATGCGCGTTTAAGACACGAACCTACCCCCTTGGAATAAAGGTTATTTTATCCTATTTCGGCTTGCAGAATTTTTGCAATTCTGACACTTTGCAGATTCATGCTATACCCCAAATGCCAATATTTAAGAATAAAATCAGATTGATTGTGATTCGTGATTATATTGTAGTTTAGCTGTGGATATATTTACTTAAGTCAGCTGATTCTAAAGAAAACTGCTCACAGAGTACTAAACTTTATCAAAGGAGTGCTTATTACACAGATTGCCGATTAATATGCCGCTTTCACCGTGTTGTAGCATTTAATATGTACTTTCTAACGCACTTTATCTCGTGTTTATACTCATTCTAGACGCTGAGATACGATACATGCAGCTGGCTGTCAAGAAACTCAGCCTCACAGATTTTGGTCAAAATGCATTATAAGAGATTGTATCGGCAGGACGACCGTCTTGTAGGTAAGTAAGTGATGTAAGCATTTCTAATCTTCTCTTTAGTTGTAATAGCACGTTTTACTCTAAGTTTTAAGTTTCGAATAAAATTTTGATTAGAACGATTTAATTTCAATGTAATTTTTAAGGCTTTGGCTTTTTGCCACTACGCATGCGCGTTTAAGACACGAACCTACCCCCTTGGAATAAGGGTTATTTTATCCTATTTCGGCTTGCAGAATTTTTGCAATTCTGACACTTTGCAGATTCATGCTATACCCCAAATGCCAATATTTAAGAATAAAATCAGATTGATTGTGATTCGTGATTATATTGTAGTTTAGCTGTGGATATATTTACTTAAGTCAGCTGATTCTAAAGAAAACTGCTCACAGAGTACTAAACTTTATCAAACGAGTGCTTATTACACAGATTGCCGATTAATATGCCGCTTTCACCGTGTTGTAGCATTTATTATGTACTTTCTAACGCACTTTATCTCGTGTTTATACTCATTCTAGACGCTGAGATACGATACATGCAGCTGGCTGTCAAGAAACTCAGCCTCACAGATTTTGGTCAAAATGTATTATAAGAGATTGTATGGGCAGGACGACCGTCTTGTAGGTAAGTAAGTGATGTAAGCATTTCTAATCTTCTCTTTAGTTGTAATAGCACGTTTTACTCTAAGTTTTAAGTTTCGAATAAAATTTTGATTAGAACGATTTAATTTCAATGTAATTTTTAAGGCTTTGGCTTTTTGCCACTACGCATGCGCGTTTAAGACACGAACCTACCCCCTTGGAATAAAGGTTATTTTATCCTATTTCGGCTTGCAGAATTTTTGCAATTCTGACACTTTGCAGATTCATGCTATACCCCAAATGCCAATATTTAAGAATAAAATCAGATTGATTGTGATTCGTGATTATATTGTAGTTTAGCTGTGGATATATTTACTTAAGTCAGCTGATTCTAAAGAAAACTGCTCACAGAGTACTAAACTTTATCAAACGAGTGCTTATTACACAGATTGCCGATTAATATGCCGCTTTCACCGTGTTGTAGCATTTAATATGTACTTTGTAACGCACTTTATCTCGTGTTTATACTTATTCTAGACGCTGAGATACGATACATGCAGCTGGCTGTCAAGAAACTCAGCCTCACAGATTTTGGTCAAAATGTATTATAAGAGATTGTATGGGCAGGACGACCGTCTTGTAGGTAAGTAAGTGATGTAAGCATTTCTAATCTTCTCTTTAGTTGTAATAGCACGTTTTACTCTAAGTTTTAAGTTTCGAATAAAATTTTGATTAGAACGATTTAATTTCAATGTAATTTTTAAGGCTTTGGCTTTTTGCCACGACGCATGCGCGTTTAAGACACGAACCTACCCCCTTGGAATAAAGGTTATTTTATCCTATTTCGGCTTGCAGAATTTTTGCAATTCTGACACTTTGCAGATTCATGCTATACCCCAAATGCCAATATTTAAGAATAAAATCAGATTGATTGTGATTCGTGATTATATTGTAGTTTAGCTGTGGATATATTTACTTAAGTCAGCTGATTCTAAAGAAAACTGCTCACAGAGTACTAAACTTTATCAAACGAGTGCTTATTACACAGATTGCCGATTAATATGCCGCTTTTACCGTGTTGTAGCATTTAATATGTACTTTCTAACGCACTTTATCTCGTGTTTATACTCATTCTAGACGCTGAGATACGATACATGCAGCTGGCTGTCAAGAAACTCAGCCTCACAGATTTTGGTCAAAATGCATTATAAGAGATTGTATGGGCAGGACGACCGTCTTGTAGGTAAGTAAGTGATGTAAGCATTTCTAATCTTCTCTTTAGTTGTAATAGCACGTTTTACTCTAAGTTTTAAGTTTCGAATAAAATTTTGATTAGAACGATTTAATTTCAATGTAATTTTTAAGGCTTTGACCTTTTGCCACTACGCGTGCGCGTTTAAGACACGAACCTACCCTCTTGGAATAAAGGTTATTTTATCCTATTTCGGCTTGCAGAATTTTTGCAATTCTGACACTTTGCAGATTCATGCTATACCCCAAATGCCAATATTTAAGAATAAAATCAGATTGATTGTGATTCGTGATTATATTGTAGTTTAGCTGTGGATATATTTACTTAAGTCAGCTGATTCTAAAGAAAACTGCTCACAGAGTACTAAACTTTATCAAACGAGTGCTTATTACACAGATTGCCGATTAATATGCCGCTTTGACCGTGTTGTAGCATTTAATATGTACTTTCTAACGCACTTTATCTCGTGTTTATACTCATTCTAGACGCTGAGATACGATACATGCAGCTGGCTGTCAAGAAACTCAGCCTCACAGATTTTGGTCAAAATGTATTATAAGAGATTGTATGGGCAGGACGACCGTCTTGTAGGTAAGTAAGTGATGTAAGCATTTCTAATCTTCTCTTTAGTTGTAATAGCACGTTTTACTCTAAGTTTTAAGTTTCGAATAAAATTTTGATTAGAACGATTTAATTTCAATGTAATTTTTAAGGCTTTGGCTTTTTGCCACGACGCATGCGCGTTTAAGACACGAACCTACCCCCTTGGAATAAAGGTTATTTTATCCTATTTCGGCTTGCAGAATTTTTGCAATTCTGACACTTTGCAGATTCATGCTATACCCCAAATGCCAATATTTAAGAATAAAATCAGATTGATTGTGATTCGTGATTATATTGTAGTTTAGCTGTGGATATATTTACTTAAGTCAGCTGATTCTAAAGAAAACTGCTCACAGAGTACTAAACTTTATCAAAGGAGTGCTTATTACACAGATTGCCGATTAATATGCCGCTTTCACCGTGTTGTAGCATTTAATATGTACTTTCTAACGCACTTTATCTCGTGTTTATACTCATTCTAGACGCTGAGATACGATACATGCAGCTGGCTGTCAAGAAACTCAGCCTCACAGATTTTGGTCAAAATGCATTATAAGAGATTGTATCGGCAGGACGACCGTCTTGTAGGTAAGTAAGTGATGTAAGCATTTCTAATCTTCTCTTTAGTTGTAATAGCACGTTTTACTCTAAGTTTTAAGTTTCGAATAAAATTTTGATTAGAACGATTTAATTTCAATGTAATTTTTAAGGCTTTGGCTTTTTGCCACTACGCATGCGCGTTTAAGACACGAACCTACCCCCTTGGAATAAGGGTTATTTTATCCTATTTCGGCTTGCAGAATTTTTGCAATTCTGACACTTTGCAGATTCATGCTATACCCCAAATGCCAATATTTAAGAATAAAATCAGATTGATTGTGATTCGTGATTATATTGTAGTTTAGCTGTGGATATATTTACTTAAGTCAGCTGATTCTAAAGAAAACTGCTCACAGAGTACTAAACTTTATCAAACGAGTGCTTATTACACAGATTGCCGATTAATATGCCGCTTTCACCGTGTTGTAGCATTTATTATGTACTTTCTAACGCACTTTATCTCGTGTTTATACTCATTCTAGACGCTGAGATACGATACATGCAGCTGGCTGTCAAGAAACTCAGCCTCACAGATTTTGGTCAAAATGTATTATAAGAGATTGTATGGGCAGGACGACCGTCTTGTAGGTAAGTAAGTGATGTAAGCATTTCTAATCTTCTCTTTAGTTGTAATAGCACGTTTTACTCTAAGTTTTAAGTTTCGAATAAAATTTTGATTAGAACGATTTAATTTCAATGTAATTTTTAAGGCTTTGGCTTTTTGCCACTACGCATGCGCGTTTAAGACACGAACCTACCCCCTTGGAATAAAGGTTATTTTATCCTATTTCGGCTTGCAGAATTTTTGCAATTCTGACACTTTGCAGATTCATGCTATACCCCAAATGCCAATATTTAAGAATAAAATCAGATTGATTGTGATTCGTGATTATATTGTAGTTTAGCTGTGGATATATTTACTTAAGTCAGCTGATTCTAAAGAAAACTGCTCACAGAGTACTAAACTTTATCAAACGAGTGCTTATTACACAGATTGCCGATTAATATGCCGCTTTCACCGTGTTGTAGCATTTAATATGTACTTTGTAACGCACTTTATCTCGTGTTTATACTCATTCTAGACGCTGAGATACGATACATGCAGCTGGCTGTCAAGAAACTCAGCCTCACAGATTTTGGTCAAAATGCATTATAAGAGATTGTATGGGCAGGACGACCGTCTTGTAGGTAAGTAAGTGATGTAAGCATTTCTAATCTTCTCTTTAGTTGTAATAGCACGTTTTACTCTAAGTTTTAAGTTTCGAATAAAATTTTGATTAGAACGATTTAATTTCAATGTAATTTTTAAGGCTTTGGCTGTTTGCCACTACGCATGCGCGTTTAAAACACGAACCTACCCCCTTGGAATAAAGGTTATTTTATCCTATTTTGGCTTGCAGAATTTTTGCAATTCTGACACTTTGCAGATTCATGCTATACCCCAAATGCCAATATTTAAGAATAAAATCAGATTGATTGTGATTCGTGATTATATTGTAGTTTAGCTGTGGATATATTTACTTAAGTCAGCTGATTCTAAAGAAGACTTTTCACACAGTACTAAACTTTATCAAACGAGTGCTTATTACACAGATTGCCGATTAATATGCCGCTTTCACCGTGTTGTAGCATTTAATATGTACTTTGTAACGCACTTTATCTCGTGTTTATACTCATTCTAGACGCTGAGATACGATACATGCAGCTGGCTGTCAAGAAACTCAGCCTCACAGATTTTGGTCAAAATGCATTATAAGAGATTGTATGGGCAGGACGACCGTCTTGTAGGTAAGTAAGTTATGTAAGCATTTCTAATCTTCTCTTTAGTTGTAATAGCACGTTTTACTCTAAGTCTTAAGTTTCGAATAAAATTTTGATTAGAACGATTTAATTTCAATGTAATTTTTAAGGCTTTGACTTTTTGCCACTACGCATGCGCGTTTAAGACACGAACCTACCCTCTTGGAATAAAGGTTATTTTATCCTATTTCGGCTTGCAGAATTTTTGCAATTCTGACACTTTGCAGATTCATGCTATACCCCAAATGCCAATATTTAAGAATAAAATCAGATTGATTGTGATTCGTGATTATATTGTAGTTTAGCTGTGGATATATTTACTTAAGTCAGCTGATTCTAAAGAAAACTGCTCACAGAGTACTAAACTTTATCAAACGAGTGCTTATTACACAGATTGCCGATTAATATGCCGCTTTTACCGTGTTGTAGCATTTAATATGTACTTTCTAACGCACTTTATCTCGTGTTTATACTCATTCTAGACGCTGAGATACGATACATGCAGCTGGCTGTCAAGAAACTCAGCCTCACAGATTTTGGTCAAAATGCATTATAAGAGATTGTATGGGCAGGACGACCGTCTTGTAGGTAAGTAAGTGATGTAAGCATTTCTAATCTTCTCTTTAGTTGTAATAGCACGTTTTACTCTAAGTTTTAAGTTTCGAATAAAATTTTGATTAGAACGATTTAATTTCAATGTAATTTTTAAGGCTTTGACTTTTTGCCACTACGCGTGCGCGTTTAAGACACGAACCTACCCTCTTGGAATAAAGGTTATTTTATCCTATTTCGGCTTGCAGAATTTTTGCAATTCTGACACTTTGCAGATTCATGCTATACCCCAAATGCCAATATTTAAGAATAAAATCAGATTGATTGTGATTCGTGATTATATTGTAGTTTAGCTGTGGATATATTTACTTAAGTCAGCTGATTCTAAAGAAAACTGCTCACAGAGTACTAAACTTTATCAAACGAGTGCTTATTACACAGATTGCCGATTAATATGCCGCTTTTACCGTGTTGTAGCATTTAATATGTACTTTCTAACGCACTTTATCTCGTGTTTATACTTATTCTAGACGCTGAGATACGATACATGCAGCTGGCTGTCAAGAAACTCAGCCTCACAGATTTTGGTCAAAATGTATTATAAGAGATTGTATGGGCAGGACGACCGTCTTGTAGGTAAGTAAGTGATGTAAGCATTTCTAATCTTCTCTTTAGTTGTAATAGCACGTTTTACTCTAAGTTTTAAGTTTCGAATAAAATTTTGATTAGAACGATTTAATTTCAATGTAATTTTTAAGGCTTTGGCTTTTTGCCACGACGCATGCGCGTTTAAGACACGAACCTACCCCCTTGGAATAAAGGTTATTTTATCCTATTTCGGCTTGCAGAATTTTTGCAATTCTGACACTTTGCAGATTCATGCTATACCCCAAATGCCAATATTTAAGAATAAAATCAGATTGATTGTGATTCGTGATTATATTGTAGTTTAGCTGTGGATATATTTACTTAAGTCAGCTGATTCTAAAGAAAACTGCTCACAGAGTACTAAACTTTATCAAAGGAGTGCTTATTACACAGATTGCCGATTAATATGCCGCTTTCACCGTGTTGTAGCATTTAATATGTACTTTCTAACGCACTTTATCTCGTGTTTATACTCATTCTAGACGCTGAGATACGATACATGCAGCTGGCTGTCAAGAAACTCAGCCTCACAGATTTTGGTCAAAATGCATTATAAGAGATTGTATGGGCAGGACGACCGTCTTGTAGGTAAGTAAGTGATGTAAGCATTTCTAATCTTCTCTTTAGTTGTAATAGCACGTTTTACTCTAAGTTTTAAGTTTCGAATAAAATTTTGATTAGAACGATTTAATTTCAATGTAATTTTTAAGGCTTTGGCTTTTTGCCACTACGCATGCGCGTTTAAGACACGAACCTACCCCCTTGGAATAAGGGTTATTTTATCCTATTTCGGCTTGCAGAATTTTTGCAATTCTGACACTTTGCAGATTCATGCTATACCCCAAATGCCAATATTTAAGAATAAAATCAGATTGATTGTGATTCGTGATTATATTGTAGTTTAGCTGTGGATATATTTACTTAAGTCAGCTGATTCTAAAGAAAACTGCTCACAGAGTACTAAACTTTATCAAACGAGTGCTTATTACACAGATTGCCGATTAATATGCCGCTTTCACCGTGTTGTAGCATTTATTATGTACTTTCTAACGCACTTTATCTCGTGTTTATACTCATTCTAGACGCTGAGATACGATACATGCAGCTGGCTGTCAAGAAACTCAGCCTCACAGATTTTGGTCAAAATGCATTATAAGAGATTGTATGGGCAGGACGACCGTCTTGTAGGTAAGTAAGTGATGTAAGCATTTCTAATCTTCTCTTTAGTTGTAATAGCACGTTTTACTCTAAGTTTTAAGTTTCGAATAAAATTTTGATTAGAACGATTTAATTTCAATGTAATTTTTAAGGCTTTGGCTGTTTGCCACTACGCATGCGCGTTTAAAACACGAACCTACCCCCTTGGAATAAAGGTTATTTTATCCTATTTTGGCTTGCAGAATTTTTGCAATTCTGACACTTTGCAGATTCATGCTATACCCCAAATGCCAATATTTAAGAATAAAATCAGATTGATTGTGATTCGTGATTATATTGTAGTTTAGCTGTGGATATATTTACTTAAGTCAGCTGATTCTAAAGAAGACTTTTCACACAGTACTAAACTTTATCAAACGAGTGCTTATTACACAGATTGCCGATTAATATGCCGCTTTCACCGTGTTGTAGCATTTAATATGTACTTTGTAACGCACTTTATCTCGTGTTTATACTCATTCTAGACGCTGAGATACGATACATGCAGCTGGCTGTCAAGAAACTCAGCCTCACAGATTTTGGTCAAAATGCATTATAAGAGATTGTATGGGCAGGACGACCGTCTTGTAGGTAAGTAAGTTATGTAAGCATTTGTAATCTTCTCTTTAGTTGTAATAGCACGTTTTACTCTAAGTCTTAAGTTTCGAATAAAATTTTGATTAGAACGATTTAATTTCAATGTAATTTTTAAGGCTTTGACTTTTTGCCACTACGCATGCGCGTTTAAGACACGAACCTACCCTCTTGGAATAAAGGTTATTTTATCCTATTTCGGCTTGCAGAATTTTTGCAATTCTGACACTTTGCAGATTCATGCTATACCCCAAATGCCAATATTTAAGAATAAAATCAGATTGATTGTGATTCGTGATTATATTGTAGTTTAGCTGTGGATATATTTACTTAAGTCAGCTGATTCTAAAGAAAACTGCTCACAGAGTACTAAACTTTATCAAACGAGTGCTTATTACACAGATTGCCGATTAATATGCCGCTTTTACCGTGTTGTAGCATTTAATATGTACTTTCTAACGCACTTTATCTCGTGTTTATACTCATTCTAGACGCTGAGATACGATACATGCAGCTGGCTGTCAAGAAACTCAGCCTCACAGATTTTGGTCAAAATGCATTATAAGAGATTGTATGGGCAGGACGACCGTCTTGTAGGTAAGTAAGTGATGTAAGCATTTCTAATCTTCTCTTTAGTTGTAATAGCACGTTTTACTCTAAGTTTTAAGTTTCGAATAAAATTTTGATTAGAACGATTTAATTTCAATGTAATTTTTAAGGCTTTGACTTTTTGCCACTACGCATGCGCGTTTAAGACACGAACCTACCCTCTTGGAATAAAGGTTATTTTATCCTATTTCGGCTTGCAGAATTTTTGCAATTCTGACACTTTGCAGATTCATGCTATACCCCAAATGCCAATATTTAAGAATAAAATCAGATTGATTGTGATTCGTGATTATATTGTAGTTTAGCTGTGGATATATTTACTTAAGTCAGCTGATTCTAAAGAAAACTGCTCACAGAGTACTAAACTTTATCAAACGAGTGCTTATTACACAGATTGCCGATTAATATGCCGCTTTCACCGTGTTGTAGCATTTAATATGTACTTTGTAACGCACTTTATCTCGTGTTTATACTCATTCTAGACGCTGAGATACGATACATGCAGCTGGCTGTCAAGAAACTCAGCCTCACAGATTTTGGTCAAAATGCATTATAAGAGATTGTATGGGCAGGACGACCGTCTTGTAGGTAAGTAAGTGATGTAAGCATTTCTAATCTTCTCTTTAGTTGTAATAGCACGTTTTACTCTAAGTTTTAAGTTTCGAATAAAATTTTGATTAGAACGATTTAATTTCAATGTAATTTTTAAGGCTTTGGCTGTTTGCCACTACGCATGCGCGTTTAAAACACGAACCTACCCCCTTGGAATAAAGGTTATTTTATCCTATTTTGGCTTGCAGAATTTTTGCAATTCTGACACTTTGCAGATTCATGCTATACCCCAAATGCCAATATTTAAGAATAAAATCAGATTGATTGTGATTCGTGATTATATTGTAGTTTAGCTGTGGATATATTTACTTAAGTCAGCTGATTCTAAAGAAGACTTTTCACACAGTACTAAACTTTATCAAACGAGTGCTTATTACACAGATTGCCGATTAATATGCCGCTTTCACCGTGTTGTAGCATTTAATATGTACTTTGTAACGCACTTTATCTCGTGTTTATACTCATTCTAGACGCTGAGATACGATACATGCAGCTGGCTGTCAAGAAACTCAGCCTCACAGATTTTTGTCAAAATGCATTATAAGAGATTGTATGGGCAGGACGACCGTCTTGTAGGTAAGTAAGTTATGTAAGCATTTCTAATCTTCTCTTTAGTTGTAATAGCACGTTTTACTCTAAGTCTTAAGTTTCGAATAAAATTTTGATTAGAACGATTTAATTTCAATGTAATTTTTAAGGCTTTGACTTTTTGCCACTACGCATGCGCGTTTAAGACACGAACCTACCCTCTTGGAATAAAGGTTATTTTATCCTATTTCGGCTTGCAGAATTTTTGCAATTCTGACACTTTGCAGATTCATGCTATACCCCAAATGCCAATATTTAAGAATAAAATCAGATTGATTGTGATTCGTGATTATATTGTAGTTTAGCTGTGGATATATTTACTTAAGTCAGCTGATTCTAAAGAAAACTGCTCACAGAGTACTAAACTTTATCAAACGAGTGCTTATTACACAGATTGCCGATTAATATGCCGCTTTTACCGTGTTGTAGCATTTAATATGTACTTTCTAACGCACTTTATCTCGTGTTTATACTCATTCTAGACGCTGAGATACGATACATGCAGCTGGCTGTCAAGAAACTCAGCCTCACAGATTTTGGTCAAAATGCATTATAAGAGATTGTATGGGCAGGACGACCGTCTTGTAGGTAAGTAAGTGATGTAAGCATTTCTAATCTTCTCTTTAGTTGTAATAGCACGTTTTACTCTAAGTTTTAAGTTTCGAATAAAATTTTGATTAGAACGATTTAATTTCAATGTAATTTTTAAGGCTTTGGCTTTTTGCCACGACGCATGCGCGTTTAAGACACGAACCTACCCCCTTGGAATAAAGGTTATTTTATCCTATTTCGGCTTGCAGAATTTTTGCAATTCTGACACTTTGCAGATTCATGCTATACCCCAAATGCCAATATTTAAGAATAAAATCAGATTGATTGTGATTCGTGATTATATTGTAGTTTAGCTGTGGATATATTTACTTAAGTCAGCTGATTCTAAAGAAAACTGCTCACAGAGTACTAAACTTTATCAAAGGAGTGCTTATTACACAGATTGCCGATTAATATGCCGCTTTCACCGTGTTGTAGCATTTAATATGTACTTTCTAACGCACTTTATCTCGTGTTTATACTCATTCTAGACGCTGAGATACGATACATGCAGCTGGCTGTCAAGAAACTCAGCCTCACAGATTTTGGTCAAAATGCATTATAAGAGATTGTATGGGCAGGACGACCGTCTTGTAGGTAAGTAAGTGATGTAAGCATTTCTAATCTTCTCTTTAGTTGTAATAGCACGTTTTACTCTAAGTTTTAAGTTTCGAATAAAATTTTGATTAGAACGATTTAATTTCAATGTAATTTTTAAGGCTTTGGCTTTTTGCCACTACGCATGCGCGTTTAAGACACGAACCTACCCCCTTGGAATAAAGGTTATTTTATCCTATTTCGGCTTGCAGAATTTTTGCAATTCTGACACTTTGCAGATTCATGCTATACCCCAAATGCCAATATTTAAGAATAAAATCAGATTGATTGTGATTCGTGATTATATTGTAGTTTAGCTGTGGATATATTTACTTAAGTCAGCTGATTCTAAAGAAAACTGCTCACAGAGTACTAAACTTTATCAAACGAGTGCTTATTACACAGATTGCCGATTAATATGCCGCTTTCACCGTGTTGTAGCATTTATTATGTACTTTCTAACGCACTTTATCTCGTGTTTATACTCATTCTAGACGCTGAGATACGATACATGCAGCTGGCTGTCAAGAAACTCAGCCTCACAGATTTTGGTCAAAATGTATTATAAGAGATTGTATGGGCAGGACGACCGTCTTGTAGGTAAGTAAGTGATGTAAGCATTTCTAATCTTCTCTTTAGTTGTAATAGCACGTTTTACTCTAAGTTTTAAGTTTCGAATAAAATTTTGATTAGAACGATTTAATTTCAATGTAATTTTTAAGGCTTTGGCTTTTTGCCACTACGCATGCGCGTTTAAGACACGAACCTACCCCCTTGGAATAAAGGTTATTTTATCCTATTTCGGCTTGCAGAATTTTTGCAATTCTGACACTTTGCAGATTCATGCTATACCCCAAATGCCAATATTTAAGAATAAAATCAGATTGATTGTGATTCGTGATTATATTGTAGTTTAGCTGTGGATATATTTACTTAGGTCAGCTGATTCTAAAGACAACTGCTCACAGAGTACTAAACTTTATCAAACGAGTGCTTATTACACAGATTGCCGATTAATATGCCGCTTTCACCGTGTTGTAGCATTTAATATGTACTTTGTAACGCACTTTATCTCGTGTTTATACTCATTCTAGACGCTGAGATACGATACATGCAGCTGGCTGTCAAGAAACTCAGCCTCACAGATTTTGGTCAAAATGCATTATAAGAGATTGTATGGGCAGGACGACCGTCTTGTAGGTAAGTAAGTGATGTAAGCATTTCTAATCTTCTCTTTAGTTGTAATAGCACGTTTTACTCTAAGTTTTAAGTTTCGAATAAAATTTTGATTAGAACGATTTAATTTCAATGTAATTTTTAAGGCTTTGGCTGTTTGCCACTACGCATGCGCGTTTAAAACACGAACCTACCCCCTTGGAATAAAGGTTATTTTATCCTATTTTGGCTTGCAGAATTTTTGCAATTCTGACACTTTGCAGATTCATGCTATACCCCAAATGCCAATATTTAAGAATAAAATCAGATTGATTGTGATTCGTGATTATATTGTAGTTTAGCTGTGGATATATTTACTTAAGTCAGCTGATTCTAAAGAAGACTTTTCACACAGTACTAAACTTTATCAAACGAGTGCTTATTACACAGATTGCCGATTAATATGCCGCTTTCACCGTGTTGTAGCATTTAATATGTACTTTGTAACGCACTTTATTTCGTGTTTATACTCATTCTAGACGCTGAGATACGATACATGCAGCTGGCTGTCAAGAAACTCAGCCTCACAGATTTTGGTCAAAATGCATTATAAGAGATTGTATGGGCAGGACGACCGTCTTGTAGGTAAGTAAGTGATGTAAGCATTTCTAATCTTCTCTTTAGTTGTAATAGCACGTTTTACTCTAAGTTTTAAGTTTCGAATAAAATTTTGATTAGAACGATTTAATTTCAATGTAATTTTTAAGGCTTTGACTTTTTGCCACTACGCATGCGCGTTTAAGACACGAACCTACCCTCTTGGAATAAAGGTTATTTTATCCTATTTCGGCTTGCAGAATTTTTGCAATTCTGACACTTTGCAGATTCATGCTATACCCCAAATGCCAATATTTAAGAATAAAATCAGATTGATTGTGATTCGTGATTATATTGTAGTTTAGCTGTGGATATATTTATTTAAGTCAGCTGATTCTAAAGAAAACTGCTCACAGAGTACTAAACTTTATCAAACGAGTGCTTATTACACAGATTGCCGATTAATATGCCGCTTTTACCGTGTTGTAGCATTTAATATGTACTTTCTAACGCACTTTATCTCGTGTTTATACTCATTCTAGACGCTGAGATACGATACATGCAGCTGGCTGTCAAGAAACTCAGCCTCACAGATTTTGGTCAAAATGCATTATAAGAGATTGTATGGGCAGGACGACCGTCTTGTAGGTAAGTAAGTGATGTAAGCATTTCTAATCTTCTCTTTAGTTGTAATAGCACGTTTTACTCTAAGTTTTAAGTTTCGAATAAAATTTTGATTAGAACGATTTAATTTCAATGTAATTTTTAAGGCTTTGGCTTTTTGCCACGACGCATGCGCGTTTAAGACACGAACCTACCCCCTTGGAATAAAGGTTATTTTATCCTATTTCGGCTTGCAGAATTTTTGCAATTCTGACACTTTGCAGATTCATGCTATACCCCAAATGCCAATATTTAAGAATAAAATCAGATTGATTGTGATTCGTGATTATATTGTAGTTTAGCTGTGGATATATTTACTTAAGTCAGCTGATTCTAAAGAAGACTTTTCACACAGTACTAAACTTTATCAAACGAGTGCTTATTACACAGATTGCCGATTAATATGCCGCTTTCAGCGTGTTGTAGCATTTAATATGTACTTTGTAACGCACTTTATCTCGTGTTTATACTCATTCTAGACGCTGAGATACGATACATGCAGCTGGCTGTCAAGAAACTCAGCCTCACAGATTTTGGTCAAAATGCATTATAAAAGATTGTATGGGCAGGACGACCGTCTTGTAGGTAAGTAAGTGATGTAAGCATTTCTAATCTTCTCTTTAGTTGTAATAGCACGTTTTACTCTAAGTTTTAAGTTTCGAATAAAATTTTGATTAGAACGATTTAATTTCAATGTAATTTTTAAGGCTTTGACTTTTTGCCACTACGCATGCGCGTTTAAGACACGAACCTACCCCCTTGGAATAAAGTTTATTTTATCCTATTTCGGCTTGCAGAATTTTTGCAATTCTGACACTTTGCAGATTCATGCTATACCCCAAATGCCAAAATTTAAGGATAAAATCAGATTGATTGTGATTCGTGATTATATTGTAGTTTAACTGTGGATATATTTACTTAAGTCAGCTGATTCTAAAGAAGACTGCTCACAGAGGACTAAACTTTATCAAACGAGTGCTTATTACACAGATTGCCGATTAATATGCCGCTTTCAGCGTGTTGTAGCATTTAATATGTACTTTGTAACGCACTTTATCTCGTGTTTATACTCATTCTAGACGCTGAGATACGATACATGCAGCTGGCTGTCAAGAAACTCAGCCTCACAGATTTTGGTCAAAATGCATTATAAAAGATTGTATGGGCAGGACGACCGTCTTGTAGGTAAGTAAGTTATGTAAGCATTTCTAATCTTCTCTTTAGTTGTAATAGCACGTTTTACTCTAAGTTTTAAGTTTCGAATAAAATTTTGATTAGAACGATTTAATTTCAATGTAATTTTTAAGGCTTTGACTTTTTGCCACTACGCATGCGCGTTTAAGACACGAACCTACCCCCTTGGAATAAAGTTTATTTTATCCTATTTCGGCTTGCAGAATTTTTGCAATTCTGACACTTTGCAGATTCATGCTATACCCCAAATGCCAAAATTTAAGGATAAAATCAGATTGATTGTGATTCGTGATTATATTGTAGTTTAACTGTGGATATATTTACTTAAGTCAGCTGATTCTAAAGAAGACTGCTCACAGAGGACTAAACTTTATCAAACGAGTGCTTATTACACAGATTGCCGATTAATATGCCGCTTTCAGCGTGTTGTAGCATTTAATATGTACTTTGTAACGCACTTTATCTCGTGTTTATACTCATTCTAGACGCTGAGATACGATACATGCAGCTGGCTGTCAAGAAACTCAGCCTCACAGATTTTGGTCAAAATGCATTATAAGAGATTGTATGGGCAGGACGACCGTCTTGTAGGTAAGTAAGTGATGTAAGCATTTCTAATCTTCTCTTTAGTTGTAATAGCACGTTTTACTCTAAGTTTTAAGTTTCGAATAAAATTTTGATTAGAACGATTTAATTTCAATGTAATTTTTAAGGCTTTGGCTTTTTGCCACTACGCATGCGCGTTTAAGACACGAACCTACCCCCTTGGAATAAAGGTTATTTTATCCTATTTCGGCTTGCAGAATTTTTGCAATTCTGACACTTTGCAGATTCATGCTATACCCCAAATGCCAATATTTAAGAATAAAATCCGATTGATTGTGATTCGTGATTATATTGTAGTTTAGCTGTGGATATATTTACTTAAGTCAGCTGATTCTAAAGAAAACTGCTCACAGAGTACTAAACTTTATCAAACGAGCGCTTATTACACAGATTGCCGATTAATATGCCGCTTTTACCGTGTTGTAGCATTTAATATGTACTTTCTAACGCACTTTATCTCGTGTTTATACTCATTCTAGACGCTGAGATACGATACATGCAGCTGGCTGTCAAGAAACTCAGCCTCACAGATTTTGGTCAAAATGCATTATAAGAGATTGTATGGGCAGGACGACCGTCTTGTAGGTAAGTAAGTGATGTAAGCATTTCTAATCTTCTCTTTAGTTGTAATAGCACGTTTTACTCTAAGTTTTAAGTTTCGAATAAAATTTTGATTAGAACGATTTAATTTCAATGTAATTTTTAAGGCTTTGGCTTTTTGCCACTACGCATGCGCGTTTAAGACACGAACCTACCCCCTTGGAATAAAGGTTATTTTATCCTATTTCGGCTTGCAGAATTTTTGCAATTCTGACACTTTGCAGATTCATGCTATACCCCAAATGCCAATATTTAAGAATAAAATCAGATTGATTGTGATTCGTGATTATATTGTAGTTTAGCTGTGGATATATTTACTTAAGTCAGCTGATTCTAAAGAAAACTGCTCACAGAGTACTAAACTTTATCAAACGAGTGCTTATTACACAGATTGCCGATTAATATGCCGCTTTCAGCGTGTTGTAGCATTTAATATGTACTTTGTAACGCACTTTATCTCGTGTTTATACTCATTCTAGACGCTGAGATACGATACATGCAGCTGGCTGTCAAGAAACTCAGCCTCACAGATTTTGGTCAAAATGCATTATAAGAGATTGTATGGGCAGGACGACCGTCTTGTAGGTAAGTAAGTGATGTAAGCATTTCTAATCTTCTCTTTAGTTGTAATAGCACGTTTTACTCTAAGTTTTAAGTTTCGAATAAAATTTTGATTAGAACGATTTAATTTCAATGTAATTTTTAAGGCTTTGGCTTTTTGCCACTACGCATGCGCGTTTAAGACACGAACCTACCCCCTTGGAATAAAGGTTATTTTATCCTATTTCGGCTTGCAGAATTTTTGCAATTCTGACACTTTGCAGATTCATGCTATACCCCAAATGCCAATATTTAAGAATAAAATCCGATTGATTGTGATTCGTGATTATATTGTAGTTTAGCTGTGGATATATTTACTTAAGTCAGCTGATTCTAAAGAAGACTTTTCACACAGTACTAAACTTTATCAAACGAGTGCTTATTACACAGATTGCCGATTAATATGCCGCTTTCAGCGTGTTGTAGCATTTAATATGTACTTTTTAACGCACTTTATCTCGTGTTTATACTCATTCTAGACGCTTAGATACGATACATGCAGCTGGCTGTCAAGAAACTCAGCCTAACAGATTTTGGTCAAAATGCATTATAAGAGATTGTATGGGCAGGACGACCGTCTTGTAGGTAAGTAAGTGATGTAAGCATTTCTAATCTTCTCTTTAGTTGTAATAACACGTTTTACTCTAAGTTTTAAGTTTCGAATAAAATTTTGATTAGAACGATTTAATTTCAATGTAATTTTTAAGGCTTTGACTTTTTGCCACTACGCATGCGCGTTTAAGACACGAACCTACCCCCTTGGAATAAAGTTTATTTTATCCTATTTCGGCTTGCAGAATTTTTGCAATTCTGACACTTTGCAGATTCATGCTATACCCCAAATGCCAAAATTTAAGGATAAAATCAGATTGATTGTGATTCGTGATTATATTGTAGTTTAACTGTGGATATATTTACTTAAGTCAGCTGATTCTAAAGAAGACTGCTCACAGAGGACAAAACTTTATCAAACGAGTGCTTATTACACAGATTGCCGATTAATATGCCGCTTTCAGCGTGTTGTAGCATTTAATATGTACTTTCTAACGCACTTTATCTCGTGTTTATACTCATTCTAGACGCTGAGATACGATACATGCAGCTGGCTGTCAAGAAACTCAGCCTCACAGATTTTGGTCAAAATGCATTATAAGAGATTGTATGGGCAGGACGACCGTCTTGTAGGTAAGTAAGTGATGTAAGCATTTCTAATCTTCTCTTTAGTTGTAATAGCACGTTTTACTCTAAGTCTTAAGTTTCGAATAAAATTTTGATTAGAACGATTTAATTTCAATGTAATTTTTAAGGCTTTGGCTGTTTGCCACTACGCATGCGCGTTTAAAACACGAACCTACCCCCTTGGAATAAAGGTTATTTTCTCCTATTTTGGCTTGCAGAATTTTTGCAATTCTGACACTTTGCAGATTCATGCTATACCCCAAATGCCAATATTTAAGAATAAAATCAGATTGATTGTGATTCGTGATTATATTGTAGTTTAGCTGTGGATATATTTACTTAAGTCAGCTGATTCTAAAGAAGACTTTTCACACAGTACTAAACTTTATCAAACGAGTGCTTATTACACAGATTGCCGATTAATATGCCGCTTTCACCGTGTTGTAGCATTTAATATGTACTTTGTAACGCACTTTATCTCGTGTTTATACTCATTCTAGACGCTGAGATACGATACATGCAGCTGGCTGTCAAGAAACTCAGCCTCACAGATTTTGGTCAAAATGCATTATAAGAGATTGTATGGGCAGGACGACCGTCTTGTAGGTAAGTAAGTGATGTAAGCATTTCTAATCTTCTCTTTAGTTGTAATAGCACGTTTTACTCTAAGTTTTAAGTTTCGAATAAAATTTTGATTAGAACGATTTAATTTCAATGTAATTTTTAAGGCTTTGGCTTTTTGCCACGACGCATGCGCGTTTAAGACACGAACCTACCCCCTTGGAATAAAGGTTATTTTATCCTATTTCGGCTTGCAGAATTTTTGCAATTCTGACACTTTGCAGATTCATGCTATACCCCAAATGCCAATATTTAAGAATAAAATCAGATTGATTGTGATTCGTGATTATATTGTAGTTTAGCTGTGGATATATTTACTTAAGTCAGCTGATTCTAAAGAAGACTTTTCACACAGTACTAAACTTTATCAAACGAGTGCTTATTACACAGATTGCCGATTAATATGCCGCTTTCAGCGTGTTGTAGCATTTAATATGTACTTTGTAACGCACTTTATCTCGTGTTTATACTCATTCTAGACGCTGAGATACGATACATGCAGCTGGCTGTCAAGAAACTCAGCCTCACAGATTTTGGTCAAAATGCATTATAAAAGATTGTATGGGCAGGACGACCGTCTTGTAGGTAAGTAAGTGATGTAAGCATTTCTAATCTTCTCTTTAGTTGTAATAGCACGTTTTACTCTAAGTTTTAAGTTTCGAATAAAATTTTGATTAGAACGATTTAATTTCAATGTAATTTTTAAGGCTTTGACTTTTTGCCACTACGCATGCGCGTTTAAGACACGAACCTACCCCCTTGGAATAAAGTTTATTTTATCCTATTTCGGCTTGCAGAATTTTTGCAATTCTGACACTTTGCAGATTCATGCTATACCCCAAATGCCAAAATTTAAGGATAAAATCAGATTGATTGTGATTCGTGATTATATTGTAGTTTAACTGTGGATATATTTACTTAAGTCAGCTGATTCTAAAGAAGACTGCTCACAGAGGACTAAACTTTATCAAACGAGTGCTTATTACACAGATTGCCGATTAATATGCCGCTTTCAGCGTGTTGTAGCATTTAATATGTACTTTGTAACGCACTTTATCTCGTGTTTATACTCATTCTAGACGCTGAGATACGATACATGCAGCTGGCTGTCAAGAAACTCAGCCTCACAGATTTTGGTCAAAATGCATTATAAAAGATTGTATGGGCAGGACGACCGTCTTGTAGGTAAGTAAGTTATGTAAGCATTTCTAATCTTCTCTTTAGTTGTAATAGCACGTTTTACTCTAAGTTTTAAGTTTCGAATAAAATTTTGATTAGAACGATTTAATTTCAATGTAATTTTTAAGGCTTTGACTTTTTGCCACTACGCATGCGCGTTTAAGACACGAACCTACCCCCTTGGAATAAAGTTTATTTTATCCTATTTCGGCTTGCAGAATTTTTGCAATTCTGACACTTTGCAGATTCATGCTATACCCCAAATGCCAAAATTTAAGGATAAAATCAGATTGATTGTGATTCGTGATTATATTGTAGTTTAACTGTGGATATATTTACTTAAGTCAGCTGATTCTAAAGAAGACTGCTCACAGAGGACTAAACTTTATCAAACGAGTGCTTATTACACAGATTGCCGATTAATATGCCGCTTTCAGCGTGTTGTAGCATTTAATATGTACTTTGTAACGCACTTTATCTCGTGTTTATACTCATTCTAGACGCTGAGATACGATACATGCAGCTGGCTGTCAAGAAACTCAGCCTCACAGATTTTGGTCAAAATGCATTATAAGAGATTGTATGGGCAGGACGACCGTCTTGTAGGTAAGTAAGTGATGTAAGCATTTCTAATCTTCTCTTTAGTTGTAATAGCACGTTTTACTCTAAGTTTTAAGTTTCGAATAAAATTTTGATTAGAACGATTTAATTTCAATGTAATTTTTAAGGCTTTGGCTTTTTGCCACTACGCATGCGCGTTTAAGACACGAACCTACCCCCTTGGAATAAAGGTTATTTTATCCTATTTCGGCTTGCAGAATTTTTGCAATTCTGACACTTTGCAGATTCATGCTATACCCCAAATGCCAATATTTAAGAATAAAATCCGATTGATTGTGATTCGTGATTATATTGTAGTTTAGCTGTGGATATATTTACTTAAGTCAGCTGATTCTAAAGAAAACTGCTCACAGAGTACTAAACTTTATCAAACGAGCGCTTATTACACAGATTGCCGATTAATATGCCGCTTTTACCGTGTTGTAGCATTTAATATGTACTTTCTAACGCACTTTATCTCGTGTTTATACTCATTCTAGACGCTGAGATACGATACATGCAGCTGGCTGTCAAGAAACTCAGCCTCACAGATTTTGGTCAAAATGCATTATAAGAGATTGTATGGGCAGGACGACCGTCTTGTAGGTAAGTAAGTGATGTAAGCATTTCTAATCTTCTCTTTAGTTGTAATAGCACGTTTTACTCTAAGTTTTAAGTTTCGAATAAAATTTTGATTAGAACGATTTAATTTCAATGTAATTTTTAAGGCTTTGGCTTTTTGCCACTACGCATGCGCGTTTAAGACACGAACCTACCCCCTTGGAATAAAGGTTATTTTATCCTATTTCGGCTTGCAGAATTTTTGCAATTCTGACACTTTGCAGATTCATGCTATACCCCAAATGCCAATATTTAAGAATAAAATCAGATTGATTGTGATTCGTGATTATATTGTAGTTTAGCTGTGGATATATTTACTTAAGTCAGCTGATTCTAAAGAAAACTGCTCACAGAGTACTAAACTTTATCAAACGAGTGCTTATTACACAGATTGCCGATTAATATGCCGCTTTCAGCGTGTTGTAGCATTTAATATGTACTTTGTAACGCACTTTATCTCGTGTTTATACTCATTCTAGACGCTGAGATACGATACATGCAGCTGGCTGTCAAGAAACTCAGCCTCACAGATTTTGGTCAAAATGCATTATAAGAGATTGTATGGGCAGGACGACCGTCTTGTAGGTAAGTAAGTGATGTAAGCATTTCTAATCTTCTCTTTAGTTGTAATAGCACGTTTTACTCTAAGTTTTAAGTTTCGAATAAAATTTTGATTAGAACGATTTAATTTCAATGTAATTTTTAAGGCTTTGGCTTTTTGCCACTACGCATGCGCGTTTAAGACACGAACCTACCCCCTTGGAATAAAGGTTATTTTATCCTATTTCGGCTTGCAGAATTTTTGCAATTCTGACACTTTGCAGATTCATGCTATACCCCAAATGCCAATATTTAAGAATAAAATCCGATTGATTGTGATTCGTGATTATATTGTAGTTTAGCTGTGGATATATTTACTTAAGTCAGCTGATTCTAAAGAAGACTTTTCACACAGTACTAAACTTTATCAAACGAGTGCTTATTACACAGATTGCCGATTAATATGCCGCTTTCAGCGTGTTGTAGCATTTAATATGTACTTTTTAACGCACTTTATCTCGTGTTTATACTCATTCTAGACGCTTAGATACGATACATGCAGCTGGCTGTCAAGAAACTCAGCCTAACAGATTTTGGTCAAAATGCATTATAAGAGATTGTATGGGCAGGACGACCGTCTTGTAGGTAAGTAAGTGATGTAAGCATTTCTAATCTTCTCTTTAGTTGTAATAACACGTTTTACTCTAAGTTTTAAGTTTCGAATAAAATTTTGATTAGAACGATTTAATTTCAATGTAATTTTTAAGGCTTTGACTTTTTGCCACTACGCATGCGCGTTTAAGACACGAACCTACCCCCTTGGAATAAAGTTTATTTTATCCTATTTCGGCTTGCAGAATTTTTGCAATTCTGACACTTTGCAGATTCATGCTATACCCCAAATGCCAAAATTTAAGGATAAAATCAGATTGATTGTGATTCGTGATTATATTGTAGTTTAACTGTGGATATATTTACTTAAGTCAGCTGATTCTAAAGAAGACTGCTCACAGAGGACAAAACTTTATCAAACGAGTGCTTATTACACAGATTGCCGATTAATATGCCGCTTTCAGCGTGTTGTAGCATTTAATATGTACTTTCTAACGCACTTTATCTCGTGTTTATACTCATTCTAGACGCTGAGATACGATACATGCAGCTGGCTGTCAAGAAACTCAGCCTCACAGATTTTGGTCAAAATGCATTATAAGAGATTGTATGGGCAGGACGACCGTCTTGTAGGTAAGTAAGTGATGTAAGCATTTCTAATCTTCTCTTTAGTTGTAATAGCACGTTTTACTCTAAGTCTTAAGTTTCGAATAAAATTTTGATTAGAACGATTTAATTTCAATGTAATTTTTAAGGCTTTGGCTGTTTGCCACTACGCATGCGCGTTTAAAACACGAACCTACCCCCTTGGAATAAAGGTTATTTTCTCCTATTTTGGCTTGCAGAATTTTTGCAATTCTGACACTTTGCAGATTCATGCTATACCCCAAATGCCAATATTTAAGAATAAAATCAGATTGATTGTGATTCGTGATTATATTGTAGTTTAGCTGTGGATATATTTACTTAAGTCAGCTGATTCTAAAGAAGACTTTTCACACAGTACTAAACTTTATCAAACGAGTGCTTATTACACAGATTGCCGATTAATATGCCGCTTTCACCGTGTTGTAGCATTTAATATGTACTTTGTAACGCACTTTATCTCGTGTTTATACTCATTCTAGACGCTGAGATACGATACATGCAGCTGGCTGTCAAGAAACTCAGCCTCACAGATTTTGGTCAAAATGCATTATAAGAGATTGTATGGGCAGGACGACCGTCTTGTAGGTAAGTAAGTGATGTAAGCATTTCTAATCTTCTCTTTAGTTGTAATAGCACGTTTTACTCTAAGTTTTAAGTTTCGAATAAAATTTTGATTAGAACGATTTAATTTCAATGTAATTTTTAAGGCTTTGGCTTTTTGCCACTACGCATGCGCGTTTAAGACACGAACCTACCCCCTTGGAATAAAGGTTATTTTATCCTATTTCGGCTTGCAGAATTTTTGCAATTCTGACACTTTGCAGATTCATGCTATACCCCAAATGCCAATATTTAAGAATAAAATCAGATTGATTGTGATTCGTGATTATATTGTAGTTTAGCTGTGGATATATTTACTTAAGTCAGCTGATTCTAAAGAAAACTGCTCACAGAGTACTAAACTTTATCAAACGAGTGCTTATTACACAGATTGCCGATTAATATGCCGCTTTTACCGTGTTGTAGCATTTAATATGTACTTTCTAACGCACTTTATCTCGTGTTTATACTCATTCTAGACGCTGAGATACGATACATGCAGCTGGCTGTCAAGAAACTCAGCCTCACAGATTTTGGTCAAAATGCATTATAAGAGATTGTATGGGCAGGACGACCGTCTTGTAGGTAAGTAAGTGATGTAAGCATTTCTAATCTTCTCTTTAGTTGTAATAGCACGTTTTACTCTAAGTTTTAAGTTTCGAATAAAATTTTGATTAGAACGATTTAATTTCAATGTAATTTTTAAGGCTTTGGCTTTTTGCCACTACGCATGCGCGTTTAAGACACGAACCTACCCCCTTGGAATAAAGGTTATTTTATCCTATTTCGGCTTGCAGAATTTTTGCAATTCTGACACTTTGCAGATTCATGCTATACCCCAAATGCCAATATTTAAGAATAAAATCAGATTGATTGTGATTCGTGATTATATTGTAGTTTAGCTGTGGATATATTTACTTAAGTCAGCTGATTCTAAAGAAGACTTTTCACACAGTACTAAACTTTATCAAACGAGTGCTTATTACACAGATTGCCGATTAATATGCCGCTTTCAGCGTGTTGTAGCATTTAATATGTACTTTGTAACGCACTTTATCTCGTGTTTATACTCATTCTAGACGCTTAGATACGATACATGCAGCTGGCTGTCAAGAAACTCAGCCTCACAGATTTTGGTCAAAATGCATTATAAGAGATTGTATGGGCAGGACGACCGTCTTGTAGGTAAGTAAGTGATGTAAGCATTTCTAATCTTCTCTTTAGTTGTAATAGCACGTTTTACTCTAAGTTTTAAGTTTCGAATAAAATTTTGATTAGAACGATTTAATTTCAATGTAATTTTTAAGGCTTTGACTTTTTGCCACTACGCATGCGCGTTTAAGACACGAACCTACCCCCTTGGAATAAAGTTTATTTTATCCTATTTCGGCTTGCAGAATTTTTGCAATTCTGACACTTTGCAGATTCATGCTATACCCCAAATGCCAAAATTTAAGGATAAAATCAGATTGATTGTGATTCGTGATTATATTGTAGTTTAACTGTGGATATATTTACTTAAGTCAGCTGATTCTAAAGAAGACTGCTCACAGAGGACAAAACTTTATCAAACGAGTGCTTATTACACAGATTGCCGATTAATATGCCGCTTTCAGCGTGTTGTAGCATTTAATATGTACTTTCTAACGCACTTTATCTCGTGTTTATACTCATTCTAGACGCTGAGATACGATACATGCAGCTGGCTGTCAAGAAACTCAGCCTCACAGATTTTGGTCAAAATGCATTATAAGAGATTGTATGGGCAGGACGACCGTCTTGTAGGTAAGTAAGTGATGTAAGCATTTCTAATCTTCTCTTTAGTTGTAATAGCACGTTTTACTCTAAGTCTTAAGTTTCGAATAAAATTTTGATTAGAACGATTTAATTTCAATGTAATTTTTAAGGCTTTGGCTGTTTGCCACTACGCATGCGCGTTTAAAACACGAACCTACCCCCTTGGAATAAAGGTTATTTTCTCCTATTTTGGCTTGCAGAATTTTTGCAATTCTGACACTTTGCAGATTCATGCTATACCCCAAATGCCAATATTTAAGAATAAAATCAGATTGATTGTGATTCGTGATTATATTGTAGTTTAGCTGTGGATATATTTACTTAAGTCAGCTGATTCTAAAGAAGACTTTTCACACAGTACTAAACTTTATCAAACGAGTGCTTATTACACAGATTGCCGATTAATATGCCGCTTTCACCGTGTTGTAGCATTTAATATGTACTTTGTAACGCACTTTATCTCGTGTTTATACTCATTCTAGACGCTGAGATACGATACATGCAGCTGGCTGTCAAGAAACTCAGCCTCACAGATTTTGGTCAAAATGCATTATAAGAGATTGTATGGGCAGGACGACCGTCTTGTAGGTAAGTAAGTGATGTAAGCATTTCTAATCTTCTCTTTAGTTGTAATAGCACGTTTTACTCTAAGTTTTAAGTTTCGAATAAAATTTTGATTAGAACGATTTAATTTCAATGTAATTTTTAAGGCTTTGGCTTTTTGCCACTACGCATGCGCGTTTAAGACACGAACCTACCCCCTTGGAATAAAGGTTATTTTATCCTATTTCGGCTTGCAGAATTTTTGCAATTCTGACACTTTGCAGATTCATGCTATACCCCAAATGCCAATATTTAAGAATAAAATGAGATTGATTGTGATTCGTGATTATATTGTAGTTTAGCTGTGGATATATTTACTTAAGTCAGCTGATTCTAAAGAAAACTGCTCACAGAGTACTAAACTTTATCAAACGAGTGCTTATTACACAGATTGCCGATTAATATGCCGCTTTTACCGTGTTGTAGCATTTAATATGTACTTTGTAACGCACTTTATCTCGTGTTTATACTCATTCTAGACGCTGAGATACGATACATGCAGCTGGCTGTCAAGAAACTCAGCCTCACAGATTTTGGTCAAAATGCATTATAAGAGATTGTATGGGCAGGACGACCGTCTTGTAGGTAAGTAAGTGATGTAAGCATTTCTAATCTTCTCTTTAGTTGTAATAGCACGTTTTACTCTAAGTTTTAAGTTTCGAATAAAATTTTGATTAGAACGATTTAATTTCAATGTAATTTTTAAGGCTTTGGCTTTTTGCCACTACGCATGCGCGTTTAAGACACGAACCTACCCCCTTGGAATAAAGGTTATTTTATCCTATTTCGGCTTGCAGAATTTTTGCAATTCTGACACTTTGCAGATTCATGCTATACCCCAAATGCCAATATTTAAGAATAAAATCAGATTGATTGTGATTCGTGATTATATTGTAGTTTAGCTGTGGATATATTTACTTAAGTCAGCTGATTCTAAAGAAAACTGCTCACAGAGTACTAAACTTTATCAAACGAGTGCTTATTACACAGATTGCCGATTAATATGCCGCTTTCATCGTGTTGTAGCATTTAATACGTACTTTCTAACGCACTTTATCTCGTGTTTATACTCATTCTAGACGCTGAGATACGATACATGCAGCTGGCTGTCAAGAAACTCAGCCTCACAGATTTTGGTCAAAATGCATTATAAGAGATTGTATGGGCAGGACGACCGTCTTGTAGGTAAGTAAGTGATGTAAGCATTTCTAATCTTCTCTTTAGTTGTAATAGCACGTTTTACTCTAAGTTTTAAGTTTCGAATAAAATTTTGATTAGAACGATTTAATTTCAATGTAATTTTTAAGGCTTTGGCTTTTTGCCACTACGCATGCGCGTTTAAGACACGAACCTACCCCCTTGGAATAAAGGTTATTTTATCCTATTTCGGCTTGCAGAATTTTTGCAATTCTGACACTTTGCAGATTCATGCTATACCCCAAATGCCAATATTTAAGAATAAAATCAGATTGATTGTGATTCGTGATTATATTGTAGTTTAGCTGTGGATATATTTACTTAAGTCAGCTGATTCTAAAGAAAACTGCTCACAGAGTACTAAACTTTATCAAACGAGTGCTTATTACACAGATTGCCGATTAATATGCCGCTTTCATCGTGTTGTAGCATTTAATATGTACTTTCTAACGCACTTTATCTCGTGTTTATACTCATTCTAGACGCTGAGATACGATACATGCAGCTGGCTGTCAAGAAACTCAGCCTCACAGATTTTGGTCAAAATGCATTATAAGAGATTGTATGGGCAGGACGACCGTCTTGTAGGTAAGTAAGTGATGTAAGCATTTCTAATCTTCTCTTTAGTTGTAATAGCACGTTTTACTCTAAGTTTTAAGTTTCGAATAAAATTTTGATTAGAACGATTTAATTTCAATGTAATTTTTAAGGCTTTGGCTTTTTGCCACTACGCATGCGCGTTTAAGACACGAACCTACCCCCTTGGAATAAAGGTTATTTTATCCTATTTCGGCTTGCAGAATTTTTGCAATTCTGACACTTTGCAGATTCATGCTATACCCCAAATGCCAATATTTAAGAATAAAATCAGATTGATTGTGATTCGTGATTATATTGTAGTTTAGCTGTGGATATATTTACTTAAGTCAGCTGATTCTAAAGAAGACTTTTCACACAGTACTAAACTTTATCAAACGAGTGCTTATTACACAGATTGCCGATTAATATGCCGCTTTCAGCGTGTTGTAGCATTTAATATGTACTTTGTAACGCACTTTATCTCGTGTTTATACTCATTCTAGACGCTGAGATACGATACATGCAGCTGGCTGTCAAGAAACTCAGCCTCACAGATTTTGGTCAAAATGCATTATAAAAGATTGTATGGGCAGGACGACCGTCTTGTAGGTAAGTAAGTTATGTAAGCATTTGTAATCTTCTCTTTAGTTGTAATAGCACGTTTTACTCTAAGTTTTAAGTTTCGAATAAAATTTTGATTAGAACGATTTAATTTCAATGTAATTTTTAAGGCTTTGACTTTTTGCCACTACGCATGCGCGTTTAAGACACGAACCTACCCCCTTGGAATAAAGTTTATTTTATCCTATTTCGGCTTGCAGAATTTTTGCAATTCTGACACTTTGCAGATTCATGCTATACCCCAAATGCCAAAATTTAAGGATAAAATCAGATTGATTGTGATTCGTGATTATATATTAGTTTAACTGTGGATATATTTACTTAAGTCAGCTGATTCTAAAGAAGAATGCTCACAGAGGACTAAACTTTATCAAACGAGTGCTTATTACACAGATTGCCGATTAATATGCCGCTTTCAGCGTGTTGTAGCATTTAATATGTACTTTGTAACGCACTTTATCTCGTGTTTATACTCATTCTAGACGCTGAGATACGATACATGCAGCTGGCTGTCAAGAAACTCAGCCTCACAGATTTTGGTCAAAATGCATTATAAGAGATTGTATGGGCAGGACGACCGTCTTGTAGGTAAGTAAGTGATGTAAGCATTTCTAATCTTCTCTTTAGTTGTAATAGCACGTTTTACTCTAAGTTTTAAGTTTCGAATAAAATTTTGATTAGAACGATTTAATTTCAATGTAATTTTTAAGGCTTTGGCTGTTTGCCACTACGCATGCGCGTTTAAAACACGAACCTACCCCCTTGGAATAAAGGTTATTTTCTCCTATTTTGGCTTGCAGAATTTTTGCAATTCTGACACTTTGCAGATTCATGCTATACCCCAAATGCCAATATTTAAGAATAAAATCAGATTGATTGTGATTCGTGATTATATTGTAGTTTAGCTGTGGATATATTTACTTAAGTCAGCTGATTCTAAAGAAGACTTTTCACACAGTACTAAACTTTATCAAACGAGTGCTTATTACACAGATTGCCGATTAATATGCCGCTTTCACCGTGTTGTAGCATTTAATATGTACTTTGTAACGCACTTTATCTCGTGTTTATACTCATTCTAGACCCTGAGATACGATACATGCAGCTGGCTGTCAAGAAACTCAGCCTCACAGATTTTGGTCAAAATGCATTGTAAGAGATTGTATGGGCAGGACGACCGTCTTGTAGGTAAGTAAGTTATGTAAGCATTTCTAATCTTCTCTTTAGTTGTAATAGCACGTTTTACTCTAAGTCTTAAGTTTCGAATAAAATTTTGATTAGAACGATTTAATTTCAATGTAATTTTTAAGGGTTTGACTTTTTGCCACTACGCATGCGCGTTTAAGACACGAACCTACCCTCTTGGAATAAAGGTTATTTTATCCTATTTCGGCTTGCAGAATTTTTGCAATTCTGACACTTTGCAGATTCATGCTATACCCCAAATGCCAATATTTAAGAATAAAATCAGATTGATTGTGATTCGTGATTATATTGTAGTTTAGCTGTGGATATATTTACTTAAGTCAGCTGATTCTAAAGAAAACTGCTCACAGAGTACTAAACTTTATCAAACGAGTGCTTATTACACAGATTGCCGATTAATATGCCGCTTTTACCGTGTTGTAGCATTTAATATGTACTTTCTAACGCACTTTATCTCGTGTTTATACTCATTCTAGACGCTGAGATACGATACATGCAGCTGGCTGTCAAGAAACTCAGCCTCACAGATTTTGGTCAAAATGCATTATAAGAGATTGTATGGGCAGGACGACCGTCTTGTAGGTAAGTAAGTGATGTAAGCATTTGTAATCTTCTCTTTAGTTGTAATAGCACGTTTTACTCTAAGTTTTAAGTTTCGAATAAAATTTTGATTAGAACGATTTAATTTCAATGTAATTTTTAAGGCTTTGGCTTTTTGCCACTACGCATGCGCGTTTAAGACACGAACCTACCCTCTTGGAATAAAGGTTATTTTATCCTATTTCGGCTTGCAGAATTTTTGCAATTCTGACACTTTGCAGATTCATGCTATACCGCAAATGCCAATATTTAAGAATAAAATCAGATTGATTGTGATTCGTGATTATATTGTAGTTTAGCTGTGGATATATTTACTTAAGTCAGCTGATTCTAAAGAAAACTGCTCACAGAGTACTAAACTTTATCAAACGAGTGCTTATTACACAGATTGCCGATTAATATGCCGCTTTCACCGTGTTGTAGCATTTAATATGTACTTTCTAACGCACTTTATCTCGTGTTTATACTCATTCTAGACGCTGAGATACGATACATGCAGCTGGCTGTCAAGAAACTCAGCCTCACAGATTTTGGTCAAAATGCATTATAAGAGATTGTATGGGCAGGACGACCGTCTTGTAGGTAAGTAAGTTATGTAAGCATTTGTAATCTTCTCTTTAGTTGTAATAGCACGTTTTACTCTAAGTTTTAAGTTTCGAATAAAATTTTGATTAGAACGATTTAATTTCAATGTAATTTTTAAGGCTTTGACTTTTTGCCACTATGCATGCGCGTTTAAGACACGAACCTACCCCCTTGGAATAAAGTTTATTTTATCCTATTTCGGCTTGCAGAATTTTTGCAATTCTGACACTTTGCAGATTCATGCTATACCCCAAATGCCAAAATTTAAGGATAAAATCAGATTGATTGTGATTCGTGATTATATTGTAGTTTAACTGTGGATATATTTACTTAAGTCAGCTGATTCTAAAGAAGACTGCTCACAGAGGACTAAACTTTATCAAACGAGTGCTTATTACACAGATTGCCGATTAATATGCCGCTTTCAGCGTGTTGTAGCATTTAATATGTACTTTGTAACGCACTTTATCTCGTGTTTATACTCATTCTAGACGCTGAGATACGATACATGCAGCTGGCTGTCAAGAAACTCAGCCTCACAGATTTTGGTCAAAATGCATTATAAGAGATTGTATGGGCAGGACGACCGTCTTGTAGGTAAGTAAGTGATGTAAGCATTTCTAATCTTCTCTTTAGTTGTAATAGCACGTTTTACTCTAAGTTTTAAGTTTCGAATAAAATTTTGATTAGAACGATTTAATTTCAATGTAATTTTTAAGGCTTTGGCTGTTTGCCACTACGCATGCGCGTTTAAAACACGAACCTACCCCCTTGGAATAAAGGTTATTTTCTCCTATTTTGGCTTGCAGAATTTTTGCAATTCTGACACTTTGCAGATTCATGCTATACCCCAAATGCCAATATTTAAGAATAAAATCAGATTGATTGTGATTCGTGATTATATTGTAGTTTAGCTGTGGATATATTTACTTAAGTCAGCTGATTCTAAAGAAGACTTTTCACACAGTACTAAACTTTATCAAACGAGTGCTTATTACACAGATTGCCGATTAATATGCCGCTTTCACCGTGTTGTAGCATTTAATATGTACTTTGTAACGCACTTTATCTCGTGTTTATACTCATTCTAGACCCTGAGATACGATACATGCAGCTGGCTGTCAAGAAACTCAGCCTCACAGATTTTGGTCAAAATGCATTGTAAGAGATTGTATGGGCAGGACGACCGTCTTGTAGGTAAGTAAGTTATGTAAGCATTTCTAATCTTCTCTTTAGTTGTAATAGCACGTTTTACTCTAAGTCTTAAGTTTCGAATAAAATTTTGATTAGAACGATTTAATTTCAATGTAATTTTTAAGGGTTTGACTTTTTGCCACTACGCATGCGCGTTTAAGACACGAACCTACCCTCTTGGAATAAAGGTTATTTTATCCTATTTCGGCTTGCAGAATTTTTGCAATTCTGACACTTTGCAGATTCATGCTATACCCCAAATGCCAATATTTAAGAATAAAATCAGATTGATTGTGATTCGTGATTATATTGTAGTTTAGCTGTGGATATATTTACTTAAGTCAGCTGATTCTAAAGAAAACTGCTCACAGAGTACTAAACTTTATCAAACGAGTGCTTATTACACAGATTGCCGATTAATATGCCGCTTTTACCGTGTTGTAGCATTTAATATGTACTTTCTAACGCACTTTATCTCGTGTTTATACTCATTCTAGACGCTGAGATACGATACATGCAGCTGGCTGTCAAGAAACTCAGCCTCACAGATTTTGGTCAAAATGCATTATAAGAGATTGTATGGGCAGGACGACCGTCTTGTAGGTAAGTAAGTGATGTAAGCATTTGTAATCTTCTCTTTAGTTGTAATAGCACGTTTTACTCTAAGTTTTAAGTTTCGAATAAAATTTTGATTAGAACGATTTAATTTCAATGTAATTTTTAAGGCTTTGGCTTTTTGCCACTACGCATGCGCGTTTAAGACACGAACCTACCCTCTTGGAATAAAGGTTATTTTATCCTATTTCGGCTTGCAGAATTTTTGCAATTCTGACACTTTGCAGATTCATGCTATACCGCAAATGCCAATATTTAAGAATAAAATCAGATTGATTGTGATTCGTGATTATATTGTAGTTTAGCTGTGGATATATTTACTTAAGTCAGCTGATTCTAAAGAAAACTGCTCACAGAGTACTAAACTTTATCAAACGAGTGCTTATTACACAGATTGCCGATTAATATGCCGCTTTCACCGTGTTGTAGCATTTAATATGTACTTTCTAACGCACTTTATCTCGTGTTTATACTCATTCTAGACGCTGAGATACGATACATGCAGCTGGCTGTCAAGAAACTCAGCCTCACAGATTTTGGTCAAAATGCATTATAAGAGATTGTATGGGCAGGACGACCGTCTTGTAGGTAAGTAAGTTATGTAAGCATTTGTAATCTTCTCTTTAGTTGTAATAGCACGTTTTACTCTAAGTTTTAAGTTTCGAATAAAATTTTGATTAGAACGATTTAATTTCAATGTAATTTTTAAGGCTTTGACTTTTTGCCACTATGCATGCGCGTTTAAGACACGAACCTACCCCCTTGGAATAAAGTTTATTTTATCCTATTTCGGCTTGCAGAATTTTTGCAATTCTGACACTTTGCAGATTCATGCTATACCCCAAATGCCAAAATTTAAGGATAAAATCAGATTGATTGTGATTCGTGATTATATTGTAGTTTAACTGTGGATATATTTACTTAAGTCAGCTGATTCTAAAGAAGACTGCTCACAGAGGACTAAACTTTATCAAACGAGTGCTTATTACACAGATTGCCGATTAATATGCCGCTTTCAGCGTGTTGTAGCATTTAATATGTACTTTGTAACGCACTTTATCTCGTGTTTATACTCATTCTAGACGCTGAGATACGATACATGCAGCTGGCTGTCAAGAAACTCAGCCTCACAGATTTTGGTCAAAATGCATTATAAGAGATTGTATGGGCAGGACGACCGTCTTGTAGGTAAGTAAGTGATGTAAGCATTTCTAATCTTCTCTTTAGTTGTAATAGCACGTTTTACTCTAAGTTTTAAGTTTCGAATAAAATTTTGATTAGAACGATTTAATTTCAATGTAATTTTTAAGGCTTTGGCTGTTTGCCACTACGCATGCGCGTTTAAAACACGAACCTACCCCCTTGGAATAAAGGTTATTTTCTCCTATTTTGGCTTGCAGAATTTTTGCAATTCTGACACTTTGCAGATTCCTGCTATACCCCAAATGCCAATATTTAAGAATAAAATCAGATTGATTGTGATTCGTGATTATATTGTAGTTTAGCTGTGGATATATTTACTTAAGTCAGCTGATTCTAAAGAAGACTTTTCACACAAGACTAAACTTTATCAAACGAGTGCTTATTACACAGATTGCCGATTAATATGCCGCTTTCACCGTGTTGTAGCATTTAATATGTACTTTGTAACGCACTTTATCTCGTGTTTATACTCATTCTAGACGCTGAGATACGATACATGCAGCTGGCTGTCAAGAAACTCAGCCTCACAGATTTTGGTCAAAATGCATTATAAGAGATTGTATGGGCAGGACGACCGTCTTGTAGGTAAGTAAGTGATGTAAGCATTTCTAATCTTCTCTTTAGTTGTAATAGCACGTTTTACTCTAAGTTTTAAGTTTCGAATAAAATTTTGATTAGAACGATTTAATTTCAATGTAATTTTTAAGGCTTTGGCTTTTTGCCACTACGCATGCGCGTTTAAGACACGAACCTACCCCCTTGGAATAAAGGTTATTTTATCCTATTTCGGCTTGCAGAATTTTTGCAATTCTGACACTTTGCAGATTCATGCTATACCCCAAATGCCAATATTTAAGAATAAAATCAGATTGATTGTGATTCGTGATTATATTGTAGTTTAGCTGTGGATATATTTACTTAAGTCAGCTGATTCTAAAGAAGACTTTTCACACAGTACTAAACTTTATCAAACGAGTGCTTATTACACAGATTGCCGATTAATATGCCGCTTTCAGCGTGTTGTAGCATTTAATATGTACTTTGTAACGCACTTTATCTCGTGTTTATACTCATTCTAGACGCTGAGATACGATACATGCAGCTGGCTGTCAAGAAACTCAGCCTCACAGATTTTGGTCAAAATGCATTATAAAAGATTGTATGGGCAGGACGACCGTCTTGTAGGTAAGTAAGTTATGTAAGCATTTGTAATCTTCTCTTTAGTTGTAATAGCACGTTTTACTCTAAGTTTTAAGTTTCGAATAAAATTTTGATTAGAACGATTTAATTTCAATGTAATTTTTAAGGCTTTGACTTTTTGCCACTACGCATGCGCGTTTAAGACACGAACCTACCCCCTTGGAATAAAGTTTATTTTATCCTATTTCGGCTTGCAGAATTTTTGCAATTCTGACACTTTGCAGATTCATGCTATACCCCAAATGCCAAAATTTAAGGATAAAATCAGATTGATTGTGATTCGTGATTATATATTAGTTTAACTGTGGATATATTTACTTAAGTCAGCTGATTCTAAAGAAGAATGCTCACAGAGGACTAAACTTTATCAAACGAGTGCTTATTACACAGATTGCCGATTAATATGCCGCTTTCAGCGTGTTGTAGCATTTAATATGTACTTTGTAACGCACTTTATCTCGTGTTTATACTCATTCTAGACGCTGAGATACGATACATGCAGCTGGCTGTCAAGAAACTCAGCCTCACAGATTTTGGTCAAAATGCATTATAAGAGATTGTATGGGCAGGACGACCGTCTTGTAGGTAAGTAAGTGATGTAAGCATTTCTAATCTTCTCTTTAGTTGTAATAGCACGTTTTACTCTAAGTTTTAAGTTTCGAATAAAATTTTGATTAGAACGATTTAATTTCAATGTAATTTTTAAGGCTTTGGCTGTTTGCCACTACGCATGCGCGTTTAAAACACGAACCTACCCCCTTGGAATAAAGGTTATTTTCTCCTATTTTGGCTTGCAGAATTTTTGCAATTCTGACACTTTGCAGATTCATGCTATACCCCAAATGCCAATATTTAAGAATAAAATCAGATTGATTGTGATTCGTGATTATATTGTAGTTTAGCTGTGGATATATTTACTTAAGTCAGCTGATTCTAAAGAAGACTTTTCACACAGTACTAAACTTTATCAAACGAGTGCTTATTACACAGATTGCCGATTAATATGCCGCTTTCACCGTGTTGTAGCATTTAATATGTACTTTGTAACGCACTTTATCTCGTGTTTATACTCATTCTAGACCCTGAGATACGATACATGCAGCTGGCTGTCAAGAAACTCAGCCTCACAGATTTTGGTCAAAATGCATTGTAAGAGATTGTATGGGCAGGACGACCGTCTTGTAGGTAAGTAAGTTATGTAAGCATTTCTAATCTTCTCTTTAGTTGTAATAGCACGTTTTACTCTAAGTCTTAAGTTTCGAATAAAATTTTGATTAGAACGATTTAATTTCAATGTAATTTTTAAGGGTTTGACTTTTTGCCACTACGCATGCGCGTTTAAGACACGAACCTACCCTCTTGGAATAAAGGTTATTTTATCCTATTTCGGCTTGCAGAATTTTTGCAATTCTGACACTTTGCAGATTCATGCTATACCCCAAATGCCAATATTTAAGAATAAAATCAGATTGATTGTGATTCGTGATTATATTGTAGTTTAGCTGTGGATATATTTACTTAAGTCAGCTGATTCTAAAGAAAACTGCTCACAGAGTACTAAACTTTATCAAACGAGTGCTTATTACACAGATTGCCGATTAATATGCCGCTTTTACCGTGTTGTAGCATTTAATATGTACTTTCTAACGCACTTTATCTCGTGTTTATACTCATTCTAGACGCTGAGATACGATACATGCAGCTGGCTGTCAAGAAACTCAGCCTCACAGATTTTGGTCAAAATGCATTATAAGAGATTGTATGGGCAGGACGACCGTCTTGTAGGTAAGTAAGTGATGTAAGCATTTGTAATCTTCTCTTTAGTTGTAATAGCACGTTTTACTCTAAGTTTTAAGTTTCGAATAAAATTTTGATTAGAACGATTTAATTTCAATGTAATTTTTAAGGCTTTGGCTTTTTGCCACTACGCATGCGCGTTTAAGACACGAACCTACCCTCTTGGAATAAAGGTTATTTTATCCTATTTCGGCTTGCAGAATTTTTGCAATTCTGACACTTTGCAGATTCATGCTATACCGCAAATGCCAATATTTAAGAATAAAATCAGATTGATTGTGATTCGTGATTATATTGTAGTTTAGCTGTGGATATATTTACTTAAGTCAGCTGATTCTAAAGAAAACTGCTCACAGAGTACTAAACTTTATCAAACGAGTGCTTATTACACAGATTGCCGATTAATATGCCGCTTTCACCGTGTTGTAGCATTTAATATGTACTTTCTAACGCACTTTATCTCGTGTTTATACTCATTCTAGACGCTGAGATACGATACATGCAGCTGGCTGTCAAGAAACTCAGCCTCACAGATTTTGGTCAAAATGCATTATAAGAGATTGTATGGGCAGGACGACCGTCTTGTAGGTAAGTAAGTTATGTAAGCATTTGTAATCTTCTCTTTAGTTGTAATAGCACGTTTTACTCTAAGTTTTAAGTTTCGAATAAAATTTTGATTAGAACGATTTAATTTCAATGTAATTTTTAAGGCTTTGACTTTTTGCCACTATGCATGCGCGTTTAAGACACGAACCTACCCCCTTGGAATAAAGTTTATTTTATCCTATTTCGGCTTGCAGAATTTTTGCAATTCTGACACTTTGCAGATTCATGCTATACCCCAAATGCCAATATTTAAGGATAAAATCAGATTGATTGTGATTCGTGATTATATTGTAGTTTAACTGTGGATATATTTACTTAAGTCAGCTGATTCTAAAGAAGACTGCTCACAGAGGACTAAACTTTATCAAACGAGTGCTTATTACACAGATTGCCGATTAATATGCCGCTTTCAGCGTGTTGTAGCATTTAATATGTACTTTGTAACGCACTTTATCTCGTGTTTATACTCATTCTAGACGCTGAGATACGATACATGCAGCTGGCTGTCAAGAAACTCAGCCTCACAGATTTTGGTCAAAATGCATTATAAGAGATTGTATGGGCAGGACGACCGTCTTGTAGGTAAGTAAGTGATGTAAGCATTTCTAATCTTCTCTTTAGTTGTAATAGCACGTTTTACTCTAAGTTTTAAGTTTCGAATAAAATTTTGATTAGAACGATTTAATTTCAATGTAATTTTTAAGGCTTTGGCTGTTTGCCACTACGCATGCGCGTTTAAAACACGAACCTACCCCCTTGGAATAAAGGTTATTTTCTCCTATTTTGGCTTGCAGAATTTTTGCAATTCTGACACTTTGCAGATTCCTGCTATACCCCAAATGCCAATATTTAAGAATAAAATCAGATTGATTGTGATTCGTGATTATATTGTAGTTTAGCTGTGGATATATTTACTTAAGTCAGCTGATTCTAAAGAAGACTTTTCACACAAGACTAAACTTTATCAAACGAGTGCTTATTACACAGATTGCCGATTAATATGCCGCTTTCACCGTGTTGTAGCATTTAATATGTACTTTGTAACGCACTTTATCTCGTGTTTATACTCATTCTAGACGCTGAGATACGATACATGCAGCTGGCTGTCAAGAAACTCAGCCTCACAGATTTTGGTCAAAATGCATTATAAGAGATTGTATGGGCAGGACGACCGTCTTGTAGGTAAGTAAGTTATGTAAGCATTTCTAATCTTCTCTTTAGTTGTAATAGCACGTTTTACTCTAAGTCTTAAGTTTCGAATAAAATTTTGATTAGAACGATTTAATTTCAATGTAATTTTTAAGGCTTTGACTTTTTGCCACTACGCATGCGCGTTTAAGACACGAACCTACCCTCTTGGAATAAAGGTTATTTTATCCTATTTCGGCATGCAGAATTTTTGCAATTCTGACACTTTGCAGATTCATGCTATACCCCAAATGCCAATATTTAAGAATAAAATCAGATTGATTGTGATTCGTGATTATATTGTAGTTTAGCTGTGGATATATTTACTTAAGTCAGCTGATTCTAAAGAAAACTGCTCACAGAGTACTAAACTTTATCAAACGAGTGCTTATTACACAGAATGCCGATTAATATGCCGCTTTTACCGTGTTGTAGCATTTAATATGTACTTTCTAACGCACTTTATCTCGTGTTTATACTCATTCTAGACGCTGAGATACGATACATGCAGCTGGCTGTCAAGAAACTCAGCCTCACAGATTTTGGTCAAAATGCATTATAAGAGATTGTATGGGCAGGACGACCGTCTTGTAGGTAAGTAAGTGATGTAAGCATTTGTAATCTTCTCTTTAGTTGTAATAGCACGTTTTACTCTAAGTTTTAAGTTTCGAATAAAATTTTGATTAGAACGATTTAATTTCAATGTAATTTTTAAGGCTTTGGCTTTTTGCCACTACGCATGCGCGTTTAAGACACGAACCTACCCTCTTGGAATAAAGGTTATTTTATCCTATTTCGGCTTGCAGAATTTTTGCAATTCTGACACTTTGCAGATTCATGCTATACCCCAAATGCCAATATTTAAGAATAAAATCAGATTGATTGTGATTCGTGATTATATTGTAGTTTAGCTGTGGATATATTTACTTAAGTCAGCTGATTCTAAAGAAAACTGCTCACAGAGTACTAAACTTTATCAAACGAGTGCTTATTACACAGATTGCCGATTAATATGCCGCTTTCACCGTGTTGTAGCATTTAATATGTACTTTCTAACGCACTTTATCTCGTGTTTATACTCATTCTAGACGCTGAGATACGATACATGCAGCTGGCTGTCAAGAAACTCAGCCTCACAGATTTTGGTCAAAATGCATTATAAGAGATTGTATGGGCAGGACGACCGTCTTGTAGGTAAGTAAGTGATGTAAGCATTTCTAATCTTCTCTTTAGTTGTAATAGCACGTTTTACTCTAAGTTTTAAGTTTCGAATAAAATTTTGATTAGAACGATTTAATTTCAATGTAATTTTTAAGGCTTTGACTTTTTGCCACTACGCATGCGCGTTTAAGACACGAACCTACCCCCTTGGAATAAAGTTTATTTTATCCTATTTCGGCTTGCAGAATTTTTGCAATTCTGACACTTTGCAGATTCATGCTATACCCCAAATGCCAATATTTAAGAATAAAATCAGATTGATTGTGATTCGTGATTATATTGTAGTTTAGCTGTGGATATATTTACTTAAGTCAGCTGATTCTAAAGAAAACTGCTCACAGAGTACTAAACTTTATCAAACGAGTGCTTATTACACAGATTGCCGATTAATATGCCGCTTTCACCGTGTTGTAGCATTTAATATGTACTTTCTAACGCACTTTATCTCGTGTTTATACTCATTCTAGACGCTGAGATACGATACATGCAGCTGGCTGTCAAGAAACTCAGCCTCACAGATTTTGGTCAAAATGCATTATAAGAGATTGTATGGGCAGGACGACCGTCTTGTAGGTAAGTAAGTGATGTAAGCATTTCTAATCTTCTCTTTAGTTGTAATAGCACGTTTTACTCTAAGTTTTAAGTTTCGAATAAAATTTTGATTAGAACGATTTAATTTCAATGTAATTTTTAAGGCTTTGACTTTTTGCCACTACGCATGCGCGTTTAAGACACGAACCTACCCCCTTGGAATAAAGTTTATTTTATCCTATTTCGGCTTGCAGAATTTTTGCAATTCTGACACTTTGCAGATTCATGCTATACCCCAAATGCCAAAATTTAAGGATAAAATCAGATTGATTGTGATTCGTGATTATATTGTAGTTTAACTGTGGATATATTTACTTAAGTCAGCTGATTCTAAAGAAGACTGCTCACAGAGGACTAAACTTTATCAAACGAGTGCTTATTACACAGATTGCCGATTAATATGCCGCTTTCAGCGTGTTGTAGCATTTAATATGTACTTTCTAACGCACTTTATCTCGTGTTTATACTCATTCTAGACGCTGAGATACGATACATGCAGCTGGCTGTCAAGAAACTCAGCCTCACAGATTTTGGTCAAAATGCATTATAAGAGATTGTATGGGCAGGACGACCGTCTTGTAGGTAAGTAAGTGATGTAAGCATTTCTAATCTTCTCTTTAGTTGTAATAGCACGTTTTACTCTAAGTTTTAAGTTTCGAATAAAATTTTGATTAGAACGATTTAATTTCAATGTAATTTTTAAGGCTTTGGCTGTTTGCCACTACGCATGCGCGTTTAAAACACGAACCTACCCCCTTGGAATAAAGGTTATTTTATCCTATTTTGGCTTGCAGAATTTTTGCAATTCTGACACTTTGCAGATTCATGCTATACCCCAAATGCCAATATTTAAGAATAAAATCAGATTGATTGTGATTCGTGATTATATTGTAGTTTAGCTGTGGATATATTTACTTAAGTCAGCTGATTCTAAAGAAGACTTTTCACACAGTACTAAACTTTATCAAACGAGTGCTTATTACACAGATTGCCGATTAATATGCCGCTTTCACTGTGTTGTAGCATTTAATATGTACTTTGTAACGCACTTTATCTCGTGTTTATACTCATTCTAGACGCTGAGATACGATACATGCAGCTGGCTGTCAAGAAACTCAGCCTCACAGATTTTGGTCAAAATGCATTATAAGAGATTGTATGGGCAGGACGACCGTCTTGTAGGTAAGTAAGTTATGTAAGCATTTCTAATCTTCTCTTTAGTTGTAATAGCACGTTTTACTCTAAGTCTTAAGTTTCGAATAAAATTTTGATTAGAACGATTTAATTTCAATGTAATTTTTAAGGCTTTGACTTTTTGCCACTACGCATGCGCGTTTAAGACACGAACCTACCCTCTTGGAATAAAGGTTATTTTATCCTATTTCGGCATGCAGAATTTTTGCAATTCTGACACTTTGCAGATTCATGCTATACCCCAAATGCCAATATTTAAGAATAAAATCAGATTGATTGTGATTCGTGATTATATTGTAGTTTAGCTGTGGATATATTTACTTAAGTCAGCTGATTCTAAAGAAAACTGCTCACAGAGTACTAAACTTTATCAAACGAGTGCTTATTACACAGATTGCCGATTAATATGCCGCTTTTACCGTGTTGTAGCATTTAATATGTACTTTCTAACGCACTTTATCTCGTGTTTATACTCATTCTAGACGCTGAGATACGATACATGCAGCTGGCTGTCAAGAAACTCAGCCTCACAGATTTTGGTCAAAATGCATTATAAGAGATTGTATGGGCAGGACGACCGTCTTGTAGGTAAGTAAGTGATGTAAGCATTTGTAATCTTCTCTTTAGTTGTAATAGCACGTTTTACTCTAAGTTTTAAGTTTCGAATAAAATTTTGATTAGAACGATTTAATTTCAATGTAATTTTTAAGGCTTTGGCTTTTTGCCACTACGCATGCGCGTTTAAGACACGAACCTACCCTCTTGGAATAAAGGTTATTTTATCCTATTTCGGCTTGCAGAATTTTTGCAATTCTGACACTTTGCAGATTCATGCTATACCCCAAATGCCAAAATTTAAGGATAAAATCAGATTGATTGTGATTCGTGATTATATTGTAGTTTAACTGTGGATACATTTACTTAAGTCAGCTTATTCTAAAGAAGACTGCTCACAGAGGACTAAACTTTATCAAACGAGTGCTTATTACACAGATTGCCGATTAATATGCCGCTTTCAGCGTGTTGTAGCATTTAATATGTACTTTGTAACGCACTTTATCTCGTGTTTATACTCATTCTAGACGCTGAGATACGATACATGCAGCTGGCTGTCAAGAAACTCAGCCTCACAGATTTTGGTCAAAATGCATTATAAGAGATTGTATGGGCAGGACGACCGTCTTGTAGGTAAGTAAGTGATGTAAGCATTTCTAATCTTCTCTTTAGTTGTAATAGCACGTTTTACTCTAAGTTTTAAGTTTCGAATAAAATTTTGATTAGAACGATTTAATTTCAATGTAATTTTTAAGGCTTTGGCTGTTTGCCACTACGCATGCGCGTTTAAAACACGAACCTACCCCCTTGGAATAAAGGTTATTTTCTCCTATTTTGGCTTGCAGAATTTTTGCAATTCTGACACTTTGCAGATTCATGCTATACCCCAAATGCCAATATTTAAGAATAAAATCAGATTGATTGTGATTCGTGATTATATTGTAGTTTAGCTGTGGATATATTTACTTAAGTCAGCTGATTCTAAAGAAGACTTTTCACACCGTACTAAACTTTATCAAACGAGTGCTTATTACACAGATTGCCGATTAATATGCCGCTTTCACCGTGTTGTAGCATTTAATATGTACTTTCTAACGCACTTTATCTCGTGTTTATACTCATTCTAGACGCTGAGATACGATACATGCAGCTGGCTGTCAAGAAACTCAGCCTCACAGATTTTGGTCAAAATGCATTATAAGAGATTGTATGGGCAGGACGACCGTCTTGTAGGTAAGTAAGTTATGTAAGCATTTCTAATCTTCTCTTTAGTTGTAATAGCACGTTTTACTCTAAGTCTTAAGTTTCGAATAAAATTTTGATTAGAACGATTTAATTTCAATGTAATTTTTAAGGCTTTGACTTTTTGCCACTACGCATGCGCGTTTAAGACACGAACCTACCCTCTTGGAATAAAGGTTATTTTATCCTATTTCGGCATGCAGAATTTTTGCAATTCTGACACTTTGCAGATTCATGCTATACCCCAAATGCCAATATTTAAGAATAAAATCAGATTGATTGTGATTCGTGATTATATTGTAGTTTAGCTGTGGATATATTTACTTAAGTCAGCTGATTCTAAAGAAAACTGCTCACAGAGTACTAAACTTTATCAAACGAGTGCTTATTACACAGATTGCCGATTAATATGCCGCTTTTACCGTGTTGTAGCATTTAATATGTACTTTCTAACGCACTTTATCTCGTGTTTATACTCATTCTAGACGCTGAGATACGATACATGCAGCTGGCTGTCAAGAAACTCAGCCTCACAGATTTTGGTCAAAATGCATTATAAGAGATTGTATGGGCAGGACGACCGTCTTGTAGGTAAGTAAGTGATGTAAGCATTTGTAATCTTCTCTTTAGTTGTAATAGCACGTTTTACTCTAAGTTTTAAGTTTCGAATAAAATTTTGATTAGAACGATTTAATTTCAATGTAATTTTTAAGGCTTTGGCTTTTTGCCACTACGCATGCGCGTTTAAGACACGAACCTACCCTCTTGGAATAAAGGTTATTTTATCCTATTTCGGCTTGCAGAATTTTTGCAATTCTGACACTTTGCAGATTCATGCTATACCCCAAATGCCAATATTTAAGAATAAAATCAGATTGATTGTGATTCGTGATTATATTGTAGTTTAGCTGTGGATATATTTACTTAAGTCAGCTGATTCTAAAGAAAACTGCTCACAGAGTACTAAACTTTATCAAACGAGTGCTTATTACACAGATTGCCGATTAATATGCCGCTTTCACTGTGTTGTAGCATTTAATATGTACTTTCTAACGCACTTTATCTCGTGTTTATACTCATTCTAGACGCTGAGATACGATACATGCAGCTGGCTGTCAAGAAACTCAGCCTCACAGATTTTGGTCAAAATGCATTATAAGAGATTGTATGGGCAGGACGACCGTCTTGTAGGTAAGTAAGTGATGTAAGCATTTCTAATCTTCTCTTTAGTTGTAATAGCACGTTTTACTCTAAGTTTTAAGTTTCGAATAAAATTTTGATTAGAACGATTTAATTTCAATGTAATTTTTAAGGCTTTGACTTTTTGCCACTACGCATGCGCGTTTAAGACACGAACCTACCCCCTTGGAATAAAGTTTATTTTATCCTATTTCGGCTTGCAGAATTTTTGCAATTCTGACACTTTGCAGATTCATGCTATACCCCAAATGCCAAAATTTAAGGATAAAATCAGATTGATTGTGATTCGTGATTATATTGTAGTTTAACTGTGGATATATTTACTTAAGTCAGCTGATTCTAAAGAAGACTGCTCACAGAGGACTAAACTTTATCAAACGAGTGCTTATTACACAGATTGCCGATTAATATGCCGCTTTCAGCGTGTTGTAGCATTTAATATGTACTTTGTAACGCACTTTATCTCGTGTTTATACTCATTCTAGACGCTGAGATACGATACATGCAGCTGGCTGTCAAGAAACTCAGCCTCACAGATTTTGGTCAAAATGCATTATAAGAGATTGTATGGGCAGGACGACCGTCTTGTAGGTAAGTAAGTGATGTAAGCATTTCTAATCTTCTCTTTAGTTGTAATAGCACGTTTTACTCTAAGTTTTAAGTTTCGAATAAAATTTTGATTAGAACGATTTAATTTCAATGTAATTTTTAAGGCTTTGGCTGTTTGCCACTACGCATGCGCGTTTAAAACACGAACCTACCCCCTTGGAATAAAGGTTATTTTCTCCTATTTTGGCTTGCAGAATTTTTGCAATTCTGACACTTTGCAGATTCATGCTATACCCCAAATGCCAATATTTAAGAATAAAATCAGATTGATTGTGATTCGTGATTATATTGTAGTTTAGCTGTGGATATATTTACTTAAGTCAGCTGATTCTAAAGAAGACTTTTCACACAGTACTAAACTTTATCAAACGAGTGCTTATTACACAGATTGCCGATTAATATGCCGCTTTCACCGTGTTGTAGCATTTAATATGTACTTTGTAACGCACTTTATCTCGTGTTTATACTCATTCTAGACGCTGAGATACGATACATGCAGCTGGCTGTCAAGAAACTCAGCCTCACAGATTTTGGTCAAAATGCATTATAAGAGATTGTATGGGCAGGACGACCGTCTTGTAGGTAAGTAAGTTATGTAAGCATTTCTAATCTTCTCTTTAGTTGTAATAGCACGTTTTACTCTAAGTCTTAAGTTTCGAATAAAATTTTGATTAGAACGATTTAATTTCAATGTAATTTTTAAGGCTTTGACTTTTTGCCACTACGCATGCGCGTTTAAGACACGAACCTACCCTCTTGGAATAAAGGTTATTTTATCCTATTTCGGCTTGCAGAATTTTTGCAATTCTGACATTTTGCAGATTCATGCTATACCCCAAATGCCAATATTTAAGAATAAAATCAGATTGATTGTGATTCGTGATTATATTGTAGTTTAGCTGTGGATATATTTACTTAAGTCAGCTGATTCTAAAGAAAACTGCTCACAGAGTACTAAACTTTATCAAACGAGTGCTTATTACACAGATTGCCGATTAATATGCCGCTTTTACCGTGTTGTAGCATTTAATATGTACTTTCTAACGCACTTTATCTCGTGTTTATACTCATTCTAGACGCTGAGATACGATACATGCAGCTGGCTGTCAAGAAACTCAGCCTCACAGATTTTGGTCAAAATGCATTATAAGAGATTGTATGGGCAGGACGACCGTCTTGTAGGTAAGTAAGTGATGTAAGCATTTCTAATCTTCTCTTTAGTTGTAATAGCACGTTTTACTCTAAGTTTTAAGTTTCGAATAAAATTTTGATTAGAACGATTTAATTTCAATGTAATTTTTAAGGCTTTGGCTTTTTGCCACTACGCATGCGCGTTTAAGACACGAACCTACCCCCTTGGAATAAAGGTTATTTTATCCTATTTCGGCTTGCAGAATTTTTGCAATTCTGACACTTTGCAGATTCATGCTATACCCCAAATGCCAATATTTAAGAATAAAATCAGATTGATTGTGATTCGTGATTATATTGTAGTTTAGCTGTGGATATATTTACTTAAGTCAGCTGATTCTAAAGAAAACTGCTCACAGAGTACTAAACTTTATCAAACGAGTGCTTATTACACAGATTGCCGATTAATATGCCGCTTTCACCGTGTTGTAGCATTTAATATGTACTTTGTAACGCACTTTATCTCGTGTTTATACTCATTCTAGACGCTGAGATACGATACATGCAGCTGGCTGTCAAGAAACTCAGCCTCACAGATTTTGGTCAAAATGCATTATAAGAGATTGTATGGGCAGGACGACCGTCTTGTAGGTAAGTAAGTGATGTAAGCATTTCTAATCTTCTCTTTAGTTGTAATAGCACGTTTTACTCTAAGTCTTAAGTTTCGAATAAAATTTTGATTAGAACGATTTAATTTCAATGTAATTTTTAAGGCTTTGACTTTTTGCCACTACGCATGCGCGTTTAAGACACGAACCTACCCCCTTGGAATAAAGGTTATTTTATCCTATTTCGGCTTGCAGAATTTTTGCAATTCTGACACTTTGCAGATTCATGCTATACCCCAAATGCCAATATTTAAGAATAAAATCAGATTGATTGTGATTCGTGATTATATTGTAGTTTAGCTGGGGATATATTTACTTAAGTCAGCTGATTCTAAAGAAAACTGCTCACAGAGTACTAAACTTTATCAAACGAGTGCTTATTACACAGATTGCCGATTAATATGCCGCTTTTACCGTGTTGTAGCATTTAATATGTACTTTCTAACGCACTTTATCTCGTGTTTATACTCATTCTAGACGCTGAGATACGATACATGCAGCTGGCTGTCAAGAAACTCAGCCTCACAGATTTTGGTCAAAATGCATTATAAGAGATTGTATGGGCAGGACGACCGTCTTGTAGGTAAGTAAGTGATGTAAGCATTTCTAATCTTCTCTTTAGTTGTAATAGCACGTTTTACTCTAAGTTTTAAGTTTCGAATAAAATTTTGATTAGAACGATTTAATTTCAATGTAATTTTTAAGGCTTTGGCTTTTTGCCACTACGCATGCGCGTTTAAGACACGAACCTACCCCCTTGGAATAAAGGTTATTTTATCCTATTTCGGCTTGCAGAATTTTTGCAATTCTGACACTTTGCAGATTCATGCTATACCCCAAATGCCAATATTTAAGAATAAAATCAGATTGATTGTGATTCGTGATTATATTGTAGTTTAGCTGTGGATATATTTACTTAAGTCAGCTGATTCTAAAGAAAACTGCTCACAGAGTACTAAACTTTATCAAACGAGTGCTTATTACACAGATTGCCGATTAATATGCCGCTTTCACCGTGTTGTAGCATTTAATATGTACTTTCTAACGCACTTTATCTCGTGTTTATACTCATTCTAGACGCTGAGATACGATACATGCAGCTGGCTGTCAAGAAACTCAGCCTCACAGATTTTGGTCAAAATGCATTATAAGAGATTGTATGGGCAGGACGACCGTCTTGTAGGTAAGTAAGTTATGTAAGCATTTCTAATCTTCTCTTTAGTTGTAATAGCACGTTTTACTCTAAGTTTTAAGTTTCGAATAAAATTTTGATTAGAACGATTTAATTTCAATGTAATTTTTAAGGCTTTGACTTTTTGCCACTACGCATGCGCGTTTAAGACACGAACCTACCCCCTTGGAATAAAGGTTATTTTATCCTATTTCGGCTTGCAGAATTTTTTTAAATTCTGACACTTTGCAGATTCATGCTATACCCCAAATGCCAATATTTAAGAATAAAATCAGATTGATTGTGATTCGTGATTATATTGTAGTTTAGCTGGGGATATATTTACTTAAGTCAGCTGATTCTAAAGAAAACTGCTCACAGAGTACTAAACTTTATCAAACGAGTGCTTATTACACAGATTGCCGATTAATATGCCGCTTTTACCGTGTTGTAGCATTTAATATGTACTTTCTAACGCACTTTATCTCGTGTTTATACTCATTCTAGACGCTGAGATACGATACATGCAGCTGGCTGTCAAGAAACTCAGCCTCACAGATTTTGGTCAAAATGCATTATAAGAGATTGTATGGGCAGGACGACCGTCTTGTAGGTAAGTAAGTGATGTAAGCATTTCTAATCTTCTCTTTAGTTGTAATAGCACGTTTTACTCTAAGTTTTAAGTTTCGAATAAAATTTTGATTAGAACGATTTAATTTCAATGTAATTTTTAAGGCTTTGGCTTTTTGCCACTACGCATGCGCGTTTAAGACACGAACCTACCCCCTTGGAATAAAGGTTATTTTATCCTATTTCGGCTTGCAGAATTTTTGCAATTCTGACACTTTGCAGATTCATGCTATACCCCAAATGCCAATATTTAAGAATAAAATCAGATTGATTGTGATTCGTGATTATATTGTAGTTTAGCTGTGGATATATTTACTTAAGTCAGCTGATTCTAAAGAAAACTGCTCACAGAGTACTAAACTTTATCAAACGAGTGCTTATTACACAGATTGCCGATTAATATGCCGCTTTCACCGTGTTGTAGCATTTAATATGTACTTTCTAACGCACTTTATCTCGTGTTTATACTCATTCTAGACGCTGAGATACGATACATGCAGCTGGCTGTCAAGAAACTCAGCCTCACAGATTTTGGTCAAAATGCATTATAAGAGATTGTATGGGCAGGACGACCGTCTTGTAGGTAAGTAAGTTATGTAAGCATTTCTAATCTTCTCTTTAGTTGTAATAGCACGTTTTACTCTAAGTTTTAAGTTTCGAATAAAATTTTGATTAGAACGATTTAATTTCAATGTAATTTTTAAGGCTTTGACTTTTTGCCACTACGCATGCGCGTTTAAGACACGAACCTACCCCCTTGGAATAAAGTTTATTTTATCCTATTTCGGCTTGCAGAATTTTTGCAATTCTGACACTTTGCAGATTCATGCTATACCCCAAATGCCAAAATTTAAGGATAAAATCAGATTGATTGTGATTCGTGATTATATTGTAGTTTAACTGTGGATATATTTACTTAAGTCAGCTGATTCTAAAGAAGACTGCTCACAGAGGACTAAACTTTATCAAACGAGTGCTTATTACACAGATTGCCGATTAATATGCCGCTTTCAGCGTGTTGTAGCATTTAATATGTACTTTGTAACGCACTTTATCTCGTGTTTATACTCATTCTAGACGCTGAGATACGATACATGCAGCTGGCTGTCAAGAAACTCAGCCTCACAGATTTTGGTCAAAATGCATTATAAGAGATTGTATGGGCAGGACGACCGTCTTGTAGGTAAGTAAGTTATGTAAGCATTTCTAATCTTCTCTTTAGTTGTAATAGCACGTTTTACTCTAAGTCTTAAGTTTCGAATAAAATTTTGATTAGAACGATTTAATTTCAATGTAATTTTTAAGGCTTTGACTTTTTGCCACTACGCATGCGCGTTTAAGACACGAACCTACCCTCTTGGAATAAAGGTTATTTTATCCTATTTCGGCTTGCAGAATTTTTGCAATTCTGACACTTTGCAGATTCATGCTATACCCCAAATGCCAATATTTAAGAATAAAATCAGATTGATTGTGATTCGTGATTATATTGTAGTTTAGCTGTGGATATATTTACTTAAGTCAGCTGATTCTAAAGAAAACTGCTCACAGAGTACTAAACTTTATCAAACGAGTGCTTATTACACAGATTGCCGATTAATATGCCGCTTTCACCGTGTTGTAGCATTTAATATGTACTTTCTAACGCACTTTATCTCGTGTTTATACTCATTCTAGACGCTGAGATACGATACATGCAGCTGGCTGTCAAGAAACTCAGCCTCACAGATTTTGGTCAAAATGCATTATAAGAGATTGTATGGGCAGGACGACCGTCTTGTAGGTAAGTAAGTGATGTAAGCATTTGTAATCTTCTCTTTAGTTGTAATAGCACGTTTTACTCTAAGTTTTAAGTTTCGAATAAAATTTTGATTAGAACGATTTAATTTCAATGTAATTTTTAAGGCTTTGGCTTTTTGCCACTACGCATGCGCGTTTAAGACACGAACCTACCCCCTTGGAATAAAGGTTATTTTATCCTATTTCGGCTTGCAGAATTTTTGCAATTCTGACACTTTGCAGATTCATGCTATACCCCAAATGCCAATATTTAAGAATAAAATCAGATTGATTGTGATTCGTGATTATATTGTAGTTTAGCTGTGGATATATTTACTTAAGTCAGCTGATTCTAAAGAAAACTGCTCACAGAGTACTAAACTTTATCAAACGAGTGCTTATTACACAGATTGCCGATTAATATGCCGCTTTTACCGTGTTGTAGCATTTAATATGTACTTTCTAACGCACTTTATCTCGTGTTTATACTCATTCTAGACGCTGAGATACGATACATGCAGCTGGCTGTCAAGAAACTCAGCCTCACAGATTTTGGTCAAAATGCATTATAAGAGATTGTATGGGCAGGACGACCGTCTTGTAGGTAAGTAAGTGATGTAAGCATTTCTAATCTTCTCTTTAGTTGTAATAGCACGTTTTACTCTAAGTTTTAAGTTTCGAATAAAATTTTGATTAGAACGATTTAATTTCAATGTAAATTTTAAGGCTTTGGCTTTTTGCCACTACGCATGCGCGTTTAAGACACGAACCTACCCCCTTGGAATAAAGGTTATTTTATCCTATTTCGGCTTGCAGAATTTTTGCAATTCTGACACTTTGCAGATTCATGCTATACCCCAAATGCCAATATTTAAGAATAAACTCAGATTGATTGTGATTCGTGATTATATTGTAGTTTAGCTGTGGATATATTTACTTAAGTCAGCTGATTCTAAAGAAAACTGCTCACAGAGTACTAAACTTTATCAAACGAGTGCTTATTACACAGATTGCCGATTAATATGCCGCTCTCACCGTGTTGTAGCATTTAATATGTACTTTCTAACGCACTTTATCTCGTGTTTATACTCATTCTAGACGCTGAGATACGATACATGCAGCTGGCTGTCAAGAAACTCAGCCTCACAGATTTTGGTCAAAATGCATTATAAGAGATTGTATGGGCAGGACGACCGTCTTGTAGGTAAGTAAGTGATGTAAGCATTTGTAATCTTCTCTTTAGTTGTAATAGCACGTTTTACTCTAAGTTTTAAGTTTCGAATAAAATTTTGATTAGAACGATTTAATTTCAATGTAATTTTTAAGGCTTTGACTTTTTGCCACTACGCATGCGCGTTTAAGACACGAACCTACCCCCTTGGAATAAAGGTTATTTTCTCCTATTTCGGCTTGCAGAATTTTTGCAATTCTGACACTTTGCAGATTCATGCTATACCCCAAATGCCAATATTTAAGAATAAAATCAGATTGATTGTGATTCGTGATTATATTGTAGTTTAGCTGTGGATATATTTACTTAAGTCAGCTGATTCTAAAGAAAACTGCTCACAGAGTACTAAACTTTATCAAACGAGTGCTTATTACACAGATTGCCGATTAATATGCCGCTTTCACCGTGTTGTAGCATTTAATATGTACTTTCTAACGCACTTTATCTCGTGTTTATACTCATTCTAGACGCTGAGATACGATACATGCAGCTGGCTGTCAAGAAACTCAGCCTCACAGATTTTGGTCAAAATGCATTATAAGAGATTGTATGGGCAGGACGACCGTCTTGTAGGTAAGTAAGTTATGTAAGCATTTCTAATCTTCTCTTTAGTTGTAATAGCACGTTTTACTCTAAGTTTTAAGTTTCGAATAAAATTTTGATTAGAACGATTTAATTTCAATGTAATTTTTAAGGCTTTGACTTTTTGCCACTACGCATGCGCGTTTAAGACACGAACCTACCCCCTTGGAATAAAGGTTATTTTATCCTATTTCGGCTTGCAGAATTTTTTTAAATTCTGACACTTTGCAGATTCATGCTATACCCCAAATGCCAATATTTAAGAATAAAATCAGATTGATTGTGATTCGTGATTATATTGTAGTTTAGCTGGGGATATATTTACTTAAGTCAGCTGATTCTAAAGAAAACTGCTCACAGAGTACTAAACTTTATCAAACGAGTGCTTATTACACAGATTGCCGATTAATATGCCGCTTTTACCGTGTTGTAGCATTTAATATGTACTTTCTAACGCACTTTATCTCGTGTTTATACTCATTCTAGACGCTGAGATACGATACATGCAGCTGGCTGTCAAGAAACTCAGCCTCACAGATTTTGGTCAAAATGCATTATAAGAGATTGTATGGGCAGGACGACCGTCTTGTAGGTAAGTAAGTGATGTAAGCATTTCTAATCTTCTCTTTAGTTGTAATAGCACGTTTTACTCTAAGTTTTAAGTTTCGAATAAAATTTTGATTAGAACGATTTAATTTCAATGTAATTTTTAAGGCTTTGGCTTTTTGCCACTACGCATGCGCGTTTAAGGCACGAACCTACCCCCTTGGAATAAAGGTTATTTTATCCTATTTCGGCTTGCAGAATTTTTGCAATTCTGACACTTTGCAGATTCATGCTATACCCCAAATGCCAATATTTAAGAATAAAATCAGATTGATTGTGATTCGTGATTATATTGTAGTTTAGCTGTGGATATATTTACTTAAGTCAGCTGATTCTAAAGAAAACTGCTCACAGAGTACTAAACTTTATCAAACGAGTGCTTATTACACAGATTGCCGATTAATATGCCGCTTTCACCGTGTTGTAGCATTTAATATGTACTTTCTAACGCACTTTATCTCGTGTTTATACTCATTCTAGACGCTGAGATACGATACATGCAGCTGGCTGTCAAGAAACTCAGCCTCACAGATTTTGGTCAAAATGCATTATAAGAGATTGTATGGGCAGGACGACCGTCTTGTAGGTAAGTAAGTTATGTAAGCATTTCTAATCTTCTCTTTAGTTGTAATAGCACGTTTTACTCTAAGTTTTAAGTTTCGAATAAAATTTTGATTAGAACGATTTAATTTCAATGTAATTTTTAAGGCTTTGACTTTTTGCCACTACGCATGCGCGTTTAAGACACGAACCTACCCCCTTGGAATAAAGTTTATTTTATCCTATTTCGGCTTGCAGAATTTTTGCAATTCTGACACTTTGCAGATTCATGCTATACCCCAAATGCCAAAATTTAAGGATAAAATCAGATTGATTGTGATTCGTGATTATATTGTAGTTTAACTGTGGATATATTTACTTAAGTCAGCTGATTCTAAAGAAGACTGCTCACAGAGGACTAAACTTTATCAAACGAGTGCTTATTACACAGATTGCCGATTAATATGCCGCTTTCAGCGTGTTGTAGCATTTAATATGTACTTTGTAACGCACTTTATCTCGTGTTTATACTCATTCTAGACGCTGAGATACGATACATGCAGCTGGCTGTCAAGAAACTCAGCCTCACAGATTTTGGTCAAAATGCATTATAAGAGATTGTATGGGCAGGACGACCGTCTTGTAGGTAAGTAAGTTATGTAAGCATTTCTAATCTTCTCTTTAGTTGTAATAGCACGTTTTACTCTAAGTCTTAAGTTTCGAATAAAATTTTGATTAGAACGATTTAATTTCAATCTAATTTTTAAGGCTTTGACTTTTTGCCACTACGCATGCGCGTTTAAGACACGAACCTACCCTCTTGGAATAAAGGTTATTTTATCCTATTTCGGCTTGCAGAATTTTTGCAATTCTGACACTTTGCAGATTCATGCTATACCCCAAATGCCAATATTTAAGAATAAAATCAGATTGATTGTGATTCGTGATTATATTGTAGTTTAGCTGTGGATATATTTACTTAAGTCAGCTGATTCTAAAGAAAACTGCTCACAGAGTACTAAACTTTATCAAACGAGTGCTTATTACACAGATTGCCGATTAATATGCCGCTTTCACCGTGTTGTAGCATTTAATATGTACTTTCTAACGCACTTTATCTCGTGTTTATACTCATTCTAGACGCTGAGATACGATACATGCAGCTGGCTGTCAAGAAACTCAGCCTCACAGATTTTGGTCAAAATGCATTATAAGAGATTGTATGGGCAGGACGACCGTCTTGTAGGTAAGTAAGTGATGTAAGCATTTGTAATCTTCTCTTTAGTTGTAATAGCACGTTTTACTCTAAGTTTTAAGTTTCGAATAAAATTTTGATTAGAACGATTTAATTTCAATGTAATTTTTAAGGCTTTGGCTTTTTGCCACTACGCATGCGCGTTTAAGACACGAACCTACCCCCTTGGAATAAAGGTTATTTTATCCTATTTCGGCTTGCAGAATTTTTGCAATTCTGACACTTTGCAGATTCATGCTATACCCCAAATGCCAATATTTAAGAATAAAATCAGATTGATTGTGATTCGTGATTATATTGTAGTTTAGCTGTGGATATATTTACTTAAGTCAGCTGATTCTAAAGAAAACTGCTCACAGAGTACTAAACTTTATCAAACGAGTGCTTACTACACAGATTGCCGATTAATATGCCGCTTTTACCGTGTTGTAGCATTTAATATGTACTTTCTAACGCACTTTATCTCGTGTTTATACTCATTCTAGACGCTGAGATACGATACATGCAGCTGGCTGTCAAGAAACTCAGCCTCACAGATTTTGGTCAAAATGCATTATAAGAGATTGTATGGGCAGGACGACCGTCTTGTAGGTAAGTAAGTGATGTAAGCATTTCTAATCTTCTCTTTAGTTGTAATAGCACGTTTTACTCTAAGTTTTAAGTTTCGAATAAAATTTTGATTAGAACGATTTAATTTCAATGTAAATTTTAAGGCTTTGGCTTTTTGCCACTACGCATGCGCGTTTAAGACACGAACCTACCCCCTTGGAATAAAGGTTATTTTATCCTATTTCGGCTTGCAGAATTTTTGCAATTCTGACACTTTGCAGATTCATGCTATACCCCAAATGCCAATATTTAAGAATAAACTCAGATTGATTGTGATTCGTGATTATATTGTAGTTTAGCTGTGGATATATTTACTTAAGTCAGCTGATTCTAAAGAAAACTGCTCACAGAGTACTAAACTTTATCAAACGAGTGCTTATTACACAGATTGCCGATTAATATGCCGCTCTCACCGTGTTGTAGCATTTAATATGTACTTTCTAACGCACTTTATCTCGTGTTTATACTCATTCTAGACGCTGAGATACGATACATGCAGCTGGCTGTCAAGAAACTCAGCCTCACAGATTTTGGTCAAAATGCATTATAAGAGATTGTATGGGCAGGACGACCGTCTTGTAGGTAAGTAAGTGATGTAAGCATTTGTAATCTTCTCTTTAGTTGTAATAGCACGTTTTACTCTAAGTTTTAAGTTTCGAATAAAATTTTGATTAGAACGATTTAATTTCAATGTAATTTTTAAGGCTTTGACTTTTTGCCACTACGCATGCGCGTTTAAGACACGAACCTACCCCCTTGGAATAAAGGTTATTTTCTCCTATTTTGGCTTGCAGAATTTTTTCAATTCTGACACTTTGCAGATTCATGCTATACCCCAAATGCCAATATTTAAGAATAAAATCAGATTGATTGTGATTCGTGATTATATTGTAGTTTAGCTGTGGATATATTTAGTTAAGTCAGCTGATTCTAAAGAAGACTTTTCACACAGTACTAAACTTTATCAAACGAGTGCTTATTACACAGATTGCCGATTAATATGCCGCTTTCACCGTGTTGTAGCATTTAATATGTACTTTGTAACGCACTTTATCTCGTGTTTATACTCATTCTAGACGCTGAGATACGATACATGCAGCTGGCTGTCAAGAAACTCAGCCTCACAGATTTTGGTCAAAATGCATTATAAGAGATTGTATGGGCAGGACGACCGTCTTGTAGGTAAGTAAGTTATGTAAGCATTTCTAATCTTCTCTTTAGTTGTAATAGCACGTTTTACTCTAAGTCTTAAGTTTCGAATAAAATTTTGATTAGAACGATTTAATTTCAATGTAATTTTTAAGGCTTTGACTTTTTGCCACTACGCATGCGCGTTTAAGACACGAACCTACCCTCTTGGAATAAAGGTTATTTTATCCTATTTCGGCTTGCAGAATTTTTGCAATTCTGACACTTTGCAGATTCATGCTATACCCCAAATGCCAATATTTAAGAATAAAATCAGATTGATTGTGATTCGTGATTATATTGTAGTTTAGCTGTGGATATATTTACTTAAGTCAGCTGATTCTAAAGAAAACTGCTCACAAGGTACTAAACTTTATCAAACGAGTGCTTATTACACAGATTGCCGATTAATATGCCGCTTTTACCGTGTTGTAGCATTTAATATGTACTTTCTAACGCACTTTATCTCGTGTTTATACTCATTCTAGACGCTGAGATACGATACATGCAGCTGGCTGTCAAGAAACTCAGCCTCACAGATTTTGGTCAAAATGCATTATAAGAGATTGTATGGGCAGGACGACCGTCTTGTAGGTAAGTAAGTTATGTAAGCATTTCTAATCTTCTCTTTAGTTGTAATAGCACGTTTTACTCTAAGTCTTAAGTTTCGAATAAAATTTTGATTAGAACGATTTAATTTCAATCTAATTTTTAAGGCTTTGACTTTTTGCCACTACGCATGCGCGTTTAAGACACGAACCTACCCTCTTGGAATAAAGGTTATTTTATCCTATTTCGGCTTGCAGAATTTTTGCAATTCTGACACTTTGCAGATTCATGCTATACCCCAAATGCCAATATTTAAGAATAAAATCAGATTGATTGTGATTCGTGATTATATTGTAGTTTAGCTGTGGATATATTTACTTAAGTCAGCTGATTCTAAAGAAAACTGCTCACAGAGTACTAAACTTTATCAAACGAGTGCTTATTACACAGATTGCCGATTAATATGCCGCTTTTACCGTGTTGTAGCATTTAATATGTACTTTCTAACGCACTTTATCTCGTGTTTATACTCATTCTAGACGCTGAGATACGATACATGCAGCTGGCTGTCAAGAAACTCAGCCTCACAGATTTTGGTCAAAATGCATTATAAGAGATTGTATGGGCAGGACGACCGTCTTGTAGGTAAGTAAGTGATGTAAGCATTTCTAATCTTCTCTTTAGTTGTAATAGCACGTTTTACTCTAAGTTTTAAGTTTCGAATAAAATTTTGATTAGAACGATTTAATTTCAATGTAATTTTTAAGGCTTTGGCTTTTTGCCACTACGCATGCGCGTTTAAGACACGAACCTACCCCCTTGGAATAAAGGTTATTTTATCCTATTTCGGCTTGCAGAATTTTTGCAATTCTGACACTTTGCAGATTCATGCTATACCCCAAATGCCAATATTTAAGAATAAAATCAGATTGATTGTGATTCGTGATTATATTGTAGTTTAGCTGTGGATATATTTACTTAAGTCAGCTGATTCTAAAGAAAACTGCTCACAGAGTACTAAACTTTATCAAACGAGTGCTTATTACACAGATTGCCGATTAATATGCCGCTTTCATCGTGTTGTAGCATTTAATATGTACTTTGTAACGCACTTTATCTCGTGTTTATACTCATTCTAGACGCTGAGATACGATACATGCAGCTGGCTGTCAAGAAACTCAGCCTCACAGATTTTGGTCAAAATGCATTATAAGAGATTGTATGGGCAGGACGACCGTCTTGTAGGTAAGTAAGTGATGTAAGCATTTCTAATCTTCTCTTTAGTTGTAATAGCACGTTTTACTCTAAGTTTTAACTTTCGAATAAAATTTTGATTAGAACGATTTAATTTCAATGTAATTTTTAAGGCTTTGGCTGTTTGCCACTACGCATGCGCGTTTAAAACACGAACCTACCCCCTTGGAATAAAGGTTATTTTCTCCTATTTTGGCTTGCAGAATTTTTGCAATTCTGACACTTTGCAGATTCATGCTATACCCCAAATGCCAATATTTAAGAATAAAATCAGATTGATTGTGATTCGTGATTATATTGTAGTTTAGCTGTGGATATATTTACTTAAGTCAGCTGATTCTAAAGAAGACTTTTCACACAGTACTAAACTTTATCAAACGAGTGCTTATTACACAGATTGCCGATTAATATGCCGCTTTCACCGTGTTGTAGCATTTAATATGTACTTTGTAACGCACTTTATCTCGTGTTTATACTCATTCTAGACGCTGAGATACGATACATGCAGCTGGCTGTCAAGAAACTCAGCCTCACAGATTTTGGTCAAAATGCATTATAAGAGATTGTATGGGCAGGACGACCGTCTTGTAGGTAAGTAAGTTATGTAAGCATTTCTAATCTTCTCTTTAGTTGTAATAGCACGTTTTACTCTAAGTCTTAAGTTTCGAATAAAATTTTGATTAGAACGATTTAATTTCAATCTAATTTTTAAGGCTTTGACTTTTTGCCACTACGCATGCGCGTTTAAGACGCGAACCTACCCTCTTGGAATAAAGGTTATTTTATCCTATTTCGGCTTGCAGAATTTTTTCAATTCTGACACTTTGCAGATTCATGCTATACCCCAAATGCCAATATTTAAGAATAAAATCAGATTGATTGTGATTCGTGATTATATTGTAGTTTAGCTGTGGATATATTTACTTAAGTCAGCTGATTCTAAAGAAAACTGCTCACAGAGTACTAAACTTTATCAAACGAGTGCTTATTACACAGATTGCCGATTAATATGCCGCTTTTACCGTGTTGTAGCATTTAATATGTACTTTCTAACGCACTTTATCTCGTGTTTATACTCATTCTAGACGCTGAGATACGATACATGCAGCTGGCTGTCAAGAAACTCAGCCTCACAGATTTTGGTCAAAATGCATTATAAGAGATTGTATGGGCAGGACGACCGTCTTGTAGGTAAGTAAGTTATGTAAGCATTTCTAATCTTCTCTTTAGTTGTAATAGCACGTTTTACTCTAAGTTTTAAGTTTCGAATAAAATTTTGATTAGAACGATTTAATTTCAATGTAATTTTTAAGGCTTTGGCTTTTTGCCACGACGCATTCGCGTTTAAGACACGATCCTACCCCCTTGGAATAAAGGTTATTTTATCCTATTTCGGCTTGCAGAATTTTTGCAATTCTGACACTTTGCAGATTCATGCTATACCCCAAATGCCAATATTTAAGAATAAAATCAGATTGATTGTGATTCGTGATTATATTGTAGTTTAGCTGTGGATATATTTACTTAAGTCAGCTGATTCTAAAGAAAACTGCTCACAGAGTACTAAACTTTATCAAAGGAGTTCTTATTACACAGATTGCCGATTAATATGCCGCTTTCACCGTGTTGTAGCATTTAATATGTACTTTCTAACGCACTTTATCTCGTGTTTATACTCATTCTAGACGCTGAGATACGATACATGCAGCTGGCTGTCAAGAAACTCAGCCTCACAGATTTTGGTCAAAATGCATTATAAGAGATTGTATGGGCAGGACGACCGTCTTGTAGGTAAGTAAGTCATGTAAGCATTTCTAATCTTCTCTTTAGTTGTAATAGCACGTTTTACTCTAAGTTTTAAGTTTCGAATAAAATTTTGATTAGAACGATTTAATTTCAATGTAATTTTTAAGGCTTTGACTTTTTGCCACTACGCATGCGCGTTTAAGACACGAACCTACCCCCTTGGAATAAAGTTTATTTTATCCTATTTCGGCTTGCAGAATTTTTGCAATTCTGACACTTTGCAGATTCATGCTATACCCCAAATGCCAAAATTTAAGGATAAAATCAGATTGATTGTGATTCGTGATTATATTGTAGTTTAACTGTGGATATATTTACTTAAGTCAGCTGATTCTAAAGAAGACTGCTCACAGAGGACTAAACTTTATCAAACGAGTGCTTATTACACAGATTGCCGATTAATATGCCGCTTTCAGCGTGTTGTAGCATTTAATATGTACTTTGTAACGCACTTTATCTCGTGTTTATACTCATTCTAGACGCTGAGATACGATACATGCAGCTGGCTGTCAAGAAACTCAGCCTCACAGATTTTGGTCAAAATGCATTATAAGAGATTGTATGGGCAGGACGACCGTCTTGTAGGTAAGTAAGTGATGTAAGCATTTCTAATCTTCTCTTTAGTTGTAATAGCACGTTTTACTCTAAGTTTTAAGTTTCGAATAAAATTTTGATTAGAACGATTTAATTTCAATGTAATTTTTAAGGCTTTGGCTGTTTGCCACTACGCATGCGCGTTTAAAACACGAACCTACCCCCTTGGAATAAAGGTTATTTTCTCCTATTTTGGCTTGCAGAATTTTTGCAATTCTGACACTTTGCAGATTCATGCTATACCCCAAATGCCAATATTTAAGAATAAAATCAGATTGATTGTGATTCGTGATTATATTGTAGTTTAGCTGTGGATATATTTACTTAAGTCAGCTGATTCTAAAGAAGACTTTTCACACAGTACTAAACTTTATCAAACGAGTGCTTATTACACAGATTGCCGATTAATATGCCGCTTTCACCGTGTTGTAGCATTTAATATGTACTTTGTAACGCACTTTATCTCGTGTTTATACTCATTCTAGACGCTGAGATACGATACATGCAGCTGGCTGTCAAGAAACTCAGCCTCACAGATTTTGGTCAAAATGCATTATAAGAGATTGTATGGGCAGGACGACCGTCTTGTAGGTAAGTAAGTTATGTAAGCATTTCTAATCTTCTCTTTAGTTGTAATAGCACGTTTTACTCTAAGTCTTAAGTTTCGAATAAAATTTTGATTAGAACGATTTAATTTCAATGTAATTTTTAAGGCTTTGACTTTTTGCCACTACGCATGCGCGTTTAAGACACGAACCTACCCCCTTGGAATAAAGGTTATTTTATCCTATTTCGGCTTGCAGAATTTTTGAAATTCTGACACTTTGCAGATTCATGCTATACCCCAAATGCCAATATTTAAGAATAAAATCAGATTGATTGTGATTCGTGATTATATTGTAGTTTAGCTGGGGATATATTTACTTAAGTCAGCTGATTCTAAAGAAAACTGCTCACAGAGTACTAAACTTTATCAAACGAGTGCTTATTACACAGATTGCCGATTAATATGCCGCTTTTACCGTGTTGTAGCATTTAATATGTACTTTCTAACGCACTTTATCTCGTGTTTATACTCATTCTAGACGCTGAGATACGATACATGCAGCTGGCTGTCAAGAAACTCAGCCTCACAGATTTTGGTCAAAATGCATTATAAGAGATTGTATGGGCAGGACGACCGTCTTGTAGGTAAGTAAGTGATGTAAGCATTTCTAATCTTCTCTTTAGTTGTAATAGCACGTTTTACTCTAAGTTTTAAGTTTCGAATAAAATTTTGATTAGAACGATTTAATTTCAATGTAATTTTTAAGGCTTTGGCTTTTTGCCACTACGCATGCGCGTTTAAGACACGAACCTACCCCCTTGGAATAAAGGTTATTTTATCCTATTTCGGCTTGCAGAATTTTTGCAATTCTGACACTTTGCAGATTCATGCTATACCCCAAATGCCAATATTTAAGAATAAAATCAGATTGATTGTGATTCGTGATTATATTGTAGTTTAGCTGTGGATATATTTACTTAAGTCAGCTGATTCTAAAGAAAACTGCTCACAGAGTACTAAACTTTATCAAACGAGTGCTTATTACACAGATTGCCGATTAATATGCCGCTTTCACCGTGTTGTAGCATTTAATATGTACTTTCTAACGCACTTTATCTCGTGTTTATACTCATTCTAGACGCTGAGATACGATACATGCAGCTGGCTGTCAAGAAACTCAGCCTCACAGATTTTGGTCAAAATGCATTATAAGAGATTGTATGGGCAGGACGACCGTCTTGTAGGTAAGTAAGTTATGTAAGCATTTCTAATCTTCTCTTTAGTTGTAATAGCACGTTTTACTCTAAGTTTTAAGTTTCGAATAAAATTTTGATTAGAACGATTTAATTTCAATGTAATTTTTAAGGCTTTGACTTTTTGCCACTACGCATGCGCGTTTAAGACACGAACCTACCCCCTTGGAATAAAGGTTATTTTATCCTATTTCGGCTTGCAGAATTTTTGAAATTCTGACACTTTGCAGATTCATGCTATACCCCAAATGCCAATATTTAAGAATAAAATCAGATTGATTGTGATTCGTGATTATATTGTAGTTTAGCTGGGGATATATTTACTTAAGTCAGCTGATTCTAAAGAAAACTGCTCACAGAGTACTAAACTTTATCAAACGAGTGCTTATTACACAGATTGCCGATTAATATGCCGCTTTTACCGTGTTGTAGCATTTAATATGTACTTTCTAACGCACTTTATCTCGTGTTTATACTCATTCTAGACGCTGAGATACGATACATGCAGCTGGCTGTCAAGAAACTCAGCCTCACAGATTTTGGTCAAAATGCATTATAAGAGATTGTATGGGCAGGACGACCGTCTTGTAGGTAAGTAAGTGATGTAAGCATTTCTAATCTTCTCTTTAGTTGTAATAGCACGTTTTACTCTAAGTTTTAAGTTTCGAATAAAATTTTGATTAGAACGATTTAATTTCAATGTAATTTTTAAGGCTTTGGCTTTTTGCCACTACGCATGCGCGTTTAAGACACGAACCTACCCCCTTGGAATAAAGGTTATTTTATCCTATTTCGGCTTGCAGAATTTTTGCAATTCTGACACTTTGCAGATTCATGCTATACCCCAAATGCCAATATTTAAGAATAAAATCAGATTGATTGTGATTCGTGATTATATTGTAGTTTAGCTGTGGATATATTTACTTAAGTCAGCTGATTCTAAAGAAAACTGCTCACAGAGTACTAAACTTTATCAAACGAGTGCTTATTACACAGATTGCCGATTAATATGCCGCTTTCACCGTGTTGTAGCATTTAATATGTACTTTCTAACGCACTTTATCTCGTGTTTATACTCATTCTAGACGCTGAGATACGATACATGCAGCTGGCTGTCAAGAAACTCAGCCTCACAGATTTTGGTCAAAATGCATTATAAGAGATTGTATGGGCAGGACGACCGTCTTGTAGGTAAGTAAGTTATGTAAGCATTTCTAATCTTCTCTTTAGTTGTAATAGCACGTTTTACTCTAAGTTTTAAGTTTCGAATAAAATTTTGATTAGAACGATTTAATTTCAATGTAAATTTTAAGGCTTTGGCTTTTTGCCACTACGCATGCGCGTTTAAGACACGAACCTACCCCCTTGGAATAAAGGTTATTTTATCCTATTTCGGCTTGCAGAATTTTTGCAATTCTGACACTTTGCAGATTCATGCTATACCCCAAATGCCAATATTTAAGAATAAACTCAGATTGATTGTGATTCGTGATTATATTGTAGTTTAGCTGTGGATATATTTACTTAAGTCAGCTGATTCTAAAGAAAACTGCTCACAGAGTACTAAACTTTATCAAACGAGTGCTTATTACACAGATTGCCGATTAATATGCCGCTCTCACCGTGTTGTAGCATTTAATATGTACTTTCTAACGCACTTTATCTCGTGTTTATACTCATTCTAGACGCTGAGATACGATACATGCAGCTGGCTGTCAAGAAACTCAGCCTCACAGATTTTGGTCAAAATGCATTATAAGAGATTGTATGGGCAGGACGACCGTCTTGTAGGTAAGTAAGTGATGTAAGCATTTGTAATCTTCTCTTTAGTTGTAATAGCACGTTTTACTCTAAGTTTTAAGTTTCGAATAAAATTTTGATTAGAACGATTTAATTTCAATGTAATTTTTAAGGCTTTGACTTTTTGCCACTACGCATGCGCGTTTAAGACACGAACCTACCCCCTTGGAATAAAGGTTATTTTATCCTATTTTGGCTTGCAGAATTTTTGCAATTCTGACACTTTGCAGATTCATGCTATACCCCAAATGCCAATATTTAAGAATAAAATCAGATTGATTGTGATTCGTGATTATATTGTAGTTTAGCTGTGGATATATTTAGTTAAGTCAGCTGATTCTAAAGAAGACTTTTCACACAGTACTAAACTTTATCAAACGAGTGCTTATTACACAGATTGCCGATTAATATGCCGCTTTCACCGTGTTGTAGCATTTAATATGTACTTTGTAACGCACTTTATCTCGTGTTTATACTCATTCTAGACGCTGAGATACGATACATGCAGCTGGCTGTCAAGAAACTCAGCCTCACAGATTTTGGTCAAAATGCATTATAAGAGATTGTATGGGCAGGACGACCGTCTTGTAGGTAAGTAAGTTATGTAAGCATTTCTAATCTTCTCTTTAGTTGTAATAGCACGTTTTACTCTAAGTCTTAAGTTTCGAATAAAATTTTGATTAGAACGATTTAATTTCAATGTAATTTTTAAGGCTTTGACTTTTTGCCACTACGCATGCGCGTTTAAGACACGAACCTACCCTCTTTGAATAAAGGTTATTTTATCCTATTTCGGCTTGCAGAATTTTTGCAATTCTGACACTTTGCAGATTCATGCTATACCCCAAATGCCAATATTTAAGAATAAAATCAGATTGATTGTGATTCGTGATTATATTGTAGTTTAGCTGTGGATATATTTACTTAAGTCAGCTGATTCTAAAGAAAACTGCTCACAGAGTACTAAACTTTATCAAACGAGTGCTTATTACACAGATTGCCGATTAATATGCCGCTTTTACCGTGTTGTAGCATTTAATATGTACTTTCTAACGCACTTTATCTCGTGTTTATACTCATTCTATACGCTGAGATACGATACATGCAGCTGGCTGTCAAGAAACTCAGCCTCACAGATTTTGGTCAAAATGCATTATAAGAGATTGTATGGGCAGGACGACCGTCTTGTAGGTAAGTAAGTTATGTAAGCATTTCTAATCTTCTCTTTAGTTGTAATAGCACGTTTTACTCTAAGTCTTAAGTTTCGAATAAAATTTTGATTAGAACGATTTAATTTCAATCTAATTTTTAAGGCTTTGACTTTTTGCCACTACGCATGCGCGTTTAAGACACGAACCTACCCTCTTGGAATAAAGGTTATTTTATCCTATTTCGGCTTGCAGAATTTTTGCAATTCTGACACTTTGCAGATTCATGCTATACCCCAAATGCCAATATTTAAGAATAAAATCAGATTGATTGTGATTCGTGATTATATTGTAGTTTAGCTGTGGATATATTTACTTAAGTCAGCTGATTCTAAAGAAAACTGCTCACAGAGTACTAAACTTTATCAAACGAGTGCTTATTACACAGATTGCCGATTAATATGCCGCTTTTACCGTGTTGTAGCATTTAATATGTACTTTCTAACGCACTTTATCTCGTGTTTATACTCATTCTAGACGCTGAGATACGATACATGCAGCTGGCTGTCAAGAAACTCAGCCTCACAGATTTTGGTCAAAATGCATTATAAGAGATTGTATGGGCAGGACGACCGTCTTGTAGGTAAGTAAGTGATGTAAGCATTTCTAATCTTCTCTTTAGTTGTAATAGCACGTTTTACTCTAAGTTTTAAGTTTCGAATAAAATTTTGATTAGAACGATTTAATTTCAATGTAATTTTTAAGGCTTTGGCTTTTTGCCACTACGCATGCGCGTTTAAGACACGAACCTACCCCCTTGGAATAAAGGTTATTTTATCCTATTTCGGCTTGCAGAATTTTTGCAATTCTGACACTTTGCAGATTCATGCTATACCCCAAATGCCAATATTTAAGAATAAAATCAGATTGATTGTGATTCGTGATTATATTGTAGTTTAGCTGTGGATATATTTACTTAAGTCAGCTGATTCTAAAGAAAACTGCTCACAGAGTACTAAACTTTATCAAACGAGTGCTTATTACACAGATTGCCGATTAATATGCCGCTTTCATCGTGTTGTAGCATTTAATATGTACTTTGTAACGCACTTTATCTCGTGTTTACACTCATTCTAGACGCTGAGATACGATACATGCAGCTGGCTGTCAAGAAACTCAGCCTCACAGATTTTGGTCAAAATGCATTATAAGAGATTGTATGGGCAGGACGACCGTCTTGTAGGTAAGTAAGTGATGTAAGCATTTCTAATCTTCTCTTTAGTTGTAATAGCACGTTTTACTCTAAGTTTTAACTTTCGAATAAAATTTTGATTAGAACGATTTAATTTCAATGTAATTTTTAAGGCTTTGGCTGTTTGCCACTACGCATGCGCGTTTAAAACACGAACCTACCCCCTTGGAATAAAGGTTATTTTCTCCTATTTTGGCTTGCAGAATTTTTGCAATTCTGACACTTTGCAGATTCATGCTATACCCCAAATGCCAATATTTAAGAATAAAATCAGATTGATTGTGATTCGTGATTATATTGTAGTTTAGCTGTGGATATATTTACTTAAGTCAGCTGATTCTAAAGAAGACTTTTCACACAGTACTAAACTTTATCAAACGAGTGCTTATTACACAGATTGCCGATTAATATGCCGCTTTCACCGTGTTGTAGCATTTAATATGTACTTTGTAACGCACTTTATCTCGTGTTTATACTCATTCTAGACGCTGAGATACGATACATGCAGCTGGCTGTCAAGAAACTCAGCCTCACAGATTTTGGTCAAAATGCATTATAAGAGATTGTATGGGCAGGACGACCGTCTTGTAGGTAAGTAAGTTATGTAAGCATTTCTAATCTTCTCTTTAGTTGTAATAGCACGTTTTACTCTAAGTCTTAAGTTTCGAATAAAATTTTGATTAGAACGATTTAATTTCAATGTAATTTTTAAGGCTTTGACTTTTTGCCACTACGCATGCGCGTTTAAGACGCGAACCTACCCTCTTGGAATAAAGGTTATTTTATCCTATTTCGGCTTGCAGAATTTTTTCAATTCTGACACTTTGCAGATTCATGCTATACCCCAAATGCCAATATTTAAGAATAAAATCAGATTGATTGTGATTCGTGATTATATTGTAGTTTAGCTGTGGATATATTTACTTAAGTCAGCTGATTCTAAAGAAAACTGCTCACAGAGTACTAAACTTTATCAAACGAGTGCTTATTACACAGATTGCCGATTAATATGCCGCTTTTACCGTGTTGTAGCATTTAATATGTACTTTCTAACGCACTTTATCTCGTGTTTATACTCATTCTAGACGCTGAGATACGATACATGCAGCTGGCTGTCAAGAAACTCAGCCTCACAGATTTTGGTCAAAATGCATTATAAGAAATTGTATGGGCAGGACGACCGTCTTGTAGGTAAGTAAGTTATGTAAGCATTTCTAATCTTCTCTTTAGTTGTAATAGCACGTTTTACTCTAAGTTTTAAGTTTCGAATAAAATTTTGATTAGAACGATTTAATTTCAATGTAATTTTTAAGGCTTTGGCTTTTTGCCACGACGCATTCGCGTTTAAGACACGATCCTACCTCCTTGGAATAAAGGTTATTTTATCCTATTTCGGCTTGCAGAATTTTTGCAATTCTGACACTTTGCAGATTCATGCTATACCCCAAATGCCAATATTTAAGAATAAAATCAGATTGATTGTGATTCGTGATTATATTGTAGTTTAGCTGTGGATATATTTACTTAAGTCAGCTGATTCTAAAGAAAACTGCTCACAGAGTACTAAACTTTATCAAAGGAGTTCTTATTACACAGATTGCCGATTAATATGCCGCTTTCACCGTGTTGTAGCATTTAATATGTACTTTGTAACGCACTTTATCTCGTGTTTATACTCATTCTAGACGCTGAGATACGATACATGCAGCTGGCTGTCAAGAAACTCAGCCTCACAGATTTTGGTCAAAATGCATTATAAGAGATTGTATGGGCAGGACGACCGTCTTGTAGGTAAGTAAGTGATGTAAGCATTTCTAATCTTCTCTTTAGTTGTAATAGCACGTTTTACTCTAAGTTTTAAGTTTCGAATAAAATTTTGATTAGAACGATTTAATTTCAATGTAATTTTTAAGGCTTTGGCTGTTTGCCACTACGCATGCGCGTTTAAAACACGAACCTACCCCCTTGGAATAAAGGTTATTTTCTCCTATTTTGGCTTGCAGAATTTTTGCAATTCTGACACTTTGCAGATTCATGCTATACCCCAAATGCCAATATTTAAGAATAAAATCAGATTGATTGTGATTCGTGATTATATTGTAGTTTAGCTGTGGATATATTTACTTAAGTCAGCTGATTCTAAAGAAGACTTTTCACACAGTACTAAACTTTATCAAACGAGTGCTTATTACACAGATTGCCGATTAATATGCCGCTTTCACCGTGTTGTAGCATTTAATATGTACTTTGTAACGCACTTTATCTCGTGTTTATACTCATTCTAGACGCTGAGATACGATACATGCAGCTGGCTGTCAAGAAACTCAGCCTCACAGATTTTGGTCAAAATGCATTATAAGAGATTGTATGGGCAGGACGACCGTCTTGTAGGTAAGTAAGTTATGTAAGCATTTCTAATCTTCTCTTTAGTTGTAATAGCACGTTTTACTCTAAGTCTTAAGTTTCGAATAAAATTTTGATTAGAACGATTTAATTTCAATCTAATTTTTAAGGCTTTGACTTTTTGCCACTACGCATGCGCGTTTAAGACACGAACCTACCCCCTTGGAATAAAGGTTATTTTATCCTATTTCGGCTTGCAGAATTTTTGAAATTCTGACACTTTGCAGATTCATGCTATACCCCAAATGCCAATATTTAAGAATAAAATCAGATTGATTGTGATTCGTGATTATATTGTAGTTTAGCTGGGGATATATTTACTTAAGTCAGCTGATTCTAAAGAAAACTGCTCACAGAGTACTAAACTTTATCAAACGAGTGCTTATTACACAGATTGCCGATTAATATGCCGCTTTTACCGTGTTGTAGCATTTAATATGTACTTTCTAACGCACTTTATCTCGTGTTTATACTCATTCTAGACGCTGAGATACGATACATGCAGCTGGCTGTCAAGAAACTCAGCCTCACAGATTTTGGTCAAAATGCATTATAAGAGATTGTATGGGCAGGACGACCGTCTTGTAGGTAAGTAAGTGATGTAAGCATTTCTAATCTTCTCTTTAGTTGTAATAGCACGTTTTACTCTAAGTTTTAAGTTTCGAATAAAATTTTGATTAGAACGATTTAATTTCAATGTAATTTTTAAGGCTTTGGCTTTTTGCCACTACGCATGCGCGTTTAAGACACGAACCTACCCCCTTGGAATAAAGGTTATTTTATCCTATTTCGGCTTGCAGAATTTTTGCAATTCTGACACTTTGCAGATTCATGCTATACCCCAAATGCCAATATTTAAGAATAAAATCAGATTGATTGTGATTCGTGATTATATTGTAGTTTAGCTGTGGATATATTTACTTAAGTCAGCTGATTCTAAAGAAAACTGCTCACAGAGTACTAAACTTTATCAAACGAGTGCTTATTACACAGATTGCCGATTAATATGCCGCTTTCACCGTGTTGTAGCATTTAATATGTACTTTCTAACGCACTTTATCTCGTGTTTATACTCATTCTAGACGCTGAGATACGATACATGCAGCTGGCTGTCAAGAAACTCAGCCTCACAGATTTTGGTCAAAATGCATTATAAGAGATTGTATGGGCAGGACGACCGTCTTGTAGGTAAGTAAGTTATGTAAGCATTTCTAATCTTCTCTTTAGTTGTAATAGCACGTTTTACTCTAAGTTTTAAGTTTCGAATAAAATTTTGATTAGAACGATTTAATTTCAATGTAATTTTTAAGGCTTTGACTTTTTGCCACTACGCATGCGCGTTTAAGACACGAACCTACCCCCTTGGAATAAAGGTTATTTTATCCTATTTCGGCTTGCAGAATTTTTGAAATTCTGACACTTTGCAGATTCATGCTATACCCCAAATGCCAATATTTAAGAATAAAATCAGATTGATTGTGATTCGTGATTATATTGTAGTTTAGCTGGGGATATATTTACTTAAGTCAGCTGATTCTAAAGAAAACTGCTCACAGAGTACTAAACTTTATCAAACGAGTGCTTATTACACAGATTGCCGATTAATATGCCGCTTTTACCGTGTTGTAGCATTTAATATGTACTTTCTAACGCACTTTATCTCGTGTTTATACTCATTCTAGACGCTGAGATACGATACATGCAGCTGGCTGTCAAGAAACTCAGCCTCACAGATTTTGGTCAAAATGCATTATAAGAGATTGTATGGGCAGGACGACCGTCTTGTAGGTAAGTAAGTGATGTAAGCATTTCTAATCTTCTCTTTAGTTGTAATAGCACGTTTTACTCTAAGTTTTAAGTTTCGAATAAAATTTTGATTAGAACGATTTAATTTCAATGTAATTTTTAAGGCTTTGGCTTTTTGCCACTACGCATGCGCGTTTAAGACACGAACCTACCCCCTTGGAATAAAGGTTATTTTATCCTATTTCGGCTTGCAGAATTTTTGCAATTCTGACACTTTGCAGATTCATGCTATACCCCAAATGCCAATATTTAAGAATAAAATCAGATTGATTGTGATTCGTGATTATATTGTAGTTTAGCTGTGGATATATTTACTTAAGTCAGCTGATTCTAAAGAAAACTGCTCACAGAGTACTAAACTTTATCAAACGAGTGCTTATTACACAGATTGCCGATTAATATGCCGCTTTCACCGTGTTGTAGCATTTAATATGTACTTTCTAACGCACTTTATCTCGTGTTTATACTCATTCTAGACGCTGAGATACGATACATGCAGCTGGCTGTCAAGAAACTCAGCCTCACAGATTTTGGTCAAAATGCATTATAAGAGATTGTATGGGCAGGACGACCGTCTTGTAGGTAAGTAAGTTATGTAAGCATTTCTAATCTTCTCTTTAGTTGTAATAGCACGTTTTACTCTAAGTTTTAAGTTTCGAATAAAATTTTGATTAGAACGATTTAATTTCAATGTAAATTTTAAGGCTTTGGCTTTTTGCCACTACGCATGCGCGTTTAAGACACGAACCTACCCCCTTGGAATAAAGGTTATTTTATCCTATTTCGGCTTGCAGAATTTTTGCAATTCTGACACTTTGCAGATTCATGCTATACCCCAAATGCCAATATTTAAGAATAAACTCAGATTGATTGTGATTCGTGATTATATTGTAGTTTAGCTGTGGATATATTTACTTAAGTCAGCTGATTCTAAAGAAAACTGCTCACAGAGTACTAAACTTTATCAAACGAGTGCTTATTACACAGATTGCCGATTAATATGCCGCTCTCACCGTGTTGTAGCATTTAATATGTACTTTCTAACGCACTTTATCTCGTGTTTATACTCATTCTAGACGCTGAGATACGATACATGCAGCTGGCTGTCAAGAAACTCAGCCTCACAGATTTTGGTCAAAATGCATTATAAGAGATTGTATGGGCAGGACGACCGTCTTGTAGGTAAGTAAGTGATGTAAGCATTTGTAATCTTCTCTTTAGTTGTAATAGCACGTTTTACTCTAAGTTTTAAGTTTCGAATAAAATTTTGATTAGAACGATTTAATTTCAATGTAATTTTTAAGGCTTTGACTTTTTGCCACTACGCATGCGCGTTTAAGACACGAACCTACCCCCTTGGAATAAAGGTTATTTTATCCTATTTTGGCTTGCAGAATTTTTGCAATTCTGACACTTTGCAGATTCATGCTATACCCCAAATGCCAATATTTAAGAATAAAATCAGATTGATTGTGATTCGTGATTATATTGTAGTTTAGCTGTGGATATATTTAGTTAAGTCAGCTGATTCTAAAGAAGACTTTTCACACAGTACTAAACTTTATCAAACGAGTGCTTATTACACAGATTGCCGATTAATATGCCGCTTTCACCGTGTTGTAGCATTTAATATGTACTTTGTAACGCACTTTATCTCGTGTTTATACTCATTCTAGACGCTGAGATACGATACATGCAGCTGGCTGTCAAGAAACTCAGCCTCACAGATTTTGGTCAAAATGCATTATAAGAGATTGTATGGGCAGGACGACCGTCTTGTAGGTAAGTAAGTTATGTAAGCATTTCTAATCTTCTCTTTAGTTGTAATAGCACGTTTTACTCTAAGTCTTAAGTTTCGAATAAAATTTTGATTAGAACGATTTAATTTCAATGTAATTTTTAAGGCTTTGACTTTTTGCCACTACGCATGCGCGTTTAAGACACGAACCTACCCTCTTGGAATAAAGGTTATTTTATCCTATTTCGGCTTGCAGAATTTTTGCAATTCTGACACTTTGCAGATTCATGCTATACCCCAAATGCCAATATTTAAGAATAAAATCAGATTGATTGTGATTCGTGATTATATTGTAGTTTAGCTGTGGATATATTTACTTAAGTCAGCTGATTCTAAAGAAAACTGCTCACAGAGTACTAAACTTTATCAAACGAGTGCTTATTACACAGATTGCCGATTAATATGCCGCTTTTACCGTGTTGTAGCATTTAATATGTACTTTCTAACGCACTTTATCTCGTGTTTATACTCATTCTATACGCTGAGATACGATACATGCAGCTGGCTGTCAAGAAACTCAGCCTCACAGATTTTGGTCAAAATGCATTATAAGAGATTGTATGGGCAGGACGACCGTCTTGTAGGTAAGTAAGTTATGTAAGCATTTCTAATCTTCTCTTTAGTTGTAATAGCACGTTTTACTCTAAGTCTTAAGTTTCGAATAAAATTTTGATTAGAACGATTTAATTTCAATCTAATTTTTAAGGCTTTGACTTTTTGCCACTACGCATGCGCGTTTAAGACACGAACCTACCCTCTTGGAATAAAGGTTATTTTATCCTATTTCGGCTTGCAGAATTTTTGCAATTCTGACACTTTGCAGATTCATGCTATACCCCAAATGCCAATATTTAAGAATAAAATCAGATTGATTGTGATTCGTGATTATATTGTAGTTTAGCTGTGGATATATTTACTTAAGTCAGCTGATTCTAAAGAAAACTGCTCACAGAGTACTAAACTTTATCAAACGAGTGCTTATTACACAGATTGCCGATTAATATGCCGCTTTTACCGTGTTGTAGCATTTAATATGTACTTTCTAACGCACTTTATCTCGTGTTTATACTCATTCTAGACGCTGAGATACGATACATGCAGCTGGCTGTCAAGAAACTCAGCCTCACAGATTTTGGTCAAAATGCATTATAAGAGATTGTATGGGCAGGACGACCGTCTTGTAGGTAAGTAAGTGATGTAAGCATTTCTAATCTTCTCTTTAGTTGTAATAGCACGTTTTACTCTAAGTTTTAAGTTTCGAATAAAATTTTGATTAGAACGATTTAATTTCAATGTAATTTTTAAGGCTTTGGCTTTTTGCCACTACGCATGCGCGTTTAAGACACGAACCTACCCCCTTGGAATAAAGGTTATTTTATCCTATTTCGGCTTGCAGAATTTTTGCAATTCTGACACTTTGCAGATTCATGCTATACCCCAAATGCCAATATTTAAGAATAAAATCAGATTGATTGTGATTCGTGATTATATTGTAGTTTAGCTGTGGATATATTTACTTAAGTCAGCTGATTCTAAAGAAAACTGCTCACAGAGTACTAAACTTTATCAAACGAGTGCTTATTACACAGATTGCCGATTAATATGCCGCTTTCATCGTGTTGTAGCATTTAATATGTACTTTGTAACGCACTTTATCTCGTGTTTACACTCATTCTAGACGCTGAGATACGATACATGCAGCTGGCTGTCAAGAAACTCAGCCTCACAGATTTTGGTCAAAATGCATTATAAGAGATTGTATGGGCAGGACGACCGTCTTGTAGGTAAGTAAGTGATGTAAGCATTTCTAATCTTCTCTTTAGTTGTAATAGCACGTTTTACTCTAAGTTTTAACTTTCGAATAAAATTTTGATTAGAACGATTTAATTTCAATGTAATTTTTAAGGCTTTGGCTGTTTGCCACTACGCATGCGCGTTTAAAACACGAACCTACCCCCTTGGAATAAAGGTTATTTTCTCCTATTTTGGCTTGCAGAATTTTTGCAATTCTGACACTTTGCAGATTCATGCTATACCCCAAATGCCAATATTTAAGAATAAAATCAGATTGATTGTGATTCGTGATTATATTGTAGTTTAGCTGTGGATATATTTACTTAAGTCAGCTGATTCTAAAGAAGACTTTTCACACAGTACTAAACTTTATCAAACGAGTGCTTATTACACAGATTGCCGATTAATATGCCGCTTTCACCGTGTTGTAGCATTTAATATGTACTTTGTAACGCACTTTATCTCGTGTTTATACTCATTCTAGACGCTGAGATACGATACATGCAGCTGGCTGTCAAGAAACTCAGCCTCACAGATTTTGGTCAAAATGCATTATAAGAGATTGTATGGGCAGGACGACCGTCTTGTAGGTAAGTAAGTTATGTAAGCATTTCTAATCTTCTCTTTAGTTGTAATAGCACGTTTTACTCTAAGTCTTAAGTTTCGAATAAAATTTTGATTAGAACGATTTAATTTCAATGTAATTTTTAAGGCTTTGACTTTTTGCCACTACGCATGCGCGTTTAAGACGCGAACCTACCCTCTTGGAATAAAGGTTATTTTATCCTATTTCGGCTTGCAGAATTTTTTCAATTCTGACACTTTGCAGATTCATGCTATACCCCAAATGCCAATATTTAAGAATAAAATCAGATTGATTGTGATTCGTGATTATATTGTAGTTTAGCTGTGGATATATTTACTTAAGTCAGCTGATTCTAAAGAAAACTGCTCACAGAGTACTAAACTTTATCAAACGAGTGCTTATTACACAGATTGCCGATTAATATGCCGCTTTTACCGTGTTGTAGCATTTAATATGTACTTTCTAACGCACTTTATCTCGTGTTTATACTCATTCTAGACGCTGAGATACGATACATGCAGCTGGCTGTCAAGAAACTCAGCCTCACAGATTTTGGTCAAAATGCATTATAAGAAATTGTATGGGCAGGACGACCGTCTTGTAGGTAAGTAAGTTATGTAAGCATTTCTAATCTTCTCTTTAGTTGTAATAGCACGTTTTACTCTAAGTTTTAAGTTTCGAATAAAATTTTGATTAGAACGATTTAATTTCAATGTAATTTTTAAGGCTTTGGCTTTTTGCCACGACGCATTCGCGTTTAAGACACGATCCTACCTCCTTGGAATAAAGGTTATTTTATCCTATTTCGGCTTGCAGAATTTTTGCAATTCTGACACTTTGCAGATTCATGCTATACCCCAAATGCCAATATTTAAGAATAAAATCAGATTGATTGTGATTCGTGATTATATTGTAGTTTAGCTGTGGATATATTTACTTAAGTCAGCTGATTCTAAAGAAAACTGCTCACAGAGTACTAAACTTTATCAAAGGAGTTCTTATTACACAGATTGCCGATTAATATGCCGCTTTCACCGTGTTGTAGCATTTAATATGTACTTTGTAACGCACTTTATCTCGTGTTTATACTCATTCTAGACGCTGAGATACGATACATGCAGCTGGCTGTCAAGAAACTCAGCCTCACAGATTTTGGTCAAAATGCATTATAAGAGATTGTATGGGCAGGACGACCGTCTTGTAGGTAAGTAAGTGATGTAAGCATTTCTAATCTTCTCTTTAGTTGTAATAGCACGTTTTACTCTAAGTTTTAAGTTTCGAATAAAATTTTGATTAGAACGATTTAATTTCAATGTAATTTTTAAGGCTTTGGCTTTTTGCCACTACGCATGCGCGTTTAAGACACGAACCTACCCCCTTGGAATAAAGGTTATTTTATCCTATTTCGGCTTGCAGAATTTTTGCAATTCTGACACTTTGCAGATTCATGCTATACCCCAAATGCCAATATTTAAGAATAAAATCAGATTGATTGTGATTCGTGATTATATTGTAGTTTAGCTGTGGATATATTTACTTAAGTCAGCTGATTCTAAAGAAGACTTTTCACACAGTACTAAACTTTATCAAACGAGTGCTTATTACACAGATTGCCGATTAATATGCCGCTTTCACCGTGTTGTAGCATTTAATATGTACTTTGTAACGCACTTTATCTCGTGTTTATACTCATTCTAGACGCTGAGATACGATACATGCAGCTGGCTGTCAAGAAACTCAGCCTCACAGATTTTGGTCAAAATGCATTATAAGAGATTGTATGGGCAGGACGACCGTCTTGTAGGTAAGTAAGTTATGTAAGCATTTCTAAACTTCCCTTTAGTTGTAATAGCACGTTTTACTCTAAGTTTTAAGTTTTGAATAAAATTTTGATTACAACGATTTAATTTCAATGTAATTTTTAAGGCTTTGGCTTTTTGCCACTACGCATGCGCGTTTAAGACACGAACCTACCCCCTTGGAATAAAGGTTATTTTATCCTATTTCGGCTTGCAGAATTTTTGCAATTCTGACACTTTGCAGATTCATGCTATACCCCAAATGCCAATATTTAAGAATAAAATCAGATTGATTGTGATTCGTGATTATATTGTAGTTTAGCTGTGGATATATTTACTTAAGTCAGCTGATTCTAAAGAAGACTTTTCACACAGTACTAAACTTTATCAAACGAGTGCTTATTACACAGATTGCCGATTAATATGCCGCTTTCACCGTGTTGTAGCATTTAATATGTACTTTGTAACGCACTTTATCTCGTGTTTATACTCATTCTAGACGCTGAGATACGATACATGCAGCTGGCTGTCAAGAAACTCAGCCTCACAGATTTTGGTCAAAATGCATTATAAGAGATTGTATGGGCAGGACGACCGTCTTGTAGCTAAGTAAGTTATGTAAGCATTTCTAAACTTCTCTTTAGTTGTAATAGCACGTTTTACTCTAAGTTTTAAGTTTTGAATAAAATTTTGATTAGAACGATTTAATTTCAATGTAATTTTTAAGGCTTTGGCTTTTTGCCACTACGCATGCGCGTTTAAGACACGAACCTACCCCCTTGGAATAAAGTTTATTTTATCCTATTTCGGCTTGCAGAATTTTTGCAATTCTGACACTTTGCAGATTCACGCTATACCCCAAATGCCAATATTTAAGAATAAAATCAGATTGATTGTTATTCGTGATTATATTGTAGTTTAGCTGTGGATATATTTACTTAAGTCAGCTGATTCTAAAGAAGACTTTTCTCACAGTACTAAACTTTATCAAACGAGTGCTTATTACACCGATTGCCGATTAATATGCCGCTTTCACCGTGTTGTAGCATTTAATATGTACTTTGTAACGCACTTTTTCTCGTGTTTATACTCATTCTAGACGCTGAGATACGATACATGCAGCTGGCTGTCAAGAAACTCAGCCTCACAGATTTTGGTCAAAATGCATTATAAGAGATTGTATGGTCAGGACGACCGTCTTGTAGGTAAGTAAGTGATGTAAGCATTTCTAATCTTCTCTTTAGTTGTAATAGCACGTTTTACTCTAAGTTTTAAGTTTCGAATAAAATTTTGATTAGAACGATTTAATTTCAATGTAATTTTTAAGGCTTTGGCTTTTTGCCACTACGCATGCGCGTTTAAGACACGAACCTACCCCCTTGGAATAAGGGTTATTTTATTCTATTTCGGCGTGCAGAATTTTTGCAATTCTGACACTTTGCAGATTCATGCTATACCCCAAATGCCAATATTTAAGAATAAAATCAGATTGATTGTAATTCGTGATTATATTGTAGTTTAGCTGTGGATATATTTACTTAAGTCAGCTGATTCTAAAGAAGACTTTTCACACAGTACTAAACTTTATCAAACGAGTGCTTATTACACAGATTGCCGATTAATATGCCGCTTTCACCGTGTTGTAGCATTTAATATGTACTTTGTAACGCACTTTATTTTGTGTTTATACTCATTCTAGACGCTGAGATACGATACATGCAGCTGGCTGTCAAGAAACTCAGCCTCACAGATTTTGGTCAAAATGCATTATAAGAGATTGTATGGGCAGGACGACCGCCTTGTAGGTAAGTAAGTTATGTAAGCATTTCTAATCTTCTCTTTAGTTGTAATAGCACGTTTTACTCTAAGTTTTAAGTTTCGAATAAAATTTTGATTAGAACGATTTAATTTCAATGTAATTTTTAAGGATTTAACTTTTTGCCACTACGCATGCGCGTTTAAGACACGAACCTACCCCCTTGGAATAAAGTTTATTTTATCCTATTTCGGCTTGCAGAATTTTTTACAATTCTCACACTTTGCAGATTCATGCTATACCCCAAATGCCAATATTTAAGAATAAAATCAGATTGATTGTGATTCGTGATTATATTGTAGTTTAACTGTGGATATATTTACTTAAGTCAGCTGATTCTAAAGAAGACTGCTCACAGAGGACTAAACTTTATCAAACGAGTGCTTATTACACAGATTGCCGATTAATATGCCGCTTTCACCGTGTTGTAGCATTCAATATGTACTTTGTAACGCACTTTATCTCGTGTTTATACTCATTCTAGACGCTGAGATACGATACATGCAGCTGGCTGTCAAGAAACTCAGCCTCACAGATTTTGGTCAAAATGCATTATAAGAGATTGTATGGGCAGGACGACCGTCTTGTAGGTAAGTAAGTGATGTAAGCATTTCTAATCTTCTCTTTAGTTGTAATAGCACGTTTTACTCTAAGTTTTAAGTTTCGAATAAAATTTTGATTAGAACGATTTAATTTCAATGTAATTTTTAAGGCTTTGGCTGTTTGCCACTACGCATGCGCGTTTAAGACACGAACCTACCCCCTTGGAATAAAGGTTATTTTATCCTATTTCGGCTTGCAGAATTTTTGCAATTCTGACACTTTGCAGATTCATGCTATACCCCAAATGCCAATATTTAAGAATAAAATCAGATTGATTGTGATTCGTGATTATATTGTAGTTTAGCTCTGGATATATTTACTTAAGTCAGCTGATTCTAAAGAAGACTTTTCACACAGTACTAAACTTTATCAAACGAGTGCTTATTACACAGATTGCCGATTAATATGCCGCTTTCACCGTGTTGTAGCATTTAATATGTACTTTGTAACGCACTTTTTCTCGTGTTTATACTCATTCTAGACGCTGAGATACGATACATGCAGCTGGCTGTCAAGAAACTCAGCCTCACAGATTTTGGTCAAAATGCAATATAAGAGATTGTATGGGATGGACGACCGTCTTGTAGGTAAGTAAGTGATGTAAGCATTTCTAATCTTCTCTTTAGTTGTAATAGCACGTTTTACTCTAAGTTTTAAGTTTCGAATAAAATTTTGATTAGAACGATTTAATTTCAATGTAATTTTTAAGGCTTTGGCTGTTTGCCACTACGCATGCGCGTTTAAGACACGAACCTACCCCCTTGGAATAAAGGTTATTTTATCCTATTTCGGCTTGCAGAATTTTTGCAATTCTGACACTTTGCAGATTCATGCTATACCCCAAATGCCAATATTTAAGAATAAAATCAGATTGATTGTGATTCGTGATTATATTGTAGATTAGCTGTGGATATATTTACTTAAGTCAGCTGATTCTAAAGAAGACTTTTCACACAGTACTAAACTTTATCAAACGAGTGCTTATTACACAGATTGCCGATTAATATGCCGCTTTCACCGTGTTGTAGCATTTAATATGTACTTTGTAACGCACTTTATCTCGTGTTTATACTCATTCTAGACGCTGAGATACGATACATGCAGCTGGCTGTCAAGAAACTCAGCCTCACAGATTTTGGTCAAAATGCATTATAAGAGATTGTATGGGCAGGACGACCGCCTTGTAGGTAAGTAAGTTATGTAAGCATTTCTAATCTTCTCTTTAGTTGTAATAGCACGTTTTACTCTAAGTTTTAAGTTTCGAATAAAATTTTGATTAGAACGATTTAATTTCAATGTAATTTTTAAGGATTTAACTTTTTGCCACTACGCATGCGCGTTTAAGACACGAACCTACCCCCTTGGAATAAAGTTTATTTTATCCTATTTCGGCTTGCAGAATTTTTGCAATTCTGACACTTTGCAGATTCATGCTATACCCCAAATGCCAATATTTAAGAATAAAATCAGATTGATTGTGATTCGTGATTATATTGTAGTTTAGCTCTGGATATATTTACTTAAGTCAGCTGATTCTAAAGAAGACTTTTCACACAGTACTAAACTTTATCAAACGAGTGCTTATTACACAGATTGCCGATTAATATGCCGCTTTCACCGTGTTGTAGCATTTAATATGTACTTTGTAACGCACTTTATTTTGTGTTTATACTCATTCTAGACGCTGAGATACGATACATGCAGCTGGCTGTCAAGAAACTCAGCCTCACAGATTTTGGTCAAAATGCATTATAAGAGATTGTATGGGCAGGACGACCGCCTTGTAGGTAAGTAAGTTATGTAAGCATTTCTAATCTTCTCTTTAGTTGTAATAGCACGTTTTACTCTAAGTTTTAAGTTTCGAATAAAATTTTGATTAGAACGATTTAATTTCAATGTAATTTTTAAGGATTTAACTTTTTGCCACTACGCATGCGCGTTTAAGACACGAACCTACCCCCTTGGAATAAAGTTTATTTTATCCTATTTCGGCTTCCAGAATTTTTTACAATTCTCACACTTTGCAGATTCATGCTATACCCCAAATGCCAATATTTAAGAATAAAATCAGATTGATTGTGATTCGTGATTATATTGTAGTTTAACTGTGGATATATTTACTTAAGTCAGCTGATTCTAAAGAAGACTGCTCACAGAGGACTAAACTTTATCAAACGAGTGCTTATTACACAGATTGCCGATTAATATGCCGCTTTCACCGTGTTGTAGCATTCAATATGTACTTTGTAACGCACTTTATCTCGTGTTTATACTCATTCTAGACGCTGAGATACGATACATGCAGCTGGCTGTCAAGAAACTCAGCCTCACAGATTTTGGTCAAAATGCATTATAAGAGATTGTATGGGCAGGACGACCGTCTTGTAGGTAAGTAAGTGATGTAAGCATTTCTAATCTTCTCTTTAGTTGTAATAGCACGTTTTACTCTAAGTTTTAAGTTTCGAATAAAATTTTGATTAGAACGATTTAATTTCAATGTAATTTTTAAGGCTTTGGCTGTTTGCCACTACGCATGCGCGTTTAAGACACGAACCTACCCCCTTGGAATAAAGGTTATTTTATCCTATTTCGGCTTGCAGAATTTTTGCAATTCTGACACTTTGCAGATTCATGCTATACCCCAAATGCCAATATTTAAGAATAAAATCAGATTGATTGTGATTCGTGATTATATTGTAGTTTAGCTGTGGATATATTTACTTAAGTCAGCTGATTCTAAAGAAGACTTTTCACACAGTACTAAACTTTATCAAACGAGTGCTTATTACACAGATTGCCGATTAATATGCCGCTTTCACCGTGTTGTAGCATTTAATATGTACTTTGTAACGCACTTTTTCTCGTGTTTATACTCATTCTAGACGCTGAGATACGATACATGCAGCTGGCTGTCAAGAAACTCAGCCTCACAGATTTTGGTCAAAATGCAATATAAGAGATTGTATGGGATGGACGACCGTCTTGTAGGTAAGTAAGTGATGTAAGCATTTCTAATCTTCTCTTTAGTTGTAATAGCACGTTTTACTCTAAGTTTTAAGTTTCGAATAAAATTTTGATTAGAACGATTTAATTTCAATGTAATTTTTAAGGCTTTGGCTGTTTGCCACTACGCATGCGCGTTTAAGACACGAACCTACCCCCTTGGAATAAAGGTTATTTTATCCTATTTCGGCTTGCAGAATTTTTGCAATTCTGACACTTTGCAGATTCATGCTATACCCCAAATGCCAATATTTAAGAATAAAATCAGATTGATTGTGATTCGTGATTATATTGTAGATTAGCTGTGGATATATTTACTTAAGTCAGCTGATTCTAAAGAAGACTTTTCACACAGTACTAAACTTTATCAAACGAGTGCTTATTACACAGATTGCCGATTAATATGCCGCTTTCACCGTGTTGTAGCATTTAATATGTACTTTGTAACGCACTTTATCTCGTGTTTATACTCATTCTAGACGCTGAGATACGATACATGCAGCTGGCTGTCAAGAAACTCAGCCTCACAGATTTTGGTCAAAATGCATTATAAGAGATTGTATGGGCAGGACGACCGCCTTGTAGGTAAGTAAGTTATGTAAGCATTTCTAATCTTCTCTTTAGTTGTAATAGCACGTTTTACTCTAAGTTTTAAGTTTCGAATAAAATTTTGATTAGAACGATTTAATTTCAATGTAATTTTTAAGGATTTAACTTTTTGCCACTACGCATGCGCGTTTAAGACACGAACCTACCCCCTTGGAATAAAGTTTATTTTATCCTATTTCGGCTTGCAGAATTTTTGCAATTCTGACACTTTGCAGATTCATGCTATACCCCAAATGCCAATATTTAAGAATAAAATCAGATTGATTGTGATTCGTGATTATATTGTAGTTTAACTGTGGATATATTTACTTAAGTCAGCTGATTCTAAAGAAGACTGCTCACAGAGGACTAAACTTTATCAAACGAGTGCTTATTACACAGATTGCCGATTAATATGCCGCTTTCAGCGTGTTGTAGCATTTAATGTGTACTTTGTAACGCACTTTATCTCGTGTTTATACTCATTCTAGACGCTGAGATACGATACATGCAGCTGGCTGTCAAGAAACTCAGCCTCACAGATTTTGGTCAAAATGCATTATAAGAGATTGTATGGGCAGGACGACCGTCTTGTAGGTAAGTAAGTGATGTAAGCATTTCTAATCTTCTCTTTAGTTGTAATAGCACGTTTTACTCTAAGTTTTAAGTTTCGAATAAAATTTTGATTAGAACGATTTAATTTCAATGTAATTTTTAAGGCTTTGGCTTTTTGCCACTACGCATGCGCGTTTAAGACACGAACCTACCCCCTTGGAATAAAGGTTATTTTATCCTATTTCGGCTTGCAGAATTTTTGCAATTCTGACACTTTGCAGATTCATGCTATACCCCAAATGCCAATATTTAAGAATAAAATCAGATTGATTGTGATTCGTGATTATATTGTAGTTTAGCTCTGGATATATTTACTTAAGTCAGCTGATTCTAAAGAAGACTTTTCACACAGTACTAAACTTTATCAAACGAGTGCTTATTACACAGATTGCCGATTAATATGCCGCTTTCACCGTGTTGTAGCATTTAATATGTACTTTGTAACGCACTTTTTCTCGTGTTTATACTCATTCTAGACGCTGAGATACGATACATGCAGCTGGCTGTCAAGAAACTCAGCCTCACAGATTTTGGTCAAAATGCAATATAAGAGATTGTATGGGATGGACGACCGTCTTGTAGGTAAGTAAGTGATGTAAGCATTTCTAATCTTCTCTTTAGTTGTAATAGCACGTTTTACTCTAAGTTTTAAGTTTCGAATAAAATTTTGATTAGAACGATTTAATTTCAATGTAATTTTTAAGGCTTTGGCTGTTTGCCACTACGCATGCGCGTTTAAGACACGAACCTACCCCCTTGGAATAAAGGTTATTTTATCCTATTTCGGCTTGCAAATTTTTTGCAATTCTGACACTTTGCAGATTCATGCTATACCCCAAATGCCAATATTTAAGAATAAAATCAGATTGATTGTGATTCGTGATTATATTGTAGATTAGCTGTGGATATATTTACTTAAGTCAGCTGATTCTAAAGAAGACTTTTCACACAGTACTAAACTTTATCAAACGAGTGCTTATTACACAGATTGCCGATTAATATGCCGCTTTCACCGTGTTGTAGCATTTAATATGTACTTTGTAACGCACTTTATCTCGTGTTTATACTCATTCTAGACGCTGAGATACGATACATGCAGCTGGCTGTCAAGAAACTCAGCCTCACAGATTTTGGTCAAAATGCATTATAAGAGATTGTATGGGCAGGACGACCGCCTTGTAGGTAAGTATGTTATGTCAGCATTTCTAATCTTCTCTTTAGTTGTAATAGCACGTTTTACTCTAAGTTTTAAGTTTCGAATAAAATTTTGATTAGAACGATTTAATTTCAATGTAATTTTTAAGGATTTAACTTTTTGCCACTACGCATGCGCGTTTAAGACACGAACCTACCCCCTTGGAATAAAGTTTATTTTATCCTATTTCGGCTTGCAGAATTTTTGCAATTCTGACACTTTGCAGATTCATGCTATACCCCAAATGCCAATATTTAAGAATAAAATCAGATTGATTGTGATTCGTGATTATATTGTAGTTTAGCTCTGGATATATTTACTTAAGTCAGCTGATTCTAAAGAAGACTTTTCACACAGTACTAAACTTTATCAAACGAGTGCTTATTACACAGATTGCCGATTAATATGCCGCTTTCACCGTGTTGTAGCATTTAATATGTACTTTGTAACGCACTTTATTTTGTGTTTATACTCATTCTAGACGCTGAGATACGATACATGCAGCTGGCTGTCAAGAAACTCAGCCTCACAGATTTTGGTCAAAATGCATTATAAGAGATTGTATGGGCAGGACGACCGCCTTGTAGGTAAGTAAGTTATGTAAGCATTTCTAATCTTCTCTTTAGTTGTAATAGCACGTTTTACTCTAAGTTTTAAGTTTCGAATAAAATTTTGATTAGAACGATTTAATTTCAATGTAATTTTTAAGGATTTAACTTTTTGCCACTACGCATGCGCGTTTAAGACACGAACCTACCCCCTTGGAATAAAGTTTATTTTATCCTATTTCGGCTTGCAGAATTTTTTACAATTCTCACACTTTGCAGATTCATGCTATACCCCAAATGCCAATATTTAAGAATAAAATCAGATTGATTGTGATTCGTGATTATATTGTAGTTTAACTGTGGATATATTTACTTAAGTCAGCTGATTCTAAAGAAGACTGCTCACAGAGGACTAAACTTTATCAAACGAGTGCTTATTACACAGATTGCCGATTAATATGCCGCTTTCACCGTGTTGTAGCATTCAATATGTACTTTGTAACGCACTTTATCTCGTGTTTATACTCATTCTAGACGCTGAGATACGATACATGCAGCTGGCTGTCAAGAAACTCAGCCTCACAGATTTTGGTCAAAATGCATTATAAGAGATTGTATGGGCAGGACGACCGTCTTGTAGGTAAGTAAGTGATGTAAGCATTTCTAATCTTCTCTTTAGTTGTAATAGCACGTTTTACTCTAAGTTTTAAGTTTCGAATAAAATTTTGATTAGAACGATTTAATTTCAATGTAATTTTTAAGGCTTTGGCTTTTTGCCACTACGCATGCGCGTTTAAGACACGAACCTACCCCCTTGGAATAAAGGTTATTTTATCCTATTTCGGCTTGCAGAATTTTTGCAATTCTGACACTTTGCAGATTCATGCTATACCCCAAATGCCAATATTTAAGAATAAAATCAGATTGATTGTGATTCGTGATTATATTGTAGTTTAGCTGTGGATATATTTACTTAAGTCAGCTGATTCTAAAGAAGACTTTTCACACAGTACTAAACTTTATCAAACGAGTGCTTATTACACAGATTGCCGATTAATATGCCGCTTTCACCGTGTTGTAGCATTTAATATGTACTTTGTAACGCACTTTTTCTCGTGTTTATACTCATTCTAGACGCTGAGATACGATACATGCAGCTGGCTGTCAAGAAACTCAGCCTCACAGATTTTGGTCAAAATGCAATATAAGAGATTGTATGGGATGGACGACCGTCTTGTAGGTAAGTAAGTGATGTAAGCATTTCTAATCTTCTCTTTAGTTGTAATAGCACGTTTTACTCTAAGTTTTAAGTTTCGAATAAAATTTTGATTAGAACGATTTAATTTCAATGTAATTTTTAAGGCTTTGGCTGTTTGCCACTACGCATGCGCGTTTAAGACACGAACCTACCCCCTTGGAATAAAGGTTATTTTATCCTATTTCGGCTTGCAGAATTTTTGCAATTCTGACACTTTGCTGATTCATGCTATACCCCAAATGCCAATATTTAAGAATAAAATCAGATTGATTGTGATTCGTGATTATATTGTAGATTAGCTGTGGATATATTTACTTAAGTCAGCTGATTCTAAAGAAGACTTTTCACACAGTACTAAACTTTATCAAACGAGTGCTTATTACACAGATTGCCGATTAATATGCCGCTTTCACCGTGTTGTAGCATTTAATATGTACTTTGTAACGCACTTTATCTCGTGTTTATACTCATTCTAGACGCTGAGATACGATACATGCAGCTGGCTGTCAAGAAACTCAGCCTCACAGATTTTGGTCAAAATGCATTATAAGAGATTGTATGGGCAGGACGACCGCCTTGTAGGTAAGTAAGTTATGTAAGCATTTCTAATCTTCTCTTTAGTTGTAATAGCACGTTTTACTCTAAGTTTTAAGTTTCGAATAAAATTTTGATTAGAACGATTTAATTTCAATGTAATTTTTAAGGATTTAACTTTTTGCCACTACGCATGCGCGTTTAAGACACGAACCTACCCCCTTGGAATAAAGTTTATTTTATCCTATTTCGGCTTGCAGAATTTTTGCAATTCTGACACTTTGCAGATTCATGCTATACCCCAAATGCCAATATTTAAGAATAAAATCAGATTGATTGTGATTCGTGATTATATTGTAGTTTAACTGTGGATATATTTACTTAAGTCAGCTGATTCTAAAGAAGACTGCTCACAGAGGACTAAACTTTATCAAACGAGTGCTTACTACACAGATTGCCGATTAATATGCCGCTTTCAGCGTGTTGTAGCATTTAATGTGTACTTTGTAACGCACTTTTTCTCGTGTTTATACTCATTCTAGACGCTGAGATACGATACATGCAGCTGGCTGTCAAGAAACTCAGCCTCACAGATTTTGGTCAAAATGCATTAAAAGAGATTGTATGGGCAGGACGACCGCCTTGTAGGTAAGTAAGTTATGTAAGCATTTCTAATCTTCTCTTTAGTTGTAATAGCACGTTTTACTCTAAGTCTTAAGTTTCGAATAAAATTTTGATTAGAACGATTTAATTTCAATGTAATTTTTAAGGATTTAACTTTTTGCCACTACGCATGCGCGTTTAAGACACGAACCTACCCCCTTGGAATAAAGGTTATTTTATCCTATTTCGGCTTGCAGAATTTTTTCAATTCTCACACTTTGCAGATTCATGCTATACCCCAAATGCCAATATTTAAGAATAAAATCAGATTGATTGTGATTCGTGATTATATTGTAGTTTAACTGTGGATATATTTACTTAAGTCAGCTGATTCTAAAGAAGACTGCTCACAGAGGACTAAACTTTATCAAACGAGTGCTTACTACACAGATTGCCGATTAATATGCCGCTTTCAGCGTGTTGTAGCATTTAATATGTACTTTGTAACGCACTTTTTCTCGTGTTTATACTCATTATAGACGCTGAGATACGATACATGCAGCTGGCTGTCAAGAAACTCAGCCTCACAGATTTTGGTCAAAATGTATTATAAGAGATTGTATGGGCAGGACGACCGTCTTGTAGGTAAGTAAGTGATGTAAGCATTTCTAATCTTCTCTTTAGTTGTAATAGCACGTTTTACTCTAAGTTTTAAGTTTCGAATAAAATTTTGATTAGAACGATTTAATTTTAATGTAATTTTTAAGGCTTTGACTTTTTGCCACTACGCATGCGCGTTTAAGACACGAACCTACCCCCTTGGAATAAAGTTTATTTTATCCTATTTCGGCTTGCAGAATTTTTGCAATTCTGACACTTTGCAGATTCATGCTATACCCCAAATGCCAATATTTAAGAATAAAATCAGATTGATTGTGATTCGTGATTATATTGTAGTTTAACTGTGGATATATTTACTTAAGTCAGCTGATTCTAAAGAAGACTGCTCACAGAGGACTAAACTTTATCAAACGAGTGCTTATTACACAGATTGCCGATTAATATGCCGCTTTCACCGTGTTGTAGCATTCAATATGTACTTTGTAACGCACTTTATCTCGTGTTTATACTCATTCTAGACGCTGAGATACGATACATGCAGCTGGCTGTCAAGAAACTCAGCCTCACAGATTTTGGTCAAAATGCATTATAAGAGATTGTATGGGCAGGACGACCGTCTTGTAGGTAAGTAAGTGATGTAAGCATTTCTAATCTTCTCTTTAGTTGTAATAGCACGTTTTACTCTAAGTTTTAAGTTTCGAATAAAATTTTGATTAGAACGATTTAATTTCAATGTAATTTTTAAGGCTTTGGCTGTTTGCCACTACGCATGCGCGTTTAAGACACGAACCTACCCCCTTGGAATAAAGGTTATTTTATCCTATTTCGGCTTGCAGAATTTTTGCAATTCTGACACTTTGCAGATTCATGCTATACCCCAAATGCCAATATTTAAGAATAAAATCAGATTGATTGTGATTCGTGATTATATTGTAGTTTAGCTGTGGATATATTTACTTAAGTCAGCTGATTCTAAAGAAGACTTTTCACACAGTACTAAACTTTATCAAACGAGTGCTTATTAGACAGATTGCCGATTAATATGCCGCTTTCACCGTGTTGTAGCATTTAATATGTACTTTGTAACGCACTTTATCTCGTGTTTATACTCATTCTAGACGCTGAGATACGATACATGCAGCTGGCTGTCAAGAAACTCAGCCTCACAGATTTTGCTCAAAATGCATTATAAGAGATTGTATGGGCAGGACGACCGCCTTGTAGGTAAGTAAGTTATGTAAGCATTTCTAATCTTCTCTTTAGTTGTAATAGCTTGTTTTACTCTAAGTTTTAAGTTTCGAATAAAATTTTGATTAGAACGATTTAATTTCAATGTAATTTTTAAGGCTTTGACTTTTTGCTACTACGCATGCGCGTTTAAGAAACGAACATACCCCCTTGGAATAAAGTTTATTTTATCCTATTTCGGCTTGCAGAATTTTTGCAATTCTGACACTTTGCAGATTCATGCTATACCCCAAATGCCAATATTTAAGAATAAAATCAGATTGATTGTGATTCGTGATTATATTGTAGTTTAACTGTGGATATATTTACTTAAGTCAGCTGATTCTAAAGAAGACTGCTCACAGAGGACTAAACTTTATCAAACGAGTGCTTATTACACAGATTTCCGATTAATATGCCGCTTTCAGCGTGTTGTAGCATTTAATATGTACTTTGTAACGCACTTTTTCTCGTGTTTATACTCATTCTAGACGCTGAGATACGATACATGCAGCTGGCTGTCAAGAAACTCAGCCTCACAGATTTTGGTCAAAATGCATTATAAGAGATTGTATGGGCAGGACGACCGTCTTGTAGGTAAGTAAGTGATGTAAGCATTTCTAATCTTCTCTTTAGTTGTAATAGCACGTTTTACTCTAAGTTTTAAGTTTCGAATAAAATTTTGATTAGAACGATTTAATTTCAATGTAATTTTTAAGGCTTTGGCTGTTTGCCACTACGCATGCGCGTTTAAAACACGAACCTACCCCCTTGGAATAAAGTTTATTTTATCCTATTTCGGCTTGCAGAATTTTTGCAATTCTGACACTTTGCAGATTCATGCTATACCCCAAATGCCAATATTTAAGAATAAAATCAGATTGATTGTGATTCGTGATTATATTGTAGTTTAGCTGTGGATATATTTACTTAAGTCAGCTGATTCTAAAGAAGACTGCTCACAGAGTACTAAACTTTATCAAACGAGTGCTTATTACACAGATTGCCGATTAATATGCCGCTTTCACCGTGTCGTAGCATTTAATATGTACTTTGTAACGCACTTTATCTCGTGTTTATACTCATTCTAGACGCTGAGATACGATACATGCAGCTGGCTGTCAAGAAACTCAGCCTCAAAGACTTTGGTCAAAATGCATTATTAGAGATTGTATGGGCAGGACGACCGTCTTGTAGGTAAGTAAGTTATGTAAGCATTTCTAATCTTCTCTTTAGTTGTAATAGCACGTTTTACTCTAAGTTTTAAGTTTCGAATAAAATTTTGATTAGAACGATTTAATTTCAATGTAATTTTTAAGGCTTTGACTTTTTGCTACTACGCATGCGCCTTTAAGAAACGAACCTACTCCCTTGGAATAAAGTTTATTTTATCCTATTTCGGCTTGCAGAATTTTTGCAATTCTGACACTTTGCAGATTCATGCTATACCCCAAATGCCAATATTTAAGAATAAAATCAGATTGATTGTGATTCGTGATTATATTGTAGTTTAACTGTGGATATATTTACTTAAGTCAGCTGATTCTAAAGAAGAATGCTCACAGAGGACTAAACTTTATCAAACGAGTGCTTATTACACAGATTTCCGATTAATATGCCGCTTTCAGCGTGTTGTAGCATTTAATATGTACTTTGTAACGCACTTTTTCTCGTGTTTATACTCATTCTAGACGCTGAGATACGATACATGCAGCTGGCTGTCAAGAAACTCAGCCTCACAGATTTTGGTCAAAATGCATTATAAGAGATTGTATGGGCAGGACGACCGTCTTGTAGGTAAGTAAGTGATGTAAGCATTTCTAATCTTCTCTTTAGTTGTAATAGCACGTTTTACTCTAAGTTTTAAGTTTCGAATAAAATTTTGATTAGAACGATTTAATTTCAATGTAATTTTTAAGGCTTTGGCTGTTTGCCACTACGCATGCGCGTTTAAGACACGAACCTACCCCCTTGGAATAAAGTTTATTTTATCCTATTTCGGCTTGCAGAATTTTTGCAATTCTGACACTTTGCAGATTCATGCTATACCCCAAATGCCAATATTTAAGAATAAAATCAGATTGATTGTGATTCGTGATTATATTGTAGTTTAGCTGTGGATATATTTACTTAAGTCAGCTGATTCTAAAGAAGACTTTTCACACAGTACTAAACTTTATCAAACGAGTGCTTATTACACAGATTTCCGATTAATATGCCGCTTTCACCGTGTTGTAGCATTTAATATGTACTTTGTAACGCACTTTATCTCGTGTTTATACTCATTCTAGACGCTGAGATACGATACATGCAGCTGGCTGTCAAGAAACTCAGCCTCACAGATTTTGGTCAAAATGCATTATAAGAGATTGTATGGGCAGGACGACCGTCTTGTAGGTAAGTAAGTTATGTAAGCATTTCTAATCTTCTCTTTAGTTGTAATAGCACGTTTTACTCTAAGTCTTAAGTTTCGAATAAAATTTTGATTAGAACGATTTAATTTCAATGTAATTTTTAAGGCTTTGACTTTTTGCCACTACGCATGCGCGTTTAAGACACGAACCTACCCCCTTGGAATAAAGTTTATTTTATCCTATTTCGGCTTGCAGAATTTTTGCAATTCTGACACTTTGCAGATTCATGCTATACCCCAAATGCCAATATTTAAGAATAAAATCAGATTGATTGTGATTCGTGATTATATTGTAGTTTAACTGTGGATATATTTACTTAAGTCAGCTTATTCTAAAGAAGACTGCTCACCGAGGACTAAACTTTATCAAACGAGTGCCTATTACACAGATTGCCGATTAATATGCCGCTTTCACCGTGTTGTAGCATTTAATATGTACTTTGTAACGCACTTTATCTCGAGTTTATACTCATTCTAGACGCTGAGATACGATACATGCAGCTGGCTGTCAAGAAACTCAGCCTCACAGATTTTGGTCAAAATGCATTATAAGAGATTGTATGGGCAGGACGACCGTCTTGTAGGTAAGTAAGTGATGTAAGCATTTCTAATCTTCTCTTTAGTTGTAATAGCACGTTTTACTCTAAGTTTTAAGTTTCGAATAAAATTTTGATTAGAACGATTTAATTTCAATGTAATTTTTAAGGCTTTGGCTGTTTGCCACTACGCATGCGCGTTTAAGACACGAACCTACCCCCTTGGAATAAAGTTTATTTTATCCTATTTCGGCTTGCAGAATTTTTGCAATTCTGACACTTTGCAGATTCATGCTATACCCCAAATGCCAATATTTAAGAATAAAATCAGATTGATTGTGATTCGTGATTATATTGTAGTTTAGCTGTGGATATATTTACTTAAGTCAGCTGATTTTAAAGAAGACTTTTCACACAGTACTAAACTTTATCAAACGAGTGCTTATTACACAGATTGCCGATTAATATGCCGCTTTCACCGTGTTGTAGCATTTAATATGTACTTTGTAACGCACTTTATCTCGTGTTTATACTCATTCTAGACGCTGAGATACGATACATGCAGCTGGCTGTCAAGAAACTCAGCCTCACAGATTTTGGTCAAAATGCATTATAAGAGATTGTATGGGCAGGACGACCGTCTTGTAGGTAAGTAAGTTATGTAAGCATTTCTAATCTTCTCTTTAGTTGTAATAGCACGTTTTACTCTAAGTCTTAAGTTTCGAATAAAATTTTGATTAGAACGATTTAATTTCAATGTAATTTTAAAGGATTTAACTTTTTGCCACTACGCATGCGCGTTTAAGACACGAACCTACCCCCTTGGAATAAAGTTTATTTTATCCTATTTCGGCTTGCAGAATTTTTGCAATTCTGACACTTTGCAGATTCATGCTATACCCCAAATGCCAATATTTAAGAATAAAATCAGATTGATTGTGATTCGTGAGTATATTGTAGTTTAACTGTGGATATATTTACTTAAGTCAGCTGATTCTAAAGAAGACTGCTCACAGAGGACTAAACTTTATCAAACGAGTGCTTACTACACAGATTGCCGATTAATATGCCGCTTTCAGCGTGTTGTAGCATTTAATATGTACTTTGTAACGCACTTTATCTCGTGTTTATACTCATTCTAGACGCTGAGATACGATACATGCAGCTGGCTGTCAAGAAACTCAGCCTCACAGATTTTGGTCAAAATGCATTATAAGAGATTGTATGGGCAGGACGACCGTCTTCTAGGTAAGTAAGTTATATAAGCATTTCTAAACTTCTCTTTAGTTGTAATAGCACGTTTTACTCTAAGTTTTAAGTTTCGAATAAAATTTTGATTAGAACGATTTAATTTCAATGTAATTTTTAAGGCTTTGACTTTTTGCCACTACGCATGCGCGTTTAAGACACGAACCTACCCCCTTGGAATAAAGGTTATTTTATCCTATTTCGGCTTGCAGAATTTTTGCAATTCTGACACTTTGCAGATTCATGCTATACCCCAAATGCCAATATTTAAGAATAAAATCAGATTGATTGTGATTCGTGATTATATTGTAGTTTAGCTGTGGATATATTTACTTAAGTCAGCTGATTCTAAAGAAGACTGCTCACAGAGTACTAAACTTTATCAAACGAGTGCTTATTACACAGATTGCCGATTAATATGCCGCTTTCACCGTGTTGTAGCATTTAATATGTACTTTGTAACGCACTTTATCTCGTGTTTATACTCATTCTAGACGCTGAGATACGATACATGCAGCTGGCTGTCAAGAAACTCAGCCTCACAGATTTTGGTCAAAATGCATTATAAGAGATTGTATGGGCAGGACGACCGTCTTGTAGGTAAGTAAGTTATGTAAGCATTTCTAAACTTCTCTTTAGTTGTAATAGCACGTTTTACTCTAAGTTTAAAGTTTCGAATAAAATTTTGATTAGAACGATTTAATTTCAATGTAATTTTTAAGGCTTTGACTTTTTGCCACTACGCATGCGCGTTTAAGACACAAACCTACCCCCTTGGAATAAAGGTTATTTTATCCTATTTCGGCTTGCAGAAATCTTGCAATTCTGACACTTTGCAGATTCATGCTATACCCCAAATGCCAATATTTAAGAATAAAATCAGATTGATTGTGATTCGTGATTATATTGTAGATTAGCTGTGGATATATTTACTTAAGTCAGCTGATTCTAAAGAAGACTGCTCACAGAGTACTAAACTTTATCAAACGAGTGCTTATTACACAGATTGCCGATTAATATGCCGCTTTCACCGTGTTGTAGCATTTAATATGTACTTTGTAACGCACTTTATCTCGTGTTTATACTCATTCTAGACGCTGAGATACGATACATGCAGCTGGCTGTCAAGAAACTCAGCCTCACAGATTTTGGTCAAAATGCATTATAAGAGATTGTATGGGCAGGACGACCGTCTTGTAGCTAAGTAAGTTATGTAAGCATTTCTAAACTTCCCTTTAGTTGTAATAGCACGTTTTACTCTAATTTTCAAGTTTTGAATAAAATTTTGATTAGAACGATTTAATTTCAATGTAATTTTTAAGGCTTTGACTTTTTGCCACTACGCATGCGCGTTTAAGACACGAACCTACCCCCTTGGAATAAAGGTTATTTTATCCTATTTCGGCTTGCAGAATTTTTGCAATTCTGACACTTTGCAGATTCATGCTATACCCCAAATGCCAATATTTAAGAATAAAATCAGATTGATTGTGATTCGTGATTATATTGTAGTTTAGCTGTGGATATATTTACTTAAGTCAGCTGATTCTAAAGAAGACTGCTCACAGAGTACTAAACTTTATCAAACGAGTGCTTATTACACAGATTGCCGATTAATATGCCGCTTTCACCGTGTTGTAGCATTTAATATGTACTTTGTAACGCACTTTATCTCGTGTTTATACTCATTCTAGACGCTGAGATACGATACATGCAGCTGGCTGTCAAGAAACTCAGCCTCACAGATTTTGGTCAAAATGCATTATAAGAGATTGTATGGGCAGGACGACCGTCTTGTAGGTAAGTAAGTTATGTAAGCATTTCTAAACTTCTCTTTAGTTGTAATAGCACGTTTTACTCTAAGTTTTAAGTTTCGAATAAAATTTTGATTAGAACGATTTAATTTCAATGCAATTTTTAAGGCTTTGACTTTTTGCCACTACGCATGCGCGTTTAAGACACAAACCTACCCCCTTGGAATAAAGGTTATTTTATCCTATTTCGGCTTGCAGAAATCTTGCAATTCTGACACTTTGCAGATTCATGCTATACCCCAAATGCCAATATTTAAGAATAAAATCAGATTGATTGTGATTCGTGATTATATTGTAGATTAGCTGTGGATATATTTACTTAAGTCAGCTGATTCTAAAGAAGACTGCTCACAGAGTACTAAACTTTATCAAACGAGTGCTTATTACACAGATTGCCGATTAATATGCCGCTTTCACCGTGTTGTAGCATTTAATATGTACTTTGTAACGCACTTTATCTCGTGTTTATACTCATTCTAGACGCTGAGATACGATACATGCAGCTGGCTGTCAAGAAACTCAGCCTCACAGATTTTGGTCAAAATGCAATATAAGAGATTGTATGGGCAGGACGACCGTCTTGTAGCTAAGTAAGTTATGTAAGAATTTCTAAACTTCTCTTTAGTTGTAATAGCACGTTTTACTCTAAGTTTTAAGTTTTGAATAAAATTTTGATTAGAACGATTTAATTTCAATGTAATTTTTAAGGCTTTGACTTTTTGCCACTACGCATGCGCGTTTAAGACACAAACCTACCCCCTTGGAATAAAGGTTATTTTATCCTATTTCGGCTTGCAGAATTTTTGCAATTCTGACACTTTGCAGATTCATGCTATACCCCAAATGCCAATATTTAAGAATAAAATCAGCTTGATTGTGATTCGTGATTATATTGTAGTTTAGCTGTGTATATATTTACTTAAGTCAGCTGATTCTAAAGAAGACTGCTCACAGAGTACTAAACTTTATCAAACGAGTGCTTATTACACAGATTGCCGATTAATATGCCGCTTTCACCGTGTTGTAGCATTTAATATGTACTTTCTAACGAACTTTATCTCGTGTTTATACTCATTCTAGACGCTGAGATACGATACATGCAGCTGCCTGTCAAGAAACTCAGCCTCACAGATTTTGGTCAAAATGCATTATAAGAGATTGTATGGGAAGGACGACCGTCTTGTAGGTAAGTAAGTTATAAAAGCATTTCTAAACTTCTGTTTAGTTGTAATAGCACGTTTTACTCTAAGTTTTAAGTTTCGAATAAAATTTTGATTAGAACGATTTAATTTCAATGTAATTTTTAAGGCTTTGACTTTTTGCCACTACGCATGCGCGTTTAAGACACGAACCTACCCCCTTGGAATAAAGGTTATTTTATCCTATTTCGGCTTGCAGAATTTTTGCAATTCTGACACTTTGCAGATTCATGCTATACCCCAAATGCCAATATTTAAGAATAAAATCAGATTGATTGTGATTCGTGATTATATTGTAGTTTAACTGTGGATATATTTACTTAAGTCAGCTGATTCTTATGAAGACTCCTCAAACAGTACTAAACTTTATCAAACGAGTGCTTATTACACAGATTGCCGATTAATATGCCGCTTTCACCGTGTTGTAGCATTTAATATGTACTTTGTAACGCACTTTATCTCGTGTTTATACTCATTCTAGACGCTGAGATACGATACATGCAGCTGGCTGTCAAGAAAGTCAGCCTCACAGATTTTGGTCAAAATGCATTAAAAGAGATTTTATGGGAAGGACGACCGTCTTGTAGCTAAGTAAGTTATGTAAGCATTTCTAAACTTCTCTTTAGTTGTAATAGCACGTTTTTCTCTAAGTCTTAAGTTTCGAATAAAATTTTGATTGGAACGATTTAATTTTAATGTAATTTTTAAGGCTTTGACTTTTTGCCACTACGCATGCGCGTTTAAGACACAAACCTACCCCCTTGGAATAAAGGTTATTTTATCCTATTTCGGCTTGCAGAAATCTTGCAATTCTGACACTTTGCAGATTCATGCTATACCCCAAATGCCAATATTTAAGAATAAAATCAGATTGATTGTGATTCGTGATTATATTGTAGATTAGTTGTGGATATATTTACTTAAGTCAGCTGATTCTAAAGAAGACTGCTCACAGAGTACTAAACTTTATCAAACGAGTGCTTATTACACAGATTGCCGATTAATATGCCGCTTTCACCGTGTTGTAGCATTTAATATGTACTTTGTAACGCACTTTATCTCGTGTTTATACTCATTCTAGACGCTGAGATACGATACATGCAGCTGGCTGTCAAGAAACTCAGCCTCACAGATTTTGGTCAAAATGCATTATAAGAGATTGTATGGGCAGGACGACCGTCTTGTAGGTAAGTAAGTTATGTAAGCATTTCTAAACTTCTCTTTAGTTGTAATAGCACGTTTTACTCTAAGTTTTAAGTTTCGAATAAAATTTTGATTAGAACGATTTAATTTCAATGTAATTTTTAAGGCTTTGACTTTTTGCCACTACGCATGGGCGTTTAAGACACGAACTTACCCCCTTGGAATAAAGGTTATTTTATCCTATTTCGGCTTGCAGAATTTTTGCAATTCTGACACTTTGCAGATTCATGCTATACCCCAAATGCCAATATTTAAGAATAAAATCAGATTGATTGTGATTCGTGATTATATTGTAGTTTAGCTGTGGATATATTTACTTAAGTCAGCTGATTCTAAAGAAGACTGCTCACAGAGTACTAAACTTTATCAAACGAGTGCTTATTACACAGATTGCCGATTAATATGCCGCTTTCACCGTGTTGTAGCATTTAATATGTACTTTGTAACGCACTTTATCTCGTGTTTATACTCATTCTAGACGCTGAGATACGATACATGCAGCTGGCTTTCAAGAAACTCAGCCTCACAGATTTTGGTCAAAATGCATTATAAAAGAATGTATGGGCAGGACGACCGTCTTATAGGTAAGTAAGTTATGTAAGCATTTCTAAACTTCTCTTTAGTTGTAATAGCACGTTTTACTCTAAGTTTTAAGTTTCGAATAAAATTTTGATTAGAACGATTTAATTTCAATGTAATTTTTAAGGCTTTGACTTTTTGCCACTACGCATGCGCGTTTAAGACACGAACCTACCCCCTTGGAATAAAGGTTATTTTATCCTATTTCGGCTTGCAGAATTTTTGCAATTCTGACACTTTGCAGATTCATGCTATACCCCAAATGCCAATATTTAAGAATAAAATCAGATTGATTGTGATTCGTTATTATATTGTAGTTTAACTGTGGATATATTTACTTAAGTCAGCTGATTCTTATGAAGACTCCTCACACAGTACTAAACTTTATCAAACGAGTGCTTATTACACAGATTGCCGATTAATATGCCGCTTTCACCGTGTTGTAGCATTTAATATGTACTTTGTAACGCACTTTATCTCGTGTTTATACTCATTCTAGACGCTGAGATACGATACATGCAGCTGGCTGTCAAGAAACTCAGCCTCACAGATTTTGGTCAAAATGCATTATAAGAGATTGTATGGGCAGGACGACCGTCTTGTAGGTAAGTAAGTTATGTAAGCATTTCTAAACTTCTCTTTAGTTGTAATAGCACGTTTTACTCTAAGTTTTAAGTTTCGAATAAAATTTTGATTAGAACGATTTAATTTTAATGTAATTTTTAAGGCTTTGACTTTTTGCCACTACGCATGCGCGTTTAAGACACAAACCTACCCCCTTGGAATAAAGGTTATTTTATCCTATTTCGGCTTGCAGAAATCTTGCAATTCTGACACTTTGCAGATTCATGCTATACCCCAAATGCCAATATTTAAGAATAAAATCAGATTGATTGTGATTCGTGATTATATTGTAGATTAGCTGTGGATATATTTACTTAAGTCAGCTGATTCTAAAGAAGACTGCTCACAGAGTACTAAACTTTATCAAACGAGTGCTTATTACACAGATTGCCGATCAATATGCCGCTTTCACCGTGTTGTAGCATTTAATATGTACTTTGTAACGCACTTTATCTCGTGTTTATACTCATTCTAGACGCTGAGATACGATACATGCAGCTGGCTGTCAAGAAACTCAGCCTCACAGATTTTGGTCAAAATGCATTATAAGAGATTGTATGGGCAGGACGACCGTCTTGTAGGTAAGTAAGTTATGTAAGCATTTCTAAACTTCTCTTTAGTTGTAATAGCACGTTTTACTCTAAGTTTTAAGTTTCGAATAAAATTTTGATTAGAACGATTTAATTTCAATGTAATTTTTAAGGCTTTGACTTTTTGCCACTACGCATGCGCGTTTAAGACACGAACCTACCCCCTTGGAATAAAGGTTATTTTATCCTCTTTCGGCTTGCAGAATTTTTGCAATTCTGACACTTTGCAGATTCATGCTATACCCCAAATGCCAATATTTAAGAATAAAATCAGATTGATTGTGATTCGTGATTATATTGTAGTTTAGCTGTGGATATATTTAGTTAAGTCAGCTGATTCTAAAGAAGACTGCTCACAGAGTACTAAACTTTATCAAACGAGTGCTTATTACACAGATTGCCGATCAATATGCCGCTTTCACCGTGTTGTAGCATTTAATATGTACTTTCTAACGCACTTTATCTCGTGTTTATACTCATTCTAGACGCTGAGATACGATACATGCAGCTGGCTGTCAAGAAATTCAGCCTCACAGATTTTGGTCAAAATGCATTATAAGAGATTGTATGGGCAGGACGACCGTCTTGTAGCTAAGTAAGTTATGTAAGCATTTCTAAACTTCTCTTTAGTTGTAATAGCACGTTTTACTCTAAGTTTTAAGTTTCGAATAAAATTTTGATTAGAACGATTTAATTTCAATGTAATTTTTAAGGCTTTGACTTTTTGCCACTATGCATGCGCGTTTAAGACACGAAGCTACCCCCTTGGAATAAAGGTTATTTTATCCTATTTCGGCTTGCAGAATTTTTGCAATTCTGACACTTTGCAGATTCATGCTATACCCCAAATGCCAATATTTAAGAATAAAATCAGATTGATTGTGATTCGTGATTATATTGTTGTTTAGCTGTGGATATATTTACTTAAGTCAGCTGATTCTAAAGAAGACTGCTCACAGAGTACTAAACTTTATCAAACGAGTGCTTATTACACAGATTGCCGATCAATATGCCGCTTTCACCGTGGTTTAGCATTTAATATGTACTTTGTAACGCACTTTATCTCGTGTTTATACTCATTCTAGACGCTGAGATACGATACATGCAGCTGGCTGTCAAGAAACTCAGCCTCACAGATTTTGGTCAAAATGCATTATAAGAGATTGTATGGGCAGGACGACCGTCTTGTAGCTAAGTAAGTTATGTAAGCATTTCTAATCTTCTCTTTAGTTGTAATAGCACGTTTTACTCTAAGTCTTAAGTTTCGAATAAAATTTTGATTAGAACGATTTAATTTCAATGTAATTTTTAAGGCTTTGACTTTTTGCCACTACGCATGCGCGTTTAAGACACGAACCTACCCCCTTGGAATAAAGGTTATTTTATCCTATTTCGGCTTGCAGAATTTTTGCAATTCTGACACTTTGCAGATTCATGCTATACCCCAAATGCCAATATTTAAGAATAAAATCAGATTGATTGTTATTCGTGATTATATTGTAGTTTAGCTGTGGATATATTTACTTAAGTCAGCTGATTCTTATGAAGACTCCTCAAACAGTACTAAACTTTATCAAACGAGTGCTTATTACACAGATTGCCGATTAATATGCCGCTTTCACCGTGTTGTAGCATTTAATATGTACTTTGTAACGCACTTTATCTCGTGTTTATACTCATTCTAGACGCTGAGATACGATACATGCAGCTGGCTGTCAAGAAACTCAGCCTCACAGATTTTGGTCAAAATGCATTATAAGAGATTGTATGGGCAGGACGACCGTCTTGTAGGTAAGTAAGTTATGTAAGCATTTCTAAACTTCTCTTTAGTTGTAATAGCACGTTTTACTCTAAGTTTTAAGTTTCGAATAAAATTTTGATTAGAACGATTTAATTTCAATGTAATTTTTAAGGCTTTGACTTTTTGCCACTACACATGCGCGTTTAAGACACGAAGCTACCCCCTTGGAATAAACGTTATTTTATCCTATTTCGGCTTGCAGAATTTTTGCAATTCTGACACTTTGCAGATTCATGCTATACCCCAAATGCCAATATTTAAGAATAAAATCAGATTGATTGTGATTCGTGATTATATTGTTGTTTAGCTGTGGATATATTTACTTAAGTCAGCTGATTCTAAAGAAGACTGCTCACAGAGTACTAAACTTTATCAAACGAGTGCTTATTACACAGATTGCCGATCAATATGCCGCTTTCACCGTGTTGTAGCATTTAATATGTACTTTGTAACGCACTTTATCTCGTGTTTATACTCATTCTAGACGCTGAGATACGATACATGCAGCTGGCTGTCAAGAAACTCAGCCACTACTATATAAGCGTGTTTATAAGATCATTTTTAGCTTATTTTTAAATTTTGACTGGAAAATCTCTGTCCTTTTTTTAGCTTACGGTTTTTTAGCTTATTTTTAAAATTTGACAGAAAAATCTCTGTCCTTTTTTAGCTTACGGTTATTTTAAATTTGTCAGAGATTTATCAGAAAAATAAACAGAGATTTTTTCAGATTATAAAATAAAAATGATATTTAAAAGATTAGAAAAAATTATATAAAGTAATTATGGATCAATTAAATAATTTATGTTTGTATGAACTAAAAAGAATTGCAAGAGAGTTAAAAACGAAAGGAAGATCAAAAATGGGTAGAATGGATTTAATTAATGAGTTTAAAAAATATAAAGAGGAGGATATTATTGATTTAATTGAAAAAGTTACTATTACTAATAGTGATTATATTTGTATTCATGGAAAAATTAAATATTTTTGCAAAGAATGCGGTGGATCACAAATATGTAAACATGATAGAATTAAGTATGCTTGTAAAGAATGTAAAGGAACAATGTATTGTATGCATAATAAGCAAAAACAAAAGTGTAAAGAATGTGGAGGGTCACAAATATGCATACATAATAAACAAAAACAACAATGTAAAGAATGTGGAGGATCACAAATATGCGAACACATGAAACAAAAAGCCTCTTGTAAGGAATGTCGTATAAAATTAATTTATGATTTTAAGGATTAGAAAAAAAATTGTAAATAAAATGAAAATAATAGTAAAATATGGAAAAACTTCTATGATTTTTGAATATTATAATGAAAAAAAACTTGGTGTTAATGATTTTTTAGATTTAATAAAGGAAGATTTATTAAAACATATATCAAATATTAGGGGTTTTATTGATGAAAATTATGAACGTTATGAATATTATAACGATTTTGGGTATGATGAAGATTCCGAGGTGGTTGAATTTGGAATTTTGCATGATGATAATGAAGAGTATTTTTATTTTTCTATTTTTGGCATAATGGGTTTATATTTAGATGGTATATCTAATAATGAGTTTGTTAGTGATTTAATATATTATGCTAATAGAGAAAAAGATGATAAGATGAAATATAATATTAATAATTTTATTATTGATTTAATTTGGATTTCTATAAATGTAAACGCTGATAAGTTGAAACATAAACATAAATTTTATAAAAAATTATATGACGAATTAATGCCTATAGCATGGCACCCATCTAGATATTTAGATTGGTGTATTGGTGTTGAGGAATTAAAGTTTTTGGAAGAAGAGGTATTTGGTGAAGAAGATTGATGTTATATAACCCAATAAATGGTTACATAACAAAAATTTATTTAAATCTTAAACTAAAAGTTACAGATTCTCCTTTTAGATCAAACTTTTTCCAATCAGAGTCTAAAATGGTTAAATCAAAGTGATTAATCATGTTATCATATTTTCTAATTGGAATAGATGGATAATCTTTTGATGGAATGTTTGCTAGCAATTGGGATGGTTGTATTTTTACAAGGCCTCCATTTTTACCTTTATTCGTGTATGACATTCTATTATCAACTATGCTGCATAAAAGTCTCAAAGGTTCTTTTATAGTTATATCTATTTGACTTATTTTAAATAAAACCTCTGGCACCCCTAAAGAATTTTGCAAACCCTGGGTAAATTTAATGTTAACTGTTTTATTGTTGATTATGTAAGCAAAATTATCTCCGATAATCATTGTTATATTTTTACCCTTTTCGCTGAGCTCAATTAATATTTTTATATCATTTATGGAATATGTTCCTGGATTAAATATTACTAAAGATTTATCTTGTTCATCAGTTATTTTTTCTTGATTCCTTAAAGTTATTAGTTTTTTTGTTTTAATATTACAATCTAAAAGTTGTAATTCACTAACGTATCCAATTGGAGGGTCTAAATAAACCCTAGTTTCTGAATTATACATTGTAATGCTAAACATTTTTCATTTAGAAGGTATATGTTTAGATTAATTTTTTATCGAAATAAAAACCAAGATAATAACCCTCCAGCAAATATTAAAACAATAAGAGTATTTTGATGAGAAGATGTTTCTATATTACTAACTTCATCGCTATTGTTTGATTCATCGTTATTTTTTAATTTAGGATTTATATTTTTTCTTGGTTGAGCATTAGTATTTAATAAAACCTTTGATGTTCCTAAACTATGAGTTATTCCAACATTTTTTGTTTCAATGTTTAATGATTTATTTACCCCAAATTTCATATTTTCTGTTGCTATTTTCAGATTATTATTGTATCCAATAACGCTTTCTGTATTTATAATTAAATTGCTTGGCATCAACAAAACATCAGGAGCTATAGCCAAATCAAGCCGTACTTTTGATTCTTGAACTGCCATTTGATATCTTTGATTTGAATTTGCGATATCATTTTCAATCACAGAGCTTTCAAATAAATCTATAAATTCTTGCTGAGTTTCAAATGCTCTCCCTCCATTACCAATAATTGAATTCCTAGTATTAACTTGGGCCCCCAAAACACAATAAACAAAAGCTTCAACCGATCTATTTATTCTCCCTAATCCAGCATTTGTTAATCCATATCCAGATTCTGGTATAAACCATGCATATTGAAAATCAACAAAATAATCATTTCGAAGCATAGATATTAAATTCCCATCTATTTTTTTACCACCATCATCGGAAAATCTATTTGCGCTGCTTGGCCATATATTAGCTTCTGTATCATAACCTCTTACAATTCTGACATCTTGATTTCCACCACCTATCGCCTGCCCACTAGCGCTTCCGGGAACGCTTCCGGGAGGCACGTATCCTTTTCCATAATCAATGAATACATCTCCAACCCCGTGATTTGCACCCCCTTTCCATCTAAAATCAGCCAAAGGTTTATTTAATCCTCTATAATCTTGATTATTGCTTAAGCCAAATTCTGCGCATAAACGATTATAAGCATTTTTGTTGTATGGATTATTTTTTAAAGAAAAAGTTTGTTCGCCGGGTAATGGTACAGATAATTCATATAATATTCTTCTTATTGTAAAGTAAATGTGAAATATAATAAAACTTCTAATAACTTTTGGGTAATTTAAACTATCATTTAAACTTACACCGCATCCAGATGTTGCACACCAAACTGCCATGTTTAACTGTTGTGGCCAGTGATTAATATTTGGTTTATTCAACCAAGCTCTAGCTTCTTTACCGCTAGTAAGTCCTACAGTCTGATTTTTAAATACATTTTTCATGGGAGAAATGAAGCTGTCTTTATCTGAAACATATATATTTAACATAGTTAACATTTCTGTTACATTTTTTGCAGATTCATCGAATTTAATACCAGGTATTGGATATGTTTCTTTTGTAGATGATAAACTTTCTGGAAAGGAACTATTTTCTAACCCTAAATCTTTCCATAATAATGTTTTCAAATTAGTAGGAAGATCATCAGTCCATGTTTTTCCAGAAGGATCATCATAAGACATTACAGTCATTCCATTAACTTTCCATTTAATATATCCACCATACGAATCATTCACAAATGCAAATTTATTGAGGTTCGCGTTTGGGTAACGATTTTTGAAATCATCCAATAACATCTTATTCTTTGTGTTTCAAATAATGTGATCTTTAGACCTTTTAAGAATAAGATGTAAATTCAATTAACCTCCCTTCTAATTCCTGCAAAACAATTGCAACCAACCTCAGTTTTCTCATATGAAATTTTTAATGTCCTTTCCCTCCGGTAAGTTCTTTTAATAGATCTTCGCGAACTTCCCTCCTTATCACAGACATATCCAAGTTTTTTTCTGCTTCTTTTCTAAATTTTTGTCGTATTTCAAGTTTTAGTTTTTGAAACTTTTCCAACTCTGCTAAAATTATAGAAAATTCTTGATCGGATATAACATTATCTTTCAAAGCTTTTGAAACTAAATCGTTAATTGTGTTTAATTTTGATTTTGCAATTGCAGCGGTTTGTTCGTGTTTACTAACTTTACTAGAAAGTTTTTTAGAAGCAATACCAAATCCAACCGACAACCCACCAAAAAAACCACCTACAACCCCTAAAGGAATACCAATAATAGCACCAAAACCCGTGAGAGAAGTTCCTAAACCGCTTGCTGATAGAATAACTGAAATCAAACCACCAGAAACACTAATTTTTGTACATATTCCTCTCGCCCTATTATATTTTTTCCTTACTTCTTCGTAATGTTTAATTTCTTTCTCAAGATTTTGTAATACTTCGCTTGATTTTTGTAGTCTGAAATTAATAGGATCTGGATTATTAGGTAATACAGGGTAAATTCTATTGTATTCATCCATATTGTATTTTACTACTCAACATGATATCTTTAGATCTACTTTCTCTTCTTTTTTATACTTTCCACAAAATATAGAACTACAGCCATTATCAAAAGCCAAGCATTCTCACCTAAAAATCCAATAACTTGACCGGCTGTTTTGAATAGAAAGCTAACTATTGCGCCAACCATTCCCGGTAATATTTCACCCAGTTTTTTACCAAGAGTTTTCAATCCATTACCCACACCCCTACCCAAAGCAGATAAACCCTTTGAAAGATTAGAAACTATAACCCCAATGATGACGCCTACTGCACTCATAACAGCAAAAACTGTAAAACCATACTTTTTGAAGATAAACTTAACACGATCTCGAAGAGGCATATTTTTTAATATTTCATCATTTTTTCTCCCGATATCAGCCATTTGATCTTCGTTTAATATTAACTGTTTTCTCGATAGTTCATCATACGTTTTAACCCTTTTCGCCAACCTATCTCGGCTTTGTTCAATCTTTTTCAAGCTAACCAAATCTTTCTTGTTCTTATCATCCTCGGCTTTGAGTTCTTTCAAATCATTAAGTAAAGTTTCTGCATATTGTTTTGCATCAATCTTCTGTCTAACTGCAGTTTCTAAATAACTATCTTTTTCAGCGATTGTTGTTTGATGTCGTTCAATCATACCTCTCAACTCTTTTTCAATTGAAACATATCGATCTATTTCGAATTGACTTGTTTCCGCTACTGCTCTTAAACCATCTAATGCATTACGCAAATCCCTAATTTCTTCATTTTTTTCATTCAATTGTGATAAAATATCACCATTAACCCGCGCAACTTCTTCTGCTTTTTTACCCAGAGCGTTTAATATGGTGGCAGGGAGTTTTTTATTAATATCTTCATTTTTATCAAATAAATCATGCCATACAACTTTATTAGGATCGCTTCGGGGGATTGCAACTTGTATTTTACCCCATTCACTATATTTGAAAAGAAAAGTAGCTTTAGCATTTGGGAGTTTACTTAAAATATCTCTCCACACTCGATCTTTTTCATTTTCCATATCCAACAATGGATCAGTTTCACGATCACCAAATGAATTTTCTGCCACCCCATAATCATCAGGGTAAGTCGGAATGGAAGTGGATGTGTTTGGGGATAAATAAATTGTTTCATCATTGCCCCCACCATCATCATTATCATCATCAGTTCCTTTTGCCAAATCTTCTAATGGTATATCTTCTTCCATGATTTTTTTACTCATCAGTAAGAAATCTTTAGATTGAAAAATAAAAGTAAATTTTTTGATTTAAAGTTTAAAAAAAGAATATATAAAAATAAAATGATGAACGAAACTACACAATTAATAGATGTTAATAGTTATATTCCTAAAGTAAGCATGATCTTTTCTAAACCAATTGTTGGTGAAATTCCAGGAACAAAACCAAAGGTTGAATTTAAAAGAATTAAAATTTTTACAAAAAATGATGATGGAACAGAAGGAGAACTTGTTATTCCAACCGGTAATTTATATTCTTTTGGTGTTTCTACAAACACAAACCAACAAACAGGCGCAATTTCGGGATATGTGTTTCCATTATGTTTATGGAGTGGAAGCAGTCCAACACCCGAAGAAGAAAAATGGATTGATTTATTCGATGAAATAGTTGACAATTGCATTGATCATTTGCTTATTAATAGAACAAAAATTGGTAAATTTGAGTTGGAAAGAAATGAGCTTGAAAAACAAAAAGGAGGTTTAAATCCTCTATATTGGAAGATGGAAAAATCTTCAATGACTAGAGTTCCAGATAGAGGTCCAACTTTATATGCAAAATTAATTTGGGATAAAAAACAAGACCAAATTTTAACCAAGTTTTATAACTCCAAAAATGATAAGTTAATTGATCCATTTAAATTATTAAATAAAGGGTGTCGCGTTGAAGAAGGTGTAATAAAAATTGAATCAATATTTATTGGTTCTTGTATTGCGCTTCAAGTAAAACTTTATGAAGCAGTTATAGAACCAAACAAAGAAATGAAAAGATTAACTAAATTTAGAAGTTTAACTATTTCAGATAGTAAATCTGCTGCTGAAGAAATGGAATATGAAGAAGAAGAAGATTCTGATATTGAGAGTCTCATGTAAACCCAATAATAAATATACTTGTGTTATATAACCAAATTACTGGTTACATAACAAATAATAATTTATAAAAATTTACTGACCGCGTAACCTAAACCCAACATTCCAGCTCCAACATATACCATTTCTCCTGTTTTTTGTTCATCGCTTGGTTTGTAATAATCAGAGAATTTTGGCTCTTGCATTTGCTCATACAATTCAAAAGCTTGGTTTGTAGTCGAAATATTTTTTGATAATTGATATTTTTCATCTTTTCTTTTCATTTTCCAATCAAGCATTTTTTGTCTTTTTTCCTGATATTCTTCGTAATCTTTTTGATATTTTTCTAATGCTTTATCGTGTCGTATTTTTTCCGCATCCACATTATGTCCTGAAAGACTTTTTGCAAGATAATTTCCACCAACAAATGCTGTTGCATTCAATATAGCCCCACCAATCATCATCGCTATTGCTGCCATTTTATTTTGGTAAAATCTTTTGATCCTCTAAATAAGTTTTTAGATACATACTTCCAGATAATACAGCCACCCATTTTGCATAATTTGTAATACTTGAAGATGGGTCATTCAAAAATGATTCTTTCATTACCTTTTTAGCTACATACCCAACTCCAGCCCCTAATCCGATAAGTACCGCTGAATCAGTTACAGTTTTCACAAGTTTGTTTTCGTTTGACATGATTTTTTACTACATCATTAAGAAACTTTTAAATAACTTTATGTAGTAAAAAATAATTTATAATTACATCATTCCAATTTTAGGTCTATCTGTGGGTTGTGGTAATTGTGGAACTTGTGATAAATCAGGTATCCTTTTGGAATATTCAACCCTAGCTTTTTCCTTATATCTCATAAAAAGATCAAATGCTGTAAAACCTAATCCAACAACGGATAAAACAGTAGTAAAAGATAACTCTGGAAGCCACGATTTCGCTTCACTATATGTATTTTCATTTCGACCTTCTTGTTTTATTTTTTCTTCGCGTTTCATTTCCCTAGATAATGCTTCTTTTGCTTTTTTATTATATTCAGCTAATTTCTTACCAGCCGCTACTTTTTTAGGATCTTTCTCCCTCTTTTTATTATCTTTATTTTCAGGTGCGGGATCTGTCGTAATTTGCTCAACTTCTACTTCAGATTGTTCAGACATTGTTATTTAGATGATAAAAATAAGTTTTTAGATCTGTTTAATATACTGTATCAATACCCCCAGTAGATTGCTTAGTTTCCTGATCAGTTGTGTTAGAATTTACTAGTTTTTGTTGTATTTTTCCTATTTTAACGTGTTTAGCTACTTGAAATAATCCGCTAGCAAGTGCAGCCAGTCTTCCTGATTTCAATGCTAAGAGCCCAACAATGTTTGTTAGTTCGCGATTAACTAAATCATCATTCTTCAAATCCTTACAAAGTGCATCAATATCATCAACCGGAACTAAATATGAAATAATTTTAGAAATTAATTGAAGGGATGAATCCACCACCCCACCACTAATTTTCTTACCCATTACCGCCTGATAACGATTAAAATATTTTTCTACATCACGTACTGGTAATTTTTTTACATCACCCAGGCTCATATCAACCCCCAAATATTCCTTTGTTGCCCCAAGCACTGCGAGAATGGCTAGTGATTCTTGTTTTATTTCAAGTTCATCATTATCTTTTCCCTTCGGCTGGTCTGTCTTTTCTTCAATATAATCTTCAACGTTTGTCATATTTGTTAAATCACCTCGAGAATCTCTAAATAGCAATTAAATGGGTATCGCAAACTCAAACATAGTCTAGAATATTTTTCGGTTTTCAAGAGTTGAACAAACTTTTTACCTAATTCATAATCCAAATCACCACCATAATCTTCGAAAAACATTTTCATACCTTTCTGCGAAGGATTATGGAAAGTAACAACGCAAGCTACATTTTCCCGGAATGGTTTTGCTATTGATGTTAATTGCTGGGTTAGAACCCACATTGATAATCCGTGATGTCTTCCGGAGAATGCTAAATCTATAAACTTATTAGATCTTTTCTTCAGATCATTGGATACAGCGCAATCATCTAAAATTATTAATGTTTTTGTTCCAGAGAATAAAGTTTGGCAATCATTTAACAATTCATTAATCTCATCTGCATTACTTGCATCGGGTGATAATACAAAGAATCTCTTGTCCCCACGAGCGAAATTATGATATGTTTTATTTTTAGAATAAGTTGGACAAATTAAAACAATATATTCAAAAACTTTTCGGAAAGGACCACGGAGCTGTTCAATTAGGTACTTTGTTTTTCCACAATTTGTTGGTCCTGTTATAATACAATGAAAAGGAATTTTATCTCGTAAATCTTCCATGATTTTTGTATCATAACATTATGTTTTTAGATTCTCAGTACTTAATTGATCTCAAACTTGAATTCATTATTTCCATCATTGCATCGGCTACAACAAACATATGACAAGTTATTACTACTGAGCTTGATGAGCCACTTTTTTTCCTTTTAATTTCTATTTTTACTCCATCATGTGTATTATTTAGAGCTAGTCCACCACCATGAATATCATTATCAGGGTGAGTTCTTGTATCAACCCAAAGAGCAAACTTATTTGTATAAAAATCACTTTCTTCTAAATTATGCTCTCCTATTTTTTGATATCGTTTTTTAACAGATTCCCAAAGATCTGATATAATCATACCTTTAGAGTATATTCTATTTGGCACACCGTCAACATCAATATTAACAGAAGTTATTCCTGGATAGAAAAAATTTTCAGAATCCCTTCCGCCCCCAACATATGGAGCAACAAACAAAAATAATATTCCACTCATTGATCTTCTAGGTAAATTAACATGTTGATTAATAACTTCATCAGCTCCAGTTAAAAATGTAAAAGTTTTGTGTAAAGTAACATTTTCATAAAAGAATCCTTTACCAATTTGATAAGTTGATTGAGCTTCTCTAGCTAAGTATTCGCTTGAAATTGATGAATATTCTAACTCTAAGTTTTTTATTGAGTATTTTGGTGTTTTAGTTGTATCAGAATAAACAACAATATCATAAACTTGGGCCAATGTAATCTCAAATATTAAATGATTTTCTAATGCTTTTGGATAAAAAACCCCATGATCTTTTAAAATAGGATGATTTATTGGTATTCTATACTTTGAACCGTGAACATTAGCGAGAGCAACTTCTTTTACATCTTGTGTTTTTGCATCACCAGATTTTGATCTAAGTTTTCTCATATTTTCTAAAGAAATACCTTGTTTTAATCTATCTTTTCTATCTTCTTTGGTTAAGAATAAATCATGATATGTTTGAAATAGATCATATCTTTGAGTATCCTGTAATGTTTCACCTCCAAAAAGAACTTTTAATCTGGAAACAAGATTAGCCGCCAAATTATTAACAACAGTATTATTTGCATGGCCCTCAACAACTAAGTCAAATAATAGAGATACACTTCCAGGAACAATCACTAAATTCTCAGAAAGTTTTGGAATATTTATATATAATGTTTCTCCTGGACTGGCTGTGGATGGATTTAGAGTAATTCTATTTAATGTTGATTCTGCCTTCAAACCAAAAGGTTCTCTTGGAATTCTGTTTGGATTAATTTTTTCAGACGTCATACTTGATTTATAAGATACTTTGGCTAACCTTTAAACCCCTTTGCACTATTATTTTTTAATTTTTCAATATGTTTTAATAAAACTTCTCTCGCCTCGGGAATTAAAATCATAATATTAAAAATTTTATCACCATCTTCCATATATAGAATTTTTTTTCTAATAATTTTTTTCATAAGATAAATTTGATATTCACTAAATTTTATTTTTTCTTCCTCTACCATTTTTAATTTATAAAATACTTTGTTAATTTTTAAATGATGTCAAAAATATATTATTCGGCTGAGGGGTATTGGAAAGGATATTCCGCGATTCCTAAATTAGCTGAGAAGGCGAAAGTAAGTGAAAATGAGGCAAAACAATGGTTGCAGAAACAAGCAATATGGCAAATCTATCTTCCATCCCCAAAGTATATACCTAGACCGCATTGGACAGTGGATAAACCAAATCAGATTCACCAAGCAGATTTATTATTTTTACCGCATGATAGAGTTGGAAGAAAAACATATAAATATGCGTTAGTTGTGGTTGATATCGCCTCGAGATATAAAGATGCGGAGCCATTAACTTCAAAAGAAAGTCGAGAGATATCAGAAGCTTTTACAAAAATATATTCTAGAAGATTGAAATACCCTAAAACATTAATGGTTGATCCTGGAAAAGAATTTATGGGTGAAGTTGGTAAACTCATGAATTACCATAATGTAAGAATACAAAGAAGTGAAGCTGGTAATCATAGAGCCCAAGCATTTGTGGAAAACGCAAACAAAATATTGGGAGAAAGATTATTTAGTCATCAATATGCACAAGAAATGATTAGTGATGGGCGATCAAGGGTATGGGTGAAAAGATTACCAGCTATTCTAAAAACTTTGAATAATACAAAAACAAGAATAACCGGTAAAGAACCTAATGAGGCTATAAAAATGAAAGAGGTTGATATTGAAACTAAAAATTATAAACGTGTGGTGGGGCTTGATGAGGTGAGACTACCAATTGAGGTTAGGGTTAGATATTTGTTATCTCCCGGAGAACTTGAGGGTGGGGAAAGAAGAGCCACAGATCCTATTTGGAGTATAAAAATTTATTATATTTCTGGAAGTAGAATTTCTCCTAATCAGCCGGTTTTATACTTTTTACAAGATGGCCCAAGACGAGGTTTTGTGCGTGAAGAATTACAAGTTATTCCTTATGATACAGAGTTACCCCCTAATTCTGTTTTGAAATAATCTAATATAATGGTTTTGTGTGAATTCCATCCTCATAAACCCGTCTTTTATCATAATATGCATTAAATGCTTTTTTATTTTGTGTATATGTCACAATTTGATTATCATTAACTCTAAATCCTGTATTTTGTGCCATATCATTTGCCCCTTTTAAAGCAGCCCAGTAACCATTCCAGTTTATTTCGTTTTGACTATGAATTGTGCCTTTAGCACTATACTTTGCTTTTCCTTTCTCATCATCCGCATAATAACATTTTGAAGAAAGAGCAATCATTCGTATACCATCAAACTCTTTTTTGAACAAACCCGGAGTCTTGTCATGATATTTAGAAGTTGAAAGGAATTTTTCTTTTCCACCATTAAAGTATTCTTTTCTCATTTCAGGTTTTATAATATCATCCAAATTTTCATCTGAAATTACCATGTACATAGAATCTGTATCCATTTGTATCAACTCAAAATCCTTTCTATCTACATATTTATCTAGAAAATCGTAATAGAATTCCAACATTCTTAATTTTGCTAGCTGATATACCGCAATTCCGCATTGATAGGGTCTGTCTATTTTTATTAATCTTTTTCGTTTTACTATTTCATATGTGTCATTTATTTCATTAAGATCTTCAAAGAACGCAGATCTTAAGGCTTTTTCAACCTCTTCCTCATCCTTTGTATACCTTGTAATATTATGTTTTTCTTTATCTTCTATCATTTTCCCATAAAAAGAATTTCCCCTAAGTTTATTCGTGTCCGCTAATTCTTTACAACCTTTATATTTTGATTTTAGTTTTTCAATCAATACTTTAATGACTTTATTATCTTTAATAATTTTAAATATATCAGGAAATTGCTTTAATTCATTAGTAATTTTTACTACATCATCAATTTTGTTTTCTTCAAAAGCTTTACTTAGTTTTTCCAATAAAATCTCAATATCTCCATCTCTTCTTGCGTCTGCCACCTCTTTTGGGAACCATTCAAAGGGCCTTCCCGATTCATACTTTAAAATATTATGAATGGTGGTAATCTCAAAACCATGATTAAGATACCATTTTATCATAGGTGTATATAACAATATCTTTTTTGCCTTGGTAACCCCTAATAATTTTTTATTATCTTTTAAGTGTTTTCTACCTGTCGCTCTTTGATATTCTTTCATGTGCTCTGGTACTAAATATTCAGGAACGGCATCTACAATAAATAACGGTGAAAACTCTTCAAACTTTTCTTTTAGGTGATCAGGGGCATGGATATCAACTTGACAAAATCCGAAAAGATTACCTTCAAGAATCTCTTTACAAATTTTCTTAATAAATTTAGGATCTGATGGATTTTCAACCTCAATGCATTCTTCTTTTCCGCATGGCATTTCTTGTCCCGCACAGTATAGATATAAACCATTTGCATCAAACCCCTTAATTCGCACACATTTTTTCGGGTTTTTATATTTAAGAGGGCGAATCATTGTTTTTTCTGCCTCCGCATATCTCATAAATACAATACTAGGGCCTCCAACCATACCCATTTTCAATAATTTATAAATCTTGTTTTTGTCGCATATTTTACAATCTTTCTTTATTTTGTAGCATTTTTTGCAAATCTTTTTATTACAACAACTATGAATACAGTATTGTCCTGGGGCGTACAATTCAGGATCACCTTTCTTCTTCATTTTTTGATATTTATTTAGAACAGCCCTCATTGATACACCTGGGATGGAAACAGCATCTTTTAATATATCAATTTCGTCTGGATAATATAAACGCTTTGTTTTTTCTAAAGCTTCTAAAAAAGGTATAACATCGTTTAAATTATACTCTTTCAACCAGTCTAACATTGTAACACAACCCCTCTTTTTAAATTCAATCAAATATTCTTCATATTCTTCTTTGGAAATGTTTTTCCTTTTCAAACTAGAGTAAAAGTCTTCATGTTTCACCGGTCCAACGTGAGAAAGCTTATCATAACTATCCAAAAATTCATAAGGTAGAACAAGTTTTTTGGCTTCACAGTTGTTTGCTTTACACCACTTATCAAAAGAAATTCCAGGTGCAAGGTAAGACATTATATCCAAGAATTTGAAATGCGATGTTGATAAAAACATATACCTATTCTGTTTCTTTGCAATAAAAATCTCCTTAGTTTTATCGGTCATGTGTTTTATAAAATGTCTTTTAATCAAATTGATATCATATTTTCCACTATTAAACCCAAAAACAGGTACTTGATTACACCATTCTTCATATTTTTCTAAAACATGTTTTTGTAAAGAATCTTGATCAGGTAGGGGGTATTCTTCTTTAACTTTTTCAACTATGATTTTTCTTATTTCCTCCAATTTTTCAACGAATTCTTTTATAAGCTCATCAGGGTTTTGGTTGTAAAGAAAAACGCGTTTGTATGTTAAATTATCGATTATTGCAACACTAACTGGAGTGTGTATATTTGTAAAAATTAAATCATCAGTAATATGTTTATCTTCTTTTTGTAATATTGACTCAAAATCGAAAATAATATTATATGGATATGGAAAAAATTTCTTTTTGAACCATATATTGGGTAATTCAGGATTTTCACACTCCCAAACCGATACTACATTATAACCCAAGCTTTTTATCATCTTTTCTCTTTCAATAGTTTCATTATATTTAATTTTGTCGGTTGTTGAACACGGACACCCGTGCCATTTGCAACCATAAAACTCAAAAACAGTATTTGTCTCAGGCTCGTATCCATCAAACAAAATCTCATTCCCTCCTTCATCCCTATAACACCTTTCACCACCATGACCACAAAGCCCATGATGAATATGTTTCCCTATAATTTTAGATTGGTTTTCTATCCACCTACACGCTTTATAACTAAATTGAATTTTACCCCCATAAAAAACATTGTCAGATTCATTCCTGATATGTTTTATCTTTTCTCCTGTGCATAATATTTTTGTCTTTCCTCCTGTGCATGTTTCATTAGTAAAATGCCTTTTTAAATCTTCGTGTCTGGTAAATTTTTGTTTACATCCTTGGCATACCCAGTTTTCAGCAAGAAGGTTAAGATTTTTAATGAAAAAACCATGATTATTATAAAGACCTAAATTTAAAGTTGGTAAATTGTCTTTGAAATTGTTTTTTCCAAACACCAGTTTCCAAACTTTAAAATTTGTTATATCTTTCTGCTCGTAAGCCCTGATGTTTATGGAGAAAACCTTTGAAATTTTCTCAAAATCAACTAATTTTGTTGATCTAACATCTTCTTTTTTTAGTTTTTTGTTGCCATAAAAAGTTTTAGCTAAATTTAGCGCTTGTTTCTCTATGCGTTTTTCAGGATTTTGTTTACCAACAATAATATTCATGAGAATAGCTAAACACCTCCATACACAGAGATTATCATCTTTTTCATCTACAGAGTAAATACATCTTTTCTTTCGTAATTCATCAGGTAATCTTCCACACCCAACTAAAGGTTGTCTAGTGTTAATAACTTTTATTTGTACTTCTCTAAACTCAACTCCACCCTCATTAACACCTGGTTTATTAATTTTCTTTTCTGGGGGTAAATATGCTCTAATCCAAGCATCTCCTTCTAAACTCAATCTCTCACCCTCACACCTTTCTATATAATCTTTTATTTCTGAAAGGGAGTTAAAAGTTCCTCCACTTCTAAATGTGTGTACGTGATAAGCTATTTCCCCATTTCCTCTTTGAATCAAAGCAGTAAAACTGAAAACAATTCTTGCCCCCATTTCTATTTGGGGTTCCAATTCATTATAAATTATTTCTGTCAAATCATTATTTAGATTCCTCCTAAATCTAATAATATTTCCATTTATTCCTTCGGTATTACGAATTGGGGGATCGTCTTCATTTTGAATTATTGAAAATATTTTAAGAACTATTGTTCTTTTCTTTTTAGTTTTTTCCTCCAATTCATCTCTCACACTATCAGATATAGTTACCTTTCTTTTTGTTTTAGTTTGCCTATTATTATTAATTTTTATGATGTTTTCATTTGTTAATTCTTCAAGCTTTTTGAAAAACTCGTCTTTATCCATTACCCTAAATGAATAATTTCCCCAATTAAAATTTTGTTTTAATCGTTTTTTGGGTTTTATAAAAGTAGGTGCGAGTTTTCTTTTCCTTTTAGGTTTTGCACCTTCTTTTTCATAATTTCTTTCCATATTTTTCTCTTCTGTTTCATTCGTTTTAATTGACCTTTTTTTCCTTTTAGGTTTTGCACCTTCTTTTTCATAATTTCTTTCCTCTTCTGTTTCATGCGTTTTAATTGACGGGGTTTCAATTATAAGTTCTGGTCTATTACCTAAAACTTCATTGAGTTGATTTCTGGTCATACTTTTATAATCTTCAATGCCAAAATCTTTTGCTACCGTTTTTAATTGTCTATCAGTAAGTATTTCTGACACGTTAATTCTTAAACCCGGTATATTATTCAAAGCCTCGATAAGTTGAGATCTAACCATTAAGTTAGTGTTTATAACACCATTTTCCTTGGCTATTTTCTTTAATTGATGAACATTTAATTTATCCATAATTACTTTCTATAATTATTTTTTTCTAATCTTTTAAATATCATTTTTATTTTATAATCTGAAAAAATCTCTGTTTATTTTTCTGATAAATCTCTGACAAATTTAAAATAACCGTAAGCTAAAAAAGGACAGAGATTTTTCTGTCAAATTTTAAAAATAAGCTAAAAAACCGTAAGCTAAAAAAAGGACAGAGATTTTCCAGTCAAAATTTAAAAATAAGCTAAAAATGATCTTATAAACACGCTTATATAGTAGTCAGCCTCACAGATTTTGGTCAAAATGCATTATAAGAGATTGTATGGGCAGGACGACCGTCTTGTAGCTAAGTAAGTTATGTAAGCATTTCTAATCTTCTCTTTAGTTGTAATAGCACGTTTTACTCTAAGTCTTAAGTTTCGAATAAAATTTTGATTAGAACGATTTAATTTCAATGTAATTTTTAAGGCTTTGACTTTTTGCCACTACGCATGCGCGTTTAAGACACGAACCTACCCCCTTGGAATAAAGGTTATTTTATCCTATTTCGGCTTGCAGAATTTTTGCAATTCTGACACTTTGCAGATTCATGCTATACCCCAAATGCCAATATTTAAGAATAAAATCAGATTGATTGTGATTCGTGATTATATTGTAGTTTAACTGTGGATATATTTACTTAAGTCAGCTGATTCTTATGAAGACTCCTCAAACAGTACTAAACTTTATCAAACGAGTGCTTATTACACAGATTGCCGATTAATATGCCGCTTTCACCGTGTTGTAGCATTTAATATGTACTTTGTAACGCACTTTATCTCGTGTTTATACTCATTCTAGACGCTGAGATACGATACATGCAGCTGGCTGTCAAGAAACTCAGCCTCACAGATTTTGGTCAAAATGCATTATAAGAGATTGTATGGGCAGGACGACCGTCTTGTAGCTAAGTATGTTATGTAAGCATTTCTAAACTTCTCTTTAGTTGTAATAGCACGTTTTACTCTAAGTTTTAAGTTTCGAATAAAATTTTGATTAGAACGATTTAATTTCAATGTAATTTTTAAGGCTTTGACTTTTTGCCACTACGCATGCGCGTTTAAGTCACGAAGCTACCCCCTTTGAATAAAGGTTATTTTATCCTATTTCGGCTTGCAGAATTTTTGCAATTCTGACACTTTGCAGATTCATGCTATACCCCAAATGCCAATATTTAAGAATAAAATCAGCTTGATTGTGATTCGTGATTATATTGTAGTTTAGCTGTGTATATATTTACTTAAGTCAGCTGATTCTAAAGAAGACTGCTCACAGAGTACTAAACTTTATCAAACGAGTGCTTATTACACAGATTGCCGATTAATATGCCGCTTTCACCGTGTTGTAGCATTTAATATGTACTTTGTAACGCACTTTATCTCGTGTTTATACTCATTCTAGACGCTGAGATACGATACATGCAGCTGGCTGTCAAGAAACTCAGCCTCACAGATTTTGGTCAAAATGCATTTAAAGAGATTTTATGGGAAGGACGACCGTCTTGTAGCTAAGTAAGTTATGTAAGCATTTCTAAACTTCTCTTTAGTTGTAATAGCACGTTTTTCTCTAAGTCTTAAGTTTCGAATAAAATTTTGATTGGAACGATTTAATTTCAATGTAATTTTTAAGGCTTTGACTTTTTGCCACTACGCATGCGCGTTTAAGACACAAACCTACCCCCTTGGAATAAAGGTTATTTTATCCTATTTCGGCTTGCAGAAATCTTGCAATTCTGACACTTTGCAGATTCATGCTATACCCCAAATGCCAATATTTAAGAATAAAATCAGATTGATTGTGATTCGTGATTATATTGTAGATTAGCTGTGGATATATTTACTTAAGTCAGCTGATTCTAAAGAAGACTGCTCACAGAGTACTAAACTTTATCAAACGAGTGCTTATTACACAGATTGCCGATTAATATGCCGCTTTCACCGTGTTGTAGCATTTAATATGTACTTTGTAACGCACTTTATCTCGTGTTTATACTCATTCTAGACGCTGAGATACGATACATGCAGCTGGCTGTCAAGAAACTCAGCCTCACAGATTTTGGTCAAAATGCATTATAAGAGATTGTATGGGCAGGACGACCGTCTTGTAGGTAAGTAAGTTATGTAAGCATTTCTAAACTTCTCTTTAGTTGTAATAGCACGTTTTACTCTAAGTTTTAAGTTTCGAATAAAATTTTGATTAGAACGATTTAATTTCAATGTAATTTTTAAGGCTTTGACTTTTTGCCACTAAGCATGGGCGTTTAAGACACGAACTTACCCCCTTGGAATAAAGGTTATTTTATCCTATTTCGGCTTGCAGAATTTTTGCAATTCTGACACTTTGCAGATTCATGCTATACCCCAAATGCCAATATTTAAGAATAAAATCAGATTGATTGTGATTCGTGATTATATTGTAGTTTAGCTGTGGATATATTTACTTAAGTCAGCTGATTCTAAAGAAGACTGCTCACAGAGTACTAAACTTTATCAAACGAGTGCTTATTACACAGATTGCCGATTAATATGCCGCTTTCACCGTGTTGTAGCATTTAATATGTACTTTGTAACGCACTTTATCTCGTGTTTATACTCATTCTAGACGCTGAGATACGATACATGCAGCTGGCTGTCAAGAAACTCAGCCTCACAGATTTTGGTCAAAATGCATTATAAAAGAATGTATAAGCAGGACGACCGTCTTGTAGGTAAGTAAGTTATGTAAGCATTTCTAAACTTCTCTTTAGTTGTAATAGCACGTTTTACTCTAAGTTTTAAGTTTCGAATAAAATTTTGATTAGAACGATTTAATTTCAATGTAATTTTTAAGGCTTTGACTTTTTGCCACTACGCATGCGCGTTTAAGACACGAACCTACCCCCTTGGAATAAAGGTTATTTTATCCTATTTCGGCTTGCAGAATTTTTGCAATTCTGACACTTTGCAGATTCATGCTATACCCCAAATGCCAATATTTAAGAATAAAATCAGATTGATTGTGATTCGTTATTATATTGTAGTTTAACTGTGGATATATTTACTTAAGTCAGCTGATTCTTATGAAGACTCCTCGCACAGTACTAAACTTTATCAAACGAGTGCTTATTACACAGATTGCCGATTAATATGCCGCTTTCACCGTGTTGTAGCATTTAATATGTACTTTGTAACGCACTTTATCTCGTGTTTATACTCATTCTAGACGCTGAGATACGATACATGCAGCTGGCTGTCAAGAAACTCAGCCTCACAGATTTTGGTCAAAATGCATTATAAGAGATTGTATGGGCAGGACGACCGTCTTGTAGGTAAGTAAGTTATGTAAGCATTTCTAAACTTCTCTTTAGTTGTAATAGCACGTTTTACTCTAAGTTTTAAGTTTCGAATAAAATTTTGATTAGAACGATTTAATTTCAATGTAATTTTTAAGGCTTTGACTTTTTGCCACTACGCATGCGCGTTTAAGACACAAACCTACCCCCTTGGAATAAAGGTTATTTTATCCTATTTCGGCTTGCAGAATTTTTGCAATTCTGACACTTTGCAGATTCATGCTATACCCCAAATGCCAATATTTAAGAATAAAATCAGATTGATTGTGATTCGTGATTATATTGTAGTTTAGCTGTGGATATATTTACTTAAGTCAGCTGATTCTTATGAAGACTCCTCAAACAGTACTAAACTTTATCAAACGAGTGCTTATTACACAGATTGCCGATTAATATGCCGCTTTCACCGTGTTGTAGCATTTAATATGTACTTTGTAACGCACTTTATCTCGTGTTTATACTCATTCTAGACGCTGAGATACGATACATGCAGCTGGCTGTCAAGAAACTCAGCCTCACAGATTTTGGTCAAAATGCATTATAAGAGATTGTATGGGCAGGACGACCGTCTTGTAGGTAAGTAAGTTATGTAAGCATTTCTAAACTTCTCTTTAGTTGTAATAGCACGTTTTACTCTAAGTTTTAAGTTTCGAATAAAATTTTGATTAGAACGATTTAATTTCAATGTAATTTTTCAGGCTTTGACTTTTTGCCACTACACATGCGCGTTTAAGACACGAAGCTACCCCCTTGGAATAAACGTTATTTTATCCTATTTCGGCTTGCAGAATTTTTGCAATTCTGACACTTTGCAGATTCATGCTATACCCCAAATGCCAATATTTAAGAATAAAATCAGATTGATTGTGATTCGTGATTATATTGTTGTTTAGCTGTGGATATATTTACTTAAGTCAGCTGATTCTAAAGAAGACTGCTCACAGAGTACTAAACTTTATCAAACGAGTGCTTATTACACAGATTGCCGATCAATATGCCGCTTTCACCGTGTTGTAGCATTTAATATGTACTTTGTAACGCACTTTATCTCGTGTTTATACTCATTCTAGACGCTGAGATACGATACATGCAGCTGGCTGTCAAGAAACTCAGCCTCACAGATTTTGGTCAAAATGCATTATAAGAGATTGTATGGGCAGGACGACCGTCTTGTAGCTAAGTAAGTTATGTAAGCATTTCTAATCTTCTCTTTAGTTGTAATAGCACGTTTTACTCTAAGTTTTAAGTTTCGAATAAAATTTTGATTAGAACGATTTAATTTCAATGTAATTTTTAAGGCTTTGACTTTTTGCCACTACGCATGCGCGTTTAAGACACGAACCTACCCCCTTGGAATAAAGGTTATTTTATCCTATTTCGGCTTGCAGAATTTTTGCAATTCTGACACTTTGCAGATTCATGCTATACCCCAAATGCCAATATTTAAGAATAAAATCAGATTGATTATTATTCGTGATTATATTGTAGTTTAGCTGTGGATATATTTACTTAAGTCAGCTGATTCTTATGAAGACTCCTCAAACAGTACTAAACTTTATCAAACGAGTGCTTATTACACAGATTGCCGATTAATATGCCGCTTTCACCGTGTTGTAGCATTTAATATGTACTTTGTAACGCACTTTATCTCGTGTTTATACTCATTCTAGACGCTGAGATACGATACATGCAGCTGGCTGTCAAGAAACTCAGCCTCACAGATTTTGGTCAAAATGCATTATAAGAGATTGTATGGGAAGGACGACCGTCTTGTAGGTAAGTAAGTTATGTAAGCATTTCTAAACTTCTCTTTAGTTGTAATAGCACGTTTTACTCTAAGTTTTAAGTTTCGAATAAAATTTTGATTAGAACGATTTAATTTCAATGTAATTTTTAAGGCTTTGACTTTTTGCCACTACACATGCGCGTTTAAGACACGAAGCTACCCCCTTGGAATAAACGTTATTTTATCCTATTTCGGCTTGCAGAATTTTTGCAATTCTGACACTTTGCAGATTCATGCTATACCCCAAATGCCAATATTTAAGAATAAAATCAGATTGATTGTGATTTGTGATTATATTGTTGTTTAGCTGTGGATATATTTACTTAAGTCAGCTGATTCTAAAGAAGACTGCTCACAGAGTACTAAACTTTATCAAACGAGTGCTTATTACACAGATTGCCGATCAATATGCCGCTTTCACCGTGTTGTAGCATTTAATATGTACTTTGTAACGCACTTTATTTCGTGTTTATACTCATTCTAGACGCTGAGATACGATACATGCAGCTGGCTGTCAAGAAACTCAGCCTCACAGATTTTGGTCAAAATGCATTATAAGAGATTGTATGGGCAGGACGACCGTCTTGTAGCTAAGTAAGTTATGTAAGCATTTCTAATCTTCTCTTTAGTTGTAATAGCACGTTTTACTCTAAGTCTTAAGTTTCGAATAAAATTTTGATTAGAACGATTTAATTTCAATGTAATTTTTAAGGCTTTGACTTTTTGCCACTACGCATGCGCGTTTAAGACACGAACCTACCCCCTTGGAATAAAGGTTATTTTATCCTATTTCGGCTTGCAGAATTTTTGCAATTCTGACACTTTGCAGATTCATGCTATACCCCAAATGCCAATATTTAAGAATAAAATCAGATTGATTGTGATTCGTGATTATATTGTAGTTTAGCTGTGGATATATTTACTTAAGTCAGCTGATTCTTATGAAGACTCCTCAAACAGTACTAAACTTTATCAAACGAGTGCTTATTACACAGATTGCCGATTAATATGCCGCTTTCACCGTGTTGTAGCATTTAATATGTACTTTGTAACGCACTTTATCTCGTGTTTATACTCATTCTAGACGCTGAGATACGATACATGCAGCTGGCTGTCAAGAAACTCAGCCTCACAGATTTTGGTCAAAATGCATTATAAGAGATTGTATGGGCAGGACGACCGTCTTGTAGGTAAGTAAGTTATGTAAGCATTTCTAAACTTCTCTTTAGTTGTAATAGCACGTTTTACTCTAAGTTTTAAGTTTCGAATAAAATTTTGATTAGAACGATTTAATTTCAATGTAATTTTTAAGGCTTTGACTTTTTGCCACTACGCATGCGCGTTTAAGACACGAACCTACCCCCTTGGAATAAAGGTTATTTTATCCTATTTCGGCTTGCAGAATTTTTGCAGTTCTGACACTTTGCAGATTCATGCTATACCCCAAATGCCAATATTTAAGAATAAAATCAGATTGATTGTGATTCGTGATTATATTGTAGTTTAGCTGTGGATATATTTACTTAAGTCAGCTGATTCTAAAGAAGACTCCTCACACAGTAGTAAACGTTATCAAACGAGTGCTTATTACACAGATTGCCGATTAATATGCCGCTTTCACCGTGTTGTAGCATTTAATATGTACTTTGTAACGCACTTTATCTCGTGTTTATACTCATTCTAGACGCTGAGATACGATACATGCAGCTGGCTGTCAAGAAACTCAGCCTCACAGATTTTGGTCAAAATGCATTATAAGAGATTGTATGGGCAGGACGACCGTCTTGTAGCTAAGTAAGTTATGTAAGCATTTCTAAACTTCTCTTTAGTTGTAATAGCACGTTTTACTCTAATTTTCAAGTTTTGAATAAAATTTTGATTAGAACGATTTAATTTCAATGTAATTTTTAAGGCTTTGACTTTTTGCCACTACACATGCGCGTTTAAGACACGAAGCTACCCCCTTGGAATAAACGTTATTTTATCCTATTTCGGCTTGCAGAATTTTTGCAATTCTGACACTTTGCAGATTCATGCTATACCCCAAATGCCAATATTTAAGAATAAAATCAGATTGATTGTGATTCGTGATTATATTGTTGTTTAGCTGTGGATATATTTACTTAAGTCAGCTGATTCTAAAGAAGACTGCTCACAGAGTACTAAACTTTATCAAACGAGTGCTTATTACACAGATTGCCGATCAATATGCCGCTTTCACCGTGTTGTAGCATTTAATATGTACTTTGTAACGCACTTTATTTCGTGTTTATACTCATTCTAGACGCTGAGATACGATACATGCAGCTGGCTGTCAAGAAACTCAGCCTCACAGATTTTGGTCAAAATGCATTATAAGAGATTGTATGGGCAGGACGACCGTCTTGTAGCTAAGTAAGTTATGTAAGCATTTCTAATCTTCTCTTTAGTTGTAATAGCACGTTTTACTCTAAGTCTTAAGTTTCGAATAAAATTTTGATTAGAACGATTTAATTTCAATGTAATTTTTAAGGCTTTGACTTTTTGCCACTACGCATGCGCGTTTAAGACACGAACCTACCCCCTTGGAATAAAGGTTATTTTATCCTATTTCGGCTTGCAGAATTTTTGCAATTCTGACACTTTGCAGATTCATGCTATACCCCAAATGCCAATATTTAAGAATAAAATCAGATTGATTATTATTCGTGATTATATTGTAGTTTAGCTGTGGATATATTTACTTAAGTCAGCTGATTCTTATGAAGACTCCTCAAACAGTACTAAACTTTATCAAACGAGTGCTTATTACACAGATTGCCGATTAATATGCCGCTTTCACCGTGTTGTAGCATTTAATATGTACTTTGTAACGCACTTTATCTCGTGTTTATACTCATTCTAGACGCTGAGATACGATACATGCAGCTGGCTGTCAAGAAACTCAGCCTCACAGATTTTGGTCAAAATGCATTATAAGAGATTGTATGGGCAGGACGACCGTCTTGTAGGTAAGTAAGTTATGTAAGCATTTCTAAACTTCTCTTTAGTTGTAATAGCACGTTTTACTATAAGTTTTAAGTTTCGAATAAAATTTTGATTAGAACGATTTAATTTCAATGTAATTTTTAAGGCTTTGACTTTTTGCCACTACACATGCGCGTTTAAGACACGAAGCTACCCCCTTGGAATAAAGGTTATTTTATCCTATTTCGGCTTGCAGAATTTTTGCAATTCTGACACTTTGCAGATTCATGCTATACCCCAAATGCCATTATTTAAGAATAAAATCAGATTGATTGTGATTCGTGATTATATTGTTGTTTAGCTGTGGATATATTTACTTAAGTCAGCTGATTCTAAAGAAGACTGCTCACAGAGTACTAAACTTTATCAAACGAGTGCTTATTACACAGATTGCCGATCAATATGCCGCTTTCACCGTGTTGTAGCATTTAATATGTACTTTGTAACGCACTTTATCTCGTGTTTATACTCATTCTAGACGCTGAGATACGATACATGCAGCTGGCTGTCAAGAAACTCAGCCTCACAGATTTTGGTCAAAATGCATTATAAGAGATTGTATGGGCAGGACGACCGTCTTGTAGCTAAGTAAGTTATGTAAGCATTTCTAATCTTCTCTTTAGTTGTAATAGCACGTTTTACTCTAAGTCTTAAGTTTCGAAAAAAATTTTGATTAGAACGATTTAATTTCAATGTAATTTTTAAGGCTTTGACTTTTTGCCACTACGCATGCGCGTTTAAGACACGAACCTACCCCCTTGGAATAAAGGTTATTTTATCCTATTTCGGCTTGCAGAATTTTTGCAGTTCTGACACTTTGCAGATTCATGCTATACCCCAAATGCCAATATTTAAGAATAAAATCAGATTGATTGTGATTCGTGATTATATTGTAGTTTAGCTGTGGATATATTTACTTAAGTCAGCTGATTCTTATGAAGACTCCTCAAACAGTACTAAACTTTATCAAACGAGTGCTTATTACACAGATTGCCGATTAATATGCCGCTTTCACCGTGTTGTAGCATTTAATATGTACTTTGTAACGCACTTTATCTCGTGTTTATACTCATTCTAGACGCTGAGATACGATACATGCAGCTGGCTGTCAAGAAACTCAGCCTCACAGATTTTGGTCAAAATGCATTATAAGAGATTGTATGGGCAGGACGACCGTCTTGTAGCTAAGTAAGTTATGTAAGCATTTCTAAACTTCTCTTTAGTTGTAATAGCACGTTTTACTCTAATTTTCAAGTTTTGAATAAAATTTTGATTAGAACGATTTAATTTCAATGTAATTTTTAAGGCTTTGACTTTTTGCCACTACGCATGCGCGTTTAAGACACGAAGCTACCCCCTTGGAATAAAGGTTATTTTATCCTATTTCGGCTTGCAGAATTTTTGCAATTCTGACACTTTGCAGATTCATGCTATACCCCAAATGCCAATATTTAAGAATAAAATCAGATTGATTGTGATTCGTGATTATATTGTAGTTTAGCTGTGGATATATTTACTTAAGTCAGCTGATTCTAAAGAAGACTGCTCACAGAGTACTAAACTTTATCAAACGAGTGCTTATTACACAGATTGCCGATCAATATGCCGCTTTCACCGTGTTGTAGCATTTAATATGTACTTTCTAACGCACTTTATCTCGTGTTTATACTCATTCTAGACGCTGAGATACGATACATGCAGCTGGCTGTCAAGAAACTCAGCCTCACAGATTTTGGTCAAAATGCATTATAAGAGATTGTATGGGCAGGACGACCGTCTTGTAGCTAAGTAAGTTATGTAAGCATTTCTAAACTTCTCTTTAGTTGTAATAGCACGTTTTACTCTAATTTTCAAGTTTTGAATAAAATTTTGATTAGAACGATTTAATTTCAATGTAATTTTTAAGGCTTTGACTTTTTGCCACTACGCATGCGCGTTTAAGACACGAACCTACCCCCTTGGAATAAAGGTTATTTTATCCTATTTCGGCTTGCAGAATTTTTGCAATTCTGACACTTTGCAGATTCATGCTATACCCCAAATGCCAATATTTAAGAATAAAATCAGATTGATTGTGATTCGTGATTATATTGTAGTTTAGCTGTGGATATATTTACTTAACTCAGCTGATTCTTATGAAGACTCCTCAAACAGTACTAAACTTTATCAAACGAGTGCTTATTACACAGATTGCCGATTAATATGCCGCTTTCACCGTGTTGTAGCATTTAATATGTACTTTGTAACGCACTTTATCTCGTGTTTATACTCATTCTAGACGCTGAGATACGATACATGCAGCTGGCTGTCAAGAAACTCAGCCTCACAGATTTTGGTCAAAATGCATTATAAGAGATTGTATGGGCAGGACGACCGTCTTGTAGGTAAGTAAGTTATGTAAGCATTTCTAAACTTCTCTTTAGTTGTAATAGCACGTTTTACTCTAAGTTTTAAGTTTCGAATAAAATTTTGATTAGAACGATTTAATTTCAATGTAATTTTTAAGGCTTTGACTTTTTGCCACTACGCATGCGCGTTTAAGACACGAAGCTACCCCCTTGGAATAAAGGTTATTTTATCCTATTTCGGCTTGCAGAATTTTTGCAGTTCTGACACTTTGCAGATTCATGCTATACCCCAAATGCCAATATTTAAGAATAAAATCAGATTGATTGTGATTCGTGATTATATTGTAGTTTAGCTGTGGATATATTTACTTAAGTCAGCTGATTCTAAAGAAGACTCCTCACACAGTAGTAAACGTTATCAAACGAGTGCTTATTACACAGATTGCCGATTAATATGCCGCTTTCACCGTGTTGTAGCATTTAATATGTACTTTGTAACGCACTTTATCTCGTGTTTATACTCATTCTAGACGCTGAGATACGATACATGCAGCTGGCTGTCAAGAAACTCAGCCTCACAGATTTTGGTCAAAATGCATTATAAGAGATTGTATGGGCAGGACGACCGTCTTGTAGGTAAGAAAGTTATGTAAGCATTTCTAAACTTCTCTTTAGTTGTAATAGCACGTTTTACTCTAAGTTTTAAGTTTCGAATAAAATTTTGATTAGAACGATTTAATTTCAATGTAATTTTTAAGGCTTTGACTTTTTGCCACTACGCATGCGCGTTTAAGACACGAAGCTACCCCCTTGGAATAAAGGTTATTTTATCCTATTTCGGCTTGCAGAATTTTTGCAGTTCTGACACTTTGCAGATTCATGCTATACCCCAAATGCCAATATTTAAGAATAAAATCAGATTGATTGTGATTCGTGATTATATTGTAGTTTAGCTGTGGATATATTTACTTAAGTCAGCTGATTCTTATGAAGACTCCTCAAACAGTACTAAACTTTATCAAACGAGTGCTTATTACACAGATTGCCGATTAATATGCCGCTTTCACCGTGTTGTAGCATTTAATATGTACTTTGTAACGCACTTTATCTCGTGTTTATACTCATTCTAGACGCTGAGATACGATACATGCAGCTGGCTGTCAAGAAACTCAGCCTCACAGATTTTGGTCAAAATGCATTATAAGAGATTGTATGGGCAGGACGACCGTCTTGTAGGTAAGTAAGTTATGTAAGCATTTCTAAACTTCTCTTTAGTTGTAATAGCACGTTTTACTATAAGTTTTAAGTTTCGAATAAAATTTTGATTAGAACGATTTAATTTCAATGTAATTTTTAAGGCTTTGACTTTTTGCCACTACACATGCGCGTTTAAGACACGAAGCTACCCCCTTGGAATAAAGGTTATTTTATCCTATTTCGGCTTGCAGAATTTTTGCAATTCTGACACTTTGCAGATTCATGCTATACCCCAAATGCCATTATTTAAGAATAAAATCAGATTGATTGTGATTCGTGATTATATTGTTGTTTAGCTGTGGATATATTTACTTAAGTCAGCTGATTCTAAAGAAGACTGCTCACAGAGTACTAAACTTTATCAAACGAGTGCTTATTACACAGATTGCCGATCAATATGCCGCTTTCACCGTGTTGTAGCATTTAATATGTACTTTGTAACGCACTTTATCTCGTGTTTATACTCATTCTAGACGCTGAGATACGATACATGCAGCTGGCTGTCAAGAAACTCAGCCTCACAGATTTTGGTCAAAATGCATTATAAGAGATTGTATGGGCAGGACGACCGTCTTGTAGCTAAGTAAGTTATGTAAGCATTTCTAATCTTCTCTTTAGTTGTAATAGCACGTTTTACTCTAAGTCTTAAGTTTCGAAAAAAATTTTGATTAGAACGATTTAATTTCAATGTAATTTTTAAGGCTTTGACTTTTTGCCACTACGCATGCGCGTTTAAGACACGAACCTACCCCCTTGGAATAAAGGTTATTTTATCCTATTTCGGCTTGCAGAATTTTTGCAGTTCTGACACTTTGCAGATTCATGCTATACCCCAAATGCCAATATTTAAGAATAAAATCAGATTGATTGTGATTCGTGATTATATTGTAGTTTAGCTGTGGATATATTTACTTAAGTCAGCTGATTCTTATGAAGACTCCTCAAACAGTACTAAACTTTATCAAACGAGTGCTTATTACACAGATTGCCGATTAATATGCCGCTTTCACCGTGTTGTAGCATTTAATATGTACTTTCTAACGCACTTTATCTCGTGTTTATACTCATTCTAGACGCTGAGATACGATACATGCAGCTGGCTGTCAAGAAACTCAGCCTCACAGATTTTGGTCAAAATGCATTATAAGAGATTGTATGGGCAGGACGACCGTCTTGTAGCTAAGTAAGTTATGTAAGCATTTCTAAACTTCTCTTTAGTTGTAATAGCACGTTTTACTCTAATTTTCAAGTTTTGAATAAAATTTTGATTAGAACGATTTAATTTCAATGTAATTTTTAAGGCTTTGACTTTTTGCCACTACGCATGCGCGTTTAAGACACGAACCTACCCCCTTGGAATAAAGGTTATTTTATCCTATTTCGGCTTGCAGAATTTTTGCAATTCTGACACTTTGCAGATTCATGCTATACCCCAAATGCCAATATTTAAGAATAAAATCAGATTGATTGTGATTCGTGATTATATTGTAGTTTAGCTGTGGATATATTTACTTAACTCAGCTGATTCTTATGAAGACTCCTCAAACAGTACTAAACTTTATCAAACGAGTGCTTATTACACAGATTGCCGATTAATATGCCGCTTTCACCGTGTTGTAGCATTTAATATGTACTTTGTAACGCACTTTATCTCGTGTTTATACTCATTCTAGACGCTGAGATACGATACATGCAGCTGGCTGTCAAGAAACTCAGCCTCACAGATTTTGGTCAAAATGCATTATAAGAGATTGTATGGGCAGGACGACCGTCTTGTAGGTAAGTAAGTTATGTAAGCATTTCTAAACTTCTCTTTAGTTGTAATAGCACGTTTTACTCTAAGTTTTAAGTTTCGAATAAAATTTTGATTAGAACGATTTAATTTCAATGTAATTTTTAAGGCTTTGACTTTTTGCCACTACGCATGCGCGTTTAAGACACGAAGCTACCCCCTTGGAATAAAGGTTATTTTATCCTATTTCGGCTTGCAGAATTTTTGCAGTTCTGACACTTTGCAGATTCATGCTATACCCCAAATGCCAATATTTAAGAATAAAATCAGATTGATTGTGATTCGTGATTATATTGTAGTTTAGCTGTGGATATATTTACTTAAGTCAGCTGATTCTAAAGAAGACTCCTCACACAGTAGTAAACGTTATCAAACGAGTGCTTATTACACAGATTGCCGATTAATATGCCGCTTTCACCGTGTTGTAGCATTTAATATGTACTTTGTAACGCACTTTATCTCGTGTTTATACTCATTCTAGACGCTGAGATACGATACATGCAGCTGGCTGTCAAGAAACTCAGCCTCACAGATTTTGGTCAAAATGCATTATAAGAGATTGTATGGGCAGGACGACCGTCTTGTAGGTAAGAAAGTTATGTAAGCATTTCTAAACTTCTCTTTAGTTGTAATAGCACGTTTTACTCTAAGTTTTAAGTTTCGAATAAAATTTTGATTAGAACGATTTAATTTCAATGTAATTTTTAAGGCTTTGACTTTTTGCCACTACGCATGCGCGTTTAAGACACGAAGCTACCCCCTTGGAATAAAGGTTATTTTATCCTATTTCGGCTTGCAGAATTTTTGCAGTTCTGACACTTTGCAGATTCATGCTATACCCCAAATGCCAATATTTAAGAATAAAATCAGATTGATTGTGATTCGTGATTATATTGTAGTTTAGCTGTGGATATATTTACTTAAGTCAGCTGATTCTAAAGAAGACTCCTCACACAGTAGTAAACGTTATCAAACGAGTGCTTATTACACAGATTGCCGATTAATATGCCGCTTTCACCGTGTTGTAGAATTTAATATGTACTTTGTAACGCACTTTATCTCGTGTTTATACTCATTCTAGACGCTGAGATACGATACATGCAGCTGGCTGTCAAGAAACTCAGCCTCACAGATTTTGGTCAAAATGCATTATAAGAGATTGTATGGGCAGGACGACCGTCTTGTAGGTAAGTAAGTTATGTAAGCATTTCTAAACTTCTCTTTAGTTGTAATAGCACGTTTTACTCTAAGTTTTAAGTTTCAAATAAAATTTTGATTAGAACGATTTAATTTCAATGTAATTTTTAAGGCTTTGACTTTTTCCCACTACGCATGCGCGTTTAAGACACGAAGCTACCCCCTTGGAATAAAAGTTATTTTATCCTATTTCGGCTTGCAGAATTTTTGCAGTTCTGACACTTTGCAGATTCATGCTATACCCCAAATGCCAATATTTAAGAATAAAATCAGATTGATTGTGATTCGTGATTATATTGTAGTTTAGCTGTGGATATATTTACTTAAGTCAGCTGATTCTAAAGAAGACTGCTCACAGAGTACTAAACTTTATCAAACGAGTGCTTATTACACAGATTGCCGATTAATATGCCGCTTTCACCGTGTTGTAGCATTTAATATGTACTTTGTAACGCACTTTATCTCGTGTTTATACTCATTCTAGACGCTGAGATACGATACATGCAGCTGGCTGTCAAGAAACTCAGCCTCACAGATTTTGGTCAAAATGCATTATAAGAGATTGTATGGGCAGGACGACCGTCTTGTAGCTAAGTAAGTTATGTAAGCATTTCTAAACTTCTCTTTAGTTGTAATAGCACGTTTTACTCTAATTTTCAAGTTTTGAATAAAATTTTGATTAGAACGATTTAATTTCAATGTAATTTATTATGGCTTTGACTTTTTGCCACTACGCATGCGCGTTTAAGACACGAACCTACCCCCTTGGAATAAAGGTTATTTTATCCTATTTCGGCTTGCAGAATTTTTGCAATTCTGACACTTTGCAGATTCATGCTATACCCCAAATGCCAATATTTAAGAATAAAATCAGATTGATTGTGATTCGTGATTATATTGTAGTTTAGCTGTGGATATATTTACTTAAGTCAGCTGATTCTAAAGAAGACTCCTCACACAGTACTAAACTTTATCAAACGAGTGCTTATTACACAGATTGCCGATCAATATGCCGCTTTCACCGTGTTGTAGCATTTAATATGTACTTTCTAACGCACTTTATCTCGTGTTTATACTCATTCTAGACGCTGAGATACGATACATGCAGCTGGCTGTCAAGAAACTCAGCCTCACAGATTTTGGTCAAAATGCATTATAAGAGATTGTATGGGCAGGACGACCGTCTTGTAGGTAAGTAAGTTATGTAAGCATTTCTAAACTTCTCTTTAGTTGTAATAGCACGTTTTACTCTAAGTTTTAAGTTTCGAATAAAATTTTGATTAGAACGATTTAATTTCAATGTAATTTTTAAGGCTTTGACTTTTTGCCACTACGCATGCGCGTTTAAGACACGAAGCTACCCCCTTGGAATAAAGGTTATTTTATCCTATTTCGGCTTGCAGAATTTTTGCAATTCTGACACTTTGCAGATTCATGCTATACCCCAAATGCCAATATTTAAGAATAAAATCAGATTGATTGTGATTCGTGATTATATTGTAGTTTAGCTGTGGATATATTTACTTAAGTCAGCTGATTCTAAAGAAGACTCCTCACACAGTAGTAAACGTTATCAAACGAGTGCTTATTACACAGATTGCCGATTAATATGCCGCTTTCACCGTGTTGTAGCATTTAATATGTACTTTGTAACGCACTTTATCTCGTGTTTATACTCATTCTAGACGCTGAGATACGATACATGCAGCTGGCTGTCAAGAAACTCAGCCTCACAGATTTTGGTCAAAATGCATTATAAGAGATTGTATGGGCAGGACGACCGTCTTGTAGCTAAGTAAGTTATGTAAGCATTTCTAAACTTCTCTTTAGTTGTAATAGCACGTTTTACTCTAATTTTCAAGTTTTGAATAAAATTTTGATTAGAACGATTTAATTTCAATGTAATTTTTAAGGCTTTGACTTTTTGCCACTACGCATGCGCGTTTAAGACACGAACCTACCCCCTTGGAATAAAGGTTATTTTATCCTATTTCGGCTTGCAGAATTTTTGCAATTCTGACACTTTGCAGATTCATGCTATACCCCAAATGCCAATATTTAAGAATAAAATCAGATTGATTGTGATTCGTTATTATATTGTAGTTTAGCTGTGGATATATTTACTTAAGTCAGCTGATTCTAAAGAAGACTGCTCGCAGAGTACTAAACTTTATCAAACGAGTGCTTATTACACAGATTGCCGATCAATATGCCGCTTTCACCGTGTTGTAGCATTTAATATGTACTTTCTAACGCACTTTATCTCGTGTTTATACTCATTCTAGACGCTGAGATACGATACATGCAGCTGGCTGTCAAGAAACTCAGCCTCACAGATTTTGGTCAAAATGCATTATAAGAGATTGTATGGGCAGGACGACCGTCTTGTAGCTAAGTAAGTTATGTAAGCATTTCTAAACTTCTCTTTAGTTGTAATAGCACGTTTTACTCTAATTTTAAAGTTTTGAATAAAATTTTGATTAGAACGATTTAATTTCAATGTAATTTTTAAGGCTTTGACTTTTTGCCACTACGCATGCGCGTTTAAGACACGAACCTACCCCCTTGGAATAAAGGTTATTTTATCCTATTTCGGCTTGCAGAATTTTTGCAATTCTGACACTTTGCAGATTCATGCTATACCCCAAATGCCAATATTTAAGAATAAAATCAGATTGATTGTGATTCGTGATTATATTGTAGTTTAACTGTGGATATATTTACTTAAGTCAGCTGATTCTAAAGAAGACTGCTCACAGAGTACTAAACTTTATCAAACGAGTGCTTATTACACAGATTGCCGATTAATATGCCGCTTTCACCGTGTTGTAGCATTTAATATGTACTTTGTAACGCACTTTATCTCGTGTTTATACTCATTCTAGACGCTGAGATACGATACATGCAGCTGGCTGTCAAGAAACTCAGCCTCACAGATTTTGGTCAAAATGCATTATAAGAGATTGTATGGGCAGGACGACCGTCTTGTAGGTAAGTAAGTTATGTAAGCACTTCTAAACTTCTCTTTAGTTGTAATAGCACGTTTTACTCTAAGTTTTAAGTTTCGAATAAAATTTTGATTAGAACGATTTAATTTCAATGTAATTTTTAAGGCTTTGACTTTTTGCCACTACGCATGCGCGTTTAAGACACGAACCTACCCCCTTGGAATAAAGGTTATTTTATCCTATTTCGGCTTGCTGAATTTTTGAAATTCTGACACTTTGCAGATTCATGCTATACCCCAAATGCCAATATTTAAGAATAAAATCAGATTGATTGTGATTCGTGATTATATTGTAGTTTAACTGTGGATATATTTACTTAAGTCAGCTGATTCTTATGAAGACTCCTCAAACAGTACTAAACTTTATCAAACGAGTGCTTATTACACAGATTGCCGATTAATATGCCGCTTTCACCGTGTTGTAGCATTTAATATGTACTTTGTAACGCACTTTATCTCGTGTTTATACTCATTCTAGACGCTGAGATACGATACATGCAGCTGGCTGTCAAGAAACTCAGCCTCACAGATTTTGGTCAAAATGCATTATAAGAGATTGTATGGGCAGGACGACCGTCTTGTAGCTAAGTAAGTTATGTAAGCATTTCTAATCTTCTCTTTAGTTGTAATAGCACGTTTTACTCTAAGTCTTAAGTTTCGAATAAAATTTTGATTAGAACGATTTAATTTCAATGTAATTTTTAAGGCTTTGACTTTTTGCCACTACGCATGCGCGTTTAAGACACGAACCTACCCCCTTGGAATAAAGGTTATTTTATCCTATTTCGGCTTGCAGAATTTTTGCAATTCTGACACTTTGCAGATTCATGCTATACCCCAAATGCCAATATTTAAGAATAAAATCAGATTGATTGTGATTCGTGATTATATTGTAGTTTAGCTGTGGATATATTTACTTAAGTCAGCTGATTCTTATGAAGACTCCTCAAACAGTACTAAACTTTATCAAACGAGTGCTTATTACACAGATTGCCGATTAATATGCCGCTTTCACCGTGTTGTAGCATTTAATATGTACTTTGTAACGCACTTTATCTCGTGTTTATACTCATTCTAGACGCTGAGATACGATACATGCAGCTGGCTGTCAAGAAACTCAGCCTCACAGATTTTGGTCAAAATGCATTATAAGAGATTGTATGGGCAGGACGACCGTCTTGTAGCTAAGTAAGTTATGTAAGCATTTCTAAACTTCTCTTTAGTTGTAATAGCACGTTTTACTCTAATTTTCAAGTTTTGAATAAAATTTTGATTAGAACGATTTAATTTCAATGTAATTTTTAAGGCTTTGACTTTTTGCCACTACGCATGCGCGTTTAAGACACGAACCTACCCCCTTGGAATAAAGGTTATTTTATCCTATTTCGGCTTGCAGAATTTTTGCAATTCTGACACTTTGCAGATTCATGCTATACCCCAAATGCCAATATTTAAGAATAAAATCAGATTGATTGTGATTCGTGATTATATTGTAGTTTAGCTGTGGATATATTTACTTAAGTCAGCTGATTCTAAAGAAGACTGCTCACAGAGTACTAAACTTTATCAAACGAGTGCTTATTACACAGATTGCCGATTAATATGCCGCTTTCACCGTGTTGTAGCATTTAATATGTACTTTGTAACGCACTTTATCTCGTGTTTATACTCATTCTAGACGCTGAGATACGATACATGCAGCTGGCTGTCAAGAAACTCAGCCTCACAGATTTTGGTCAAAATGCATTATAAGAGATTGTATGGGCAGGACGACCGTCTTGTAGCTAAGTAAGTTATGTAAGCATTTCTAAACTTCTCTTTAGTTGTAATAGCACGTTTTACTCTAATTTTCAAGTTTTGAATAAAATTTTGATTAGAACGATTTAATTTCAATGTAATTTTTAAGACTTTGACTTTTTGCCACTACGCATGCGCGTTTAAGACACGAACCTACCTCCTTGGAATAAAGGTTATTTTATCCTATTTCGGCTTGCAGAATTTTTGCAATTCTGACACTTTGCAGATTCATGCTATACCCCAAATGCCAATATTTAAGAATAAAATCAGATTGATTGTGATTCGTGATTATATTGTAGTTTAGCTGTGGATATATTTACTTAAGTCAGCTGATTCTAAAGAAGACTCCTCACACAGTAGTAAACGTTATCAAACGAGTGATTATTACACAGATTGCCGATTAATATGCCGCTTTCACCGTGTTGTAGCATTTAATATGTACTTTGTAACGCACTTTATCTCGTGTTTATACTCATTCTAGACGCTGAGATACGATACATGCAGCTGGCTGTCAAGAAACTCAGCCTCACAGATTTTGGTCAAAATGCATTATAAGAGATTGTATGGGCAGGACGACCGTCTTGTAGCTAAGTAAGTTATGTAAGCATTTCTAAACTTCTCTTTAGTTGTAATAGCACGTTTTACTCTAATTTTCAAGTTTTGAATAAAATTTTGATTAGAACGATTTAATTTCAATGTAATTTTTAAGGCTTTGACTTTTTGCCACTACGCATGCGCGTTTAAGACACGAACCTACCCCCTTGGAATAAAGGTTATTTTATCCTATTTCGGCTTGCAGAATTTTTGCAATTCTGACACTTTGCAGATTCATGCTATACCCCAAATGCCAATATTTAAGAATAAAATCAGATTGATTGTGATTCGTGATTATATTGTAGTTTAGCTGTGGATATATTTACTTAAGTCAGCTGATTCTAAAGAAGACTGCTCACAGAGTACTAAACTTTATCAAACGAGTGCTTATTACACAGATTGCCGATTAATATGCCGCTTTCACCGTGTTGTAGCATTTAATATGTACTTTGTAACGCACTTTATCTCGTGTTTATACTCATTCTAGACGCTGAGATACGATACATGCAGCTGGCTGTCAAGAAACTCAGCCTCACAGATTTTGGTCAAAATGCATTATAAGAGATTGTATGGGCAGGACGACCGTCTTGTAGCTAAGTAAGTTATGTAAGCATTTCTAAACTTCTCTTTAGTTGTAATAGCACGTTTTACTCTAATTTTCAAGTTTTGAATAAAATTTTGATTAGAACGATTTAATTTCAATGTAATTTTTAAGGCTTTGACTTTTTGCCACTACGCATGCGCGTTTAAGACACGAACCTACCTCCTTGGAATAAAGGTTATTTTATCCTATTTCGGCTTGCAGAATTTTTGCAATTCTGACACTTTGCAGATTCATGCTATACCCCAAATGCCAATATTTAAGAATAAAATCAGATTGATTGTGATTCGTGATTATATTGTAGTTTAGCTGTGGATATATTTACTTAAGTCAGCTGATTCTAAAGAAGACTGCTCACAGAGTACTAAACTTTATCAAACGAGTGCTTATTACACAGATTGCCGATTAATATGCCGCTTTCACCGTGTTGTAGCATTTAATATGTACTTTGTAACGCACTTTATCTCGTGTTTATACTCATTCTAGACGCTGAGATACGATACATGCAGCTGGCTGTCAAGAAACTCAGCCTCACAGATTTTGGTCAAAATGCATTATAAGAGATTGTATGGGCAGGACGACCGTCTTGTAGGTAAGTAAGTTATGTAAGCATTTCTAAACTTCTCTTTAGTTTTAATAGCACGTTTTACTCTAAGTTTTAAGTTTCGAATAAAATTTTGATTAGAACGATTTAATTTCAATGTAATTTTTAAGGCTTTGACTTTTTGCCACTACGCATGCGCGTTTAAGACACGAAGCTACCCCCTTGGAATAAAGGTTATTTTATCCTATTTCGGCTTGCAGAATTTTTGCAATTCTGACACTTTGCAGATTCATGCTATACCCCAAATGCCAATATTTAAGAATAAAATCAGATTGATTGTGATTCGTGATTATATTGTAGTTTAACTGTGGATATATTTACTTAAGTCAGCTGATTCTAAAGAAGACTGCTCACAGAGTACTAAACTTTATCAAACGAGTGCTTATTACACAGATTGCCGATTAATATGCCGCTTTCACCGTGTTGTAGCATTTAATATGTACTTTGTAACGCACTTTATCTCGTGTTTATACTCATTCTAGACGCTGAGATACGATACATGCAGCTGGCTGTCAAGAAACTCAGCCTCACAGATTTTGGTCAAAATGCATTATAAGAGATTGTATGGGAAGGACGACCGTCTTGTAGGTAAGTAAGTTATGTAAGCATTTCTAAACTTCTCTTTAGTTGTAATAGCACGTTTTACTCTAAGTTTTAAGTTTCGAATAAAATTTTGATTAGAACGATTTAATTTCAATGTAATTTTTAAGGCTTTGACTTTTTGCCACTACGCATGCGCGTTTAAGACACGAACCTACCCCCTTGGAATAAAGGTTATTTTATCCTATTTCGGCTTGCTGAATTTTTGAAATTCTGACACTTTGCAGATTCATGCTATACCCCAAATGCCAGTACTTAAGAATAAAATCAGATTGATTGTGATTCGTGATTATATTGTAGTTTAACTGTGGATATATTTACTTAAGTCAGCTGATTCTTATGAAGACTCCTCAAACAGTACTAAACTTTATCAAACGAGTGCTTATTACACAGATTGCCGATTAATATGCCGCTCTCACCGTGTTGTAGCATTTAATATGTACTTTGTAACGCACTTTATCTCGTGTTTATACTCATTCTAGACGCTGAGATACGATACATGCAGCTGGCTGTCAAGAAACTCAGCCTCACAGATTTTGGTCAAAATGCATTATAAGAGATTGTATGGGCAGGACGACCGTCTTGTAGGTAAGTAAGTTATGTAAGCATTTCTAAACTTCTCTTTAGTTGTAATAGCACGTTTTACTCTAAGTTTTAAGTTTCGAATAAAATTTTGATTAGAACGATTTAATTTCAATGTAATTTTTAAGGCTTTGACTTTTTGCCACTACGCATGCGCGTTTAAGACACGAAGCTACCCCCTTGGAATAAAGGTTATTTTATCCTATTTCGGCTTGCAGAATTTTTGCAGTTCTGACACTTTGCAGATTCATGCTATACCCCAAATGCCAATATTTAAGAATAAAATCAGATTGATTGTGATTCGTGATTATATTGTAGTTTAGCTGTGGATATATTTACTTAAGTCAGCTGATTCTAAAGAAGACTCCTCACACAGTAGTAAACGTTATCAAACGAGTGATTATTACACAGATTGCCGATTAATATGCCGCTTTCACCGTGTTGTAGCATTTAATATGTACTTTGTAACGCACTTTATCTCGTGTTTATACTCATTCTAGACGCTGAGATACGATACATGCAGCTGGCTGTCAAGAAACTCAGCCTCACAGATTTTGGTCAAAATGCATTATAAGAGATTGTATGGGCAGGACGACCGTCTTGTAGCTAAGTAAGTTATGTAAGCATTTCTAAACTTCTCTTTAGTTGTAATAGCACGTTTTACTCTAATTTTCAAGTTTTGAATAAAATTTTGATTAGAACGATTTAATTTCAATGTAATTTTTAAGGCTTTGACTTTTTGCCACTACGCATGCGCGTTTAAGACACGAACCTACCCCCTTGGAATAAAGGTTATTTTATCCTATTTCGGCTTGCAGAATTTTTGCAATTCTGACACTTTGCAGATTCATGCTATACCCCAAATGCCAATATTTAAGAATAAAATCAGATTGATTGTGATTCGTGATTATATTGTAGTTTAGCTGTGGATATATTTACTTAAGTCAGCTGATTCTAAAGAAGACTGCTCACAGAGTACTAAACTTTATCAAACGAGTGCTTATTACACAGATTGCCGATTAATATGCCGCTTTCACCGTGTTGTAGCATTTAATATGTACTTTGTAACGCACTTTATCTCGTGTTTATACTCATTCTAGACGCTGAGATACGATACATGCAGCTGGCTGTCAAGAAACTCAGCCTCACAGATTTTGGTCAAAATGCATTATAAGAGATTGTATGGGCAGGACGACCGTCTTGTAGCTAAGTAAGTTATGTAAGCATTTCTAAACTTCTCTTTAGTTGTAATAGCACGTTTTACTCTAATTTTCAAGTTTTGAATAAAATTTTGATTAGAACGATTTAATTTCAATGTAATTTTTAAGGCTTTGACTTTTTGCCACTACGCATGCGCGTTTAAGACACGAACCTACCTCCTTGGAATAAAGGTTATTTTATCCTATTTCGGCTTGCAGAATTTTTGCAATTCTGACACTTTGCAGATTCATGCTATACCCCAAATGCCAATATTTAAGAATAAAATCAGATTGATTGTGATTCGTGATTATATTGTAGTTTAGCTGTGGATATATTTACTTAAGTCAGCTGATTCTAAAGAAGACTGCTCACAGAGTACTAAACTTTATCAAACGAGTGCTTATTACACAGATTGCCGATTAATATGCCGCTTTCACCGTGTTGTAGCATTTAATATGTACTTTGTAACGCACTTTATCTCGTGTTTATACTCATTCTAGACGCTGAGATACGATACATGCAGCTGGCTGTCAAGAAACTCAGCCTCACAGATTTTGGTCAAAATGCATTATAAGAGATTGTATGGGCAGGACGACCGTCTTGTAGGTAAGTAAGTTATGTAAGCATTTCTAAACTTCTCTTTAGTTTTAATAGCACGTTTTACTCTAAGTTTTAAGTTTCGAATAAAATTTTGATTAGAACGATTTAATTTCAATGTAATTTTTAAGGCTTTGACTTTTTGCCACTACGCATGCGCGTTTAAGACACGAAGCTACCCCCTTGGAATAAAGGTTATTTTATCCTATTTCGGCTTGCAGAATTTTTGCAATTCTGACACTTTGCAGATTCATGCTATACCCCAAATGCCAATATTTAAGAATAAAATCAGATTGATTGTGATTCGTGATTATATTGTAGTTTAACTGTGGATATATTTACTTAAGTCAGCTGATTCTAAAGAAGACTGCTCACAGAGTACTAAACTTTATCAAACGAGTGCTTATTACACAGATTGCCGATTAATATGCCGCTTTCACCGTGTTGTAGCATTTAATATGTACTTTGTAACGCACTTTATCTCGTGTTTATACTCATTCTAGACGCTGAGATACGATACATGCAGCTGGCTGTCAAGAAACTCAGCCTCACAGATTTTGGTCAAAATGCATTATAAGAGATTGTATGGGAAGGACGACCGTCTTGTAGGTAAGTAAGTTATGTAAGCATTTCTAAACTTCTCTTTAGTTGTAATAGCACGTTTTACTCTAAGTTTTAAGTTTCGAATAAAATTTTGATTAGAACGATTTAATTTCAATGTAATTTTTAAGGCTTTGACTTTTTGCCACTACGCATGCGCGTTTAAGACACGAACCTACCCCCTTGGAATAAAGGTTATTTTATCCTATTTCGGCTTGCTGAATTTTTGAAATTCTGACACTTTGCAGATTCATGCTATACCCCAAATGCCAGTACTTAAGAATAAAATCAGATTGATTGTGATTCGTGATTATATTGTAGTTTAACTGTGGATATATTTACTTAAGTCAGCTGATTCTTATGAAGACTCCTCAAACAGTACTAAACTTTATCAAACGAGTGCTTATTACACAGATTGCCGATTAATATGCCGCTCTCACCGTGTTGTAGCATTTAATATGTACTTTGTAACGCACTTTATCTCGTGTTTATACTCATTCTAGACGCTGAGATACGATACATGCAGCTGGCTGTCAAGAAACTCAGCCTCACAGATTTTGGTCAAAATGCATTATAAGAGATTGTATGGGCAGGACGACCGTCTTGTAGGTAAGTAAGTTATGTAAGCATTTCTAAACTTCTCTTTAGTTGTAATAGCACGTTTTACTCTAAGTTTTAAGTTTCGAATAAAATTTTGATTAGAACGATTTAATTTCAATGTAATTTTTAAGGCTTTGACTTTTTGCCACTACGCATGCGCGTTTAAGACACGAAGCTACCCCCTTGGAATAAAGGTTATTTTATCCTATTTCGGCTTGCAGAATTTTTGAAGTTCTGACACTTTGCAGATTCATGCTATACCCCAAATGCCAATATTTAAGAATAAAATCAGATTGATTGTGATTCGTGATTATATTGTAGTTTAGCTGTGGATATATTTACTTAAGTCAGCTGATTCTAAAGAAGACTCCTCACACAGTAGTAAACGTTATCAAACGAGTGATTATTACACAGATTGCCGATTAATATGCCGCTTTCACCGTGTTGTAGCATTTAATATGTACTTTGTAACGCACTTTATCTCGTGTTTATACTCATTCTAGACGCTGAGATACGATACATGCAGCTGGCTGTCAAGAAACTCAGCCTCACAGATTTTGGTCAAAATGCATTATAAGAGATTGTATGGGCAGGACGACCGTCTTGTAGCTAAGTAAGTTATGTAAGCATTTCTAAACTTCTCTTTAGTTGTAATAGCACGTTTTACTCTAATTTTCAAGTTTTGAATAAAATTTTGATTAGAACGATTTAATTTCAATGTAATTTTTAAGGCTTTGACTTTTTGCCACTACGCATGCGCGTTTAAGACACGAACCTACCCCCTTGGAATAAAGGTTATTTTATCCTATTTCGGCTTGCAGAATTTTTGCAATTCTGACACTTTGCAGATTCATGCTATACCCCAAATGCCAATATTTAAGAATAAAATCAGATTGATTGTGATTCGTGATTATATTGTAGTTTAGCTGTGGATATATTTACTTAAGTCAGCTGATTCTAAAGAAGACTGCTCACAGAGTACTAAACTTTATCAAACGAGTGCTTATTACACAGATTGCCGATCAATATGCCGCTTTCACCGTGTTGTAGCATTTAATATGTACTTTCTAACGCACTTTATCTCGTGTTTATACTCATTCTAGACGCTGAGATACGATACATGCAGCTGGCTGTCAAGAAACTCAGCCTCACAGATTTTGGTCAAAATGCATTATAAGAGATTGTATGGGCAGGACGACCGTCTTGTAGCTAAGTAAGTTATGTAAGCATTTCTAAACTTCTCTTTAGTTGTAATAGCACGTTTTACTCTAATTTTCAAGTTTTGAATAAAATTTTGATTAGAACGATTTAATTTCAATGTAATTTTTAAGGCTTTGACTTTTTGCCACTACGCATGCGCGTTTAAGACACGAACCTACCCCCTTGGAATAAAGGTTATTTTATCCTATTTCGGCTTGCAGAATTTTTGCAATTCTGACACTTTGCAGATTCATGCTATACCCCAAATGCCAATATTTAAGAATAAAATCAGATTGATTGTGATTCGTGATTATATTGTAGTTTAACTGTGGATATATTTACTTAAGTCAGCTGATTCTAAAGAAGACTGCTCACAGAGTACTAAACTTTATCAAACGAGTGCTTATTACACAGATTGCCGATTAATATGCCGCTTTCACCGTGTTGTAGCATTTAATATGTACTTTGTAACGCACTTTATCTCGTGTTTATACTCATTCTAGACGCTGAGATACGATACATGCAGCTGGCTGTCAAGAAACTCAGCCTCACAGATTTTGGTCAAAATGCATTATAAGAGATTGTATGGGAAGGACGACCGTCTTGTAGGTAAGTAAGTTATGTAAGCATTTCTAAACTTCTCTTTAGTTGTAATAGCACGTTTTACTCTAAGTTTTAAGTTTCGAATAAAATTTTGATTAGAACGATTTAATTTCAATGTAATTTTTAAGGCTTTGACTTTTTGCCACTACGCATGCGCGTTTAAGACACGAACCTACCCCCTTGGAATAAAGGTTATTTTATCCTATTTCGGCTTGCTGAATTTTTGAAATTCTGACACTTTGCAGATTCATGCTATACCCCAAATGCCAATATTTAAGAATAAAATCAGATTGATTGTGATTCGTGATTATATTGTAGTTTAACTGTGGATATATTTACTTAAGTCAGCTGATTCTTATGAAGACTCCTCAAACAGTACTAAACTTTATCAAACGAGTGCTTATTACACAGATTGCCGATTAATATGCCGCTTTCACCGTGTTGTAGCATTTAATATGTACTTTGTAACGCACTTTATCTCGTGTTTATACTCATTCTAGACGCTGAGATACGATACATGCAGCTGGCTGTCAAGAAACTCAGCCTCACAGATTTTGGTCAAAATGCATTATAAGAGATTGTATGGGCAGGACGACCGTCTTGTAGCTAAGTAAGTTATGTAAGCATTTCTAAACTTCTCTTTAGTTGTAATAGCACGTTTTACTCTAAGTTTTAAGTTTCGAATAAAATTTTGATTAGAACGATTTAATTTCAATGTAATTTTTAAGGCTTTGACTTTTTGCCACTACGCATGCGCGTTTAAGACACGAACCTACCCCCTTGGAATAAAGGTTATTTTATCCTATTTCGGCTTGCAGAATTTTTGCAATTCTGACACTTTGCAGATTCATGCTATACCCCAAATGCCAATATTTAAGAATAAAATCAGATTGATTGTGATTCGTGATTATATTGTAGTTTAGCTGTGGATATATTTACTTAAGTCAGCTGATTCTAAAGAAGACTGCTCACAGAGTACTAAACTTTATCAAACGAGTGCTTATTACACAGATTGCCGATTAATATGCCGCTTTCACCGTGTTGTAGCATTTAATATGTACTTTGTAACGCACTTTATCTCGTGTTTATACTCATTCTAGACGCTGAGATACGATACATGCAGCTGGCTGTCAAGAAACTCAGCCTCACAGATTTTGGTCAAAATGCATTATAAGAGATTGTATGGGCAGGACGACCGTCTTGTAGGTAAGTAAGTTATGTAAGCATTTCTAAACTTCTCTTTAGTTGTAATAGCACGTTTTACTCTAAGTTTTAAGTTTCGAATAAAATTTTGATTAGAACGATTTAATTTCAATGTAATTTTTAAGGCTTTGACTTTTTGCCACTACGCATGCGCGTTTAAGACACAAACCTACCCCCTTGGAATAAAGGTTATTTTATCCTATTTCGGCTTGCAGAAATCTTGCAATTCTGACACTTTGCAGATTCATGCTATACCCCAAATGCCAATATTTAAGAATAAAATCAGATTGATTGTGATTCGTGATTATATTGTAGATCAGCTGTGGATATATTTACTTAAGTCAGCTGATTCTAAAGAAGACTGCTCACAGAGTACTAAACTTTATCAAACGAGTGCTTATTACACAGATTGCCGATTAATATGCCGCTTTCACCGTGTTGTAGCATTTAATATGTACTTTGTAACGCACTTTATCTCGTGTTTATACTCATTCTAGACGCTGAGATACGATACATGCAGCTGGCTGTCAAGAAACTCAGCCTCACAGATTTTGGTCAAAATGCATTATAAGAGATTGTATGGGCAGGACGACCGTCTTGTAGCTAAGTAAGTTATGTAAGCATTTCTAAACTTCTCTTTAGTTGTAATAGCACGTTTTACTCTAATTTTCAAGTTTTGAATAAAATTTTGATTAGAACGATTTAATTTCAATGTAATTTTTAAGGCTTTGACTTTTTGCTACTACGCATGCGCGTTTAAGAAACGAACCTACCCCCTTGGAATAAAGGTTATTTTATCCTATTTCGGCTTGCAGAATTTTTGCAATTCTGACACTTTGCAGATTCATGCTATACCCCAAATGCCAATATTTAAGAATAAAATCAGATTGATTGTGATTCGTGATTATATTGTAGTTTAACTGTGGATATATTTACTTAAGTCAGCTGATTCTAAAGAAGACTGCTCACAGAGTACTAAACTTTATCAAACGAGTGCTTATTACACAGATTGCCGATTAATATGCCGCTTTCACCGTGTTGTAGCATTTAATATGTACTTTGTAACGCACTTTATCTCGTGTTTATACTCATTCTAGACGCTGAGATACGATACATGCAGCTGGCTGTCAAGAAACTCAGCCTCACAGATTTTGGTCAAAATGCATTATAAGACATTGTATGGGAAGGACGACCGTCTTGTAGGTAAGTAAGTTATGTAAGCATTTCTAAACTTCTCTTTAGTTGTAATAGCACGTTTTACTCTAAGTTTTAAGTTTCGAATAAAATTTTGATTAGAACGATTTAATTTCAATGTAAATTTTAAGGCTTTGACTTTTTGCCACTACGCATGCGCGTTTAAGACACGAACCTACCCCCTTGGAATAAAGGTTATTTTATCCTATTTCGGCTTGCTGAATTTTTGAAATTCTGACACTTTGCAGATTCATGCTATACCCCAAATGCCAATATTTAAGAATAAAATCAGATTGATTGTGATTCGTGATTATATTGTAGTTTAACTGTGGATATATTTACTTAAGTCAGCTGATTCTTATGAAGACTCCTCAAACAGTACTAAACTTTATCAAACGAGTGCTTATTACACAGATTGCCGATTAATATGCCGCTTTCACCGTGTTGTAGCATTTAATATGTACTTTGTAACGCACTTTATCTCGTGTTTATACTCATTCTAGACGCTGAGATACGATACATGCAGCTGGCTGTCAAGAAACTCAGCCTCACAGATTTTGGTCAAAATGCATTATAAGAGATTGTATGGGCAGGACGACCGTCTTGTAGCTAAGTAAGTTATGTAAGCATTTCTAAACTTCTCTTTAGTTGTAATAGCACGTTTTACTCTAATTTTCAAGTTTTGAATAAAATTTTGATTAGAACGATTTAATTTCAATGTAATTTTTAAGGCTTTGACTTTTTGCCACTACGCATGCGCGTTTAAGACACGAACCTACCCCCTTGGAATAAAGGTTATTTTATCCTATTTCGGCTTGCTGAATTTTTGAAATTCTGACACTTTGCAGATTCATGCTATACCCCAAATGCCAATATTTAAGAATAAAATCAGATTGATTGTGATTCGTGATTATATTGTAGTTTAACTGTGGATATATTTACTTAAGTCAGCTGATTCTTATGAAGACTCCTCAAACAGTACTAAACTTTATCAAACGAGTGCTTATTACACAGATTGCCGATTAATATGCCGCTTTCACCGTGTTGTAGCATTTAATATGTACTTTCTAACGCACTTTATCTCGTGTTTATACTCATTCTAGACGCTGAGATACGATACATGCAGCTGGCTGTCAAGAAACTCAGCCTCACAGATTTTGGTCAAAATGCATTATAAGAGATTGTATGGGCAGGACGACCGTCTTGTAGGTAAGTAAGTTATGTAAGCATTTCTAAACTTCTCTTTAGTTGTAATAGCACGTTTTACTCTAAGTTTTAAGTTTCGAATAAAATTTTGATTAGAACGATTTAATTTCAATGTAATTTTTAAGGCTTTGACTTTTTGCCACTACGCATGCGCGTTTAAGACACGAAGCTACCCCCTTGGAATAAAGGTTATTTTATCCTATTTCGGCTTGCAGAATTTTTGCAGTTCTGACACTTTGCAGATTCATGCTATACCCCAAATGCCAATATTTAAGAATAAAATCAGATTGATTGTGATTCGTGATTATATTGCAGTTTAGCTGTGGATATATTTACTTAAGTCAGCTGATTCTAAAGAAGACTGCTCACAGAGTACTAAACTTTATCAAACGAGTGCTTATTACACAGATTGCCGATTAATATGCCGCTTTCACCGTGTTGTAGCATTTAATATGTACTTTGTAACGCACTTTATCTCGTGTTTATACTCATTCTAGACGCTGAGATACGATACATGCAGCTGGCTGTCAAGAAACTCAGCCTCACAGATTTTGGTCAAAATGCATTATAAGAGATTGTATGGGCAGGACGACCGTCTTGTAGGTAAGTAAGTTATGTAAGCATTTCTAAACTTCTCTTTAGTTGTAATAGCACGTTTTACTCTAAGTTTTAAGTTTCGAATAAAATTTTGATTAGAACGATTTAATTTCAATGTAATTTTTAAGGCTTTGACTTTTTGCCACTACGCATGCGCGTTTAAGACACGAACCTACCCCCTTGGAATAAAGGTTATTTTATCCTATTTCGGCTTGCAGAATTTTTGCAATTCTGACACTTTGCAGATTCATGCTATACCCCAAATGCCAATATTTAAGAATAAAATCAGATTGATTGTGATTCGTGATTATATTGTAGTTTAGCTGTGGATATATTTACTTAAGTCAGCTGATTCTAAAGAAGACTGCTCACAGAGTACTAAACTTTATCAAACGAGTGCTTATTACACAGATTGCCGATTAATATGCCGCTTTCACCGTGTTGTAGCATTTAATATGTACTTTGTAACGCACTTTATCTCGTGTTTATACTCATTCTAGACGCTGAGATACGATACATGCAGCTGGCTGTCAAGAAACTCAGCCTCACAGATTTTGGTCAAAATGCATTATAAGAGATTGTATGGGCAGGACGACCGTCTTGTAGGTAAGTAAGTTATGTAAGCATTTCTAAACTTCTCTTTAGTTGTAATAGCACGTTTTACTCTAAGTTTTAAGTTTCGAATAAAATTTTGATTAGAACGACTTAATTTCAATGCAATTTTTAAGGCTTTGACTTTTTGCCACTACGCATGCGCGTTTAAGACACAAACCTACCCCCTTGGAATAAAGGTTATTTTATCCTATTTCGGCTTGCAGAAATCTTGCAATTCTGACACTTTGCAGATTCATGCTATACCCCAAATGCCAATATTTAAGAATTAAATCAGATTGATTGTGATTCGTGATTATATTGTAGATTAGCTGTGGATATATTTACTTAAGTCAGCTGATTCTAAAGAAGACTGCTCACAGAGTACTAAACTTTATCAAACGAGTGCTTATTACACAGATTGCCGATTAATATGCCGCTTTTACCGTGTTGTAGCATTTAATATGTACTTTGTAACGCACTTTATCTCGTGTTTATACTCATTCTAGACGCTGAGATACGATACATGCAGCTGGCTGTCAAGAAACTCAGCCTCACAGATTTTGGTCAAAATGCATTATAAGAGATTGTATGGGCAGGACGACCGTCTTGTAGGTAAGTAAGTTATGTAAGCATTTCTAAACTTCTCTTTAGTTGTAATAGCACGTTTTACTCTAAGTTTTAAGTTTCGAATAAAATTTTGATTAGAACGATTTAATTTCAATGTAATTTTTAAGGCTTTGACTTTTTGCCACTACGCATGCGCGTTTAAGACACGAACCTACCCCCTTGGAATAAAGGTTATTTTATCCTATTTCGGCTTGCTGAATTTTTGCAATTCTGACACTTTGCAGATTCATGCTATACCCCAAATGCCAATATTTAAGAATAAAATCAGCTTGATTGTGATTCGTGATTATATTGTAGTTTAGCTGTGGATATATTTACTTAAGTCAGCTGATTCTAAAGAAGACTGCTCACAGAGTACTAAACTTTATCAAACGAGTGCTTATTACACAGATTGCCGATCAATATGCCGCTTTCACCGTGTTGTAGCATTTAATATGTACTTTGTAACGCACTTTATCTCGTGTTTATACTCATTCTAGACGCTGAGATACGATACATGCAGCTGGCTGTCAAGAAACTCAGCCTCACAGATTTTGGTCAAAATGCATTATAAGAGATTGTATGGGCAGGACGACCGTCTTGTAGGTAAGTAAGTTATGTAAGCATTTCTAAACTTCTCTTTAGTTGTAATAGCACGTTTTACTCTAAGTTTTAAGTTTCGAATAAAATTTTGATTAGAACGATTTAATTTCAATGTAATTTTTAAGGCTTTGACTTTTTGCCACTACGCATGCGCGTTTAAGACACGAACCTACCCCCTTGGAATAAAGGTTATTTTATCCTCTTTCGGCTTGCAGAATTTTTGCAATTCTGACACTTTGCAGATTCATGCTATACCCCAAATGCCAATATTTAAGAATAAAATCAGATTGATTGTGATTCGTGATTATATTGTAGTTTAGCTGTGGATATATTTAGTTAAGTCAGCTGATTCTAAAGAAGACTGCTCAATGAGTACTAAACTTTATCAAACGAGTGCTTATTACACAGATTGCCGATCAATATGCCGCTTTCACCGTGTTGTAGCATTTAATATGTACTTTGTAACGCACTTTATCTCGTGTTTATACTCATTCTAGACGCTGAGATACGATACATGCAGCTGGCTGTCAAGAAACTCAGCCTCACAGATTTTGGTCAAAATGCATTATAAGAGATTGTATGGGCAGGACGACCGTCTTGTAGCTAAGTAAGTTATGTAAGCATTTCTAATCTTCTCTTTAGTTGTAATAGCACGTTTTACTCTAAGTCTTAAGTTTCGAATAAAATTTTGATTAGAACGATTTAATTTCAATGTAATTTTTAAGGCTTTGACTTTTTGCCACTACGCATGCGCGTTTAAGACACGAAGCTACCCCCTTGGAATAAAGGTTATTTTATCCTATTTCGGCTTGCAGAATTTTTGCAATTCTGACACTTTGCAGATTCATGCTATACCCCAAATGCCAATATTTAAGAATAAAATCAGATTGATTGTGATTCGTGATTATATTGTAGTTTAGCTGTGGATATATTTACTTAAGTCAGCTGATTCTAAAGAAGACTCCTCACACAGTAGTAAACGTTATCAAACGAGTGATTATTACACAGATTGCCGATTAATATGCCGCTTTCACCGTGTTGTAGCATTTAATATGTACTTTGTAACGCACTTTATCTCGTGTTTATACTCATTCTAGACGCTGAGATACGATACATGCAGCTGGCTGTCAAGAAACTCAGCCTCACAGATTTTGGTCAAAATGCATTATAAGAGATTGTATGGGCAGGACGACCGTCTTGTAGCTAAGTAAGTTATGTAAGCATTTCTAAACTTCTCTTTAGTTGTAATAGCACGTTTTACTCTAATTTTCAAGTTTTGAATAAAATTTTGATTAGAACGATTTAATTTCAATGTAATTTTTAAGGCTTTGACTTTTTGCCACTACGCATGCGCGTTTAAGACACGAACCTACCCCCTTGGAATAAAGGTTATTTTATCCTATTTCGGCTTGCTGAATTTTTGAAATTCTGACACTTTGCAGATTCATGCTATACCCCAAATGCCAATATTTAAGAATAAAATCAGATTGATTGTGATTCGTGATTATATTGTAGTTTAACTGTGGATATATTTACTTAAGTCAGCTGATTCTTATGAAGACTCCTCAAACAGTACTAAACTTTATCAAACGAGTGCTTATTACACAGATTGCCGATTAATATGCCGCTTTCACCGTGTTGTAGCATTTAATATGTACTTTCTAACGCACTTTATCTCGTGTTTATACTCATTCTAGACGCTGAGATACGATACATGCAGCTGGCTGTCAAGAAACTCAGCCTCACAGATTTTGGTCAAAATGCATTATAAGAGATTGTATGGGCAGGACGACCGTCTTGTAGGTAAGTAAGTTATGTAAGCATTTCTAAACTTCTCTTTAGTTGTAATAGCACGTTTTACTCTAAGTTTTAAGTTTCGAATAAAATTTTGATTAGAACGATTTAATTTCAATGTAATTTTTAAGGCTTTGACTTTTTGCCACTACGCATGCGCGTTTAAGACACGAAGCTACCCCCTTGGAATAAAGGTTATTTTATCCTATTTCGGCTTGCAGAATTTTTGCAGTTCTGACACTTTGCAGATTCATGCTATACCCCAAATGCCAATATTTAAGAATAAAATCAGATTGATTGTGATTCGTGATTATATTGCAGTTTAGCTGTGGATATATTTACTTAAGTCAGCTGATTCTAAAGAAGACTGCTCACAGAGTACTAAACTTTATCAAACGAGTGCTTATTACACAGATTGCCGATTAATATGCCGCTTTCACCGTGTTGTAGCATTTAATATGTACTTTGTAACGCACTTTATCTCGTGTTTATACTCATTCTAGACGCTGAGATACGATACATGCAGCTGGCTGTCAAGAAACTCAGCCTCACAGATTTTGGTCAAAATGCATTATAAGAGATTGTATGGGCAGGACGACCGTCTTGTAGGTAAGTAAGTTATGTAAGCATTTCTAAACTTCTCTTTAGTTGTAATAGCACGTTTTACTCTAAGTTTTAAGTTTCGAATAAAATTTTGATTAGAACGATTTAATTTCAATGTAATTTTTAAGGCTTTGACTTTTTGCCACTACGCATGCGCGTTTAAGACACGAACCTACCCCCTTGGAATAAAGGTTATTTTATCCTATTTCGGCTTGCAGAATTTTTGCAATTCTGACACTTTGCAGATTCATGCTATACCCCAAATGCCAATATTTAAGAATAAAATCAGATTGATTGTGATTCGTGATTATATTGTAGTTTAGCTGTGGATATATTTACTTAAGTCAGCTGATTCTAAAGAAGACTGCTCACAGAGTACTAAACTTTATCAAACGAGTGCTTATTACACAGATTGCCGATTAATATGCCGCTTTCACCGTGTTGTAGCATTTAATATGTACTTTGTAACGCACTTTATCTCGTGTTTATACTCATTCTAGACGCTGAGATACGATACATGCAGCTGGCTGTCAAGAAACTCAGCCTCACAGATTTTGGTCAAAATGCATTATAAGAGATTGTATGGGCAGGACGACCGTCTTGTAGGTAAGTAAGTTATGTAAGCATTTCTAAACTTCTCTTTAGTTGTAATAGCACGTTTTACTCTAAGTTTTAAGTTTCGAATAAAATTTTGATTAGAACGACTTAATTTCAATGCAATTTTTAAGGCTTTGACTTTTTGCCACTACGCATGCGCGTTTAAGACACAAACCTACCCCCTTGGAATAAAGGTTATTTTATCCTATTTCGGCTTGCAGAAATCTTGCAATTCTGACACTTTGCAGATTCATGCTATACCCCAAATGCCAATATTTAAGAATTAAATCAGATTGATTGTGATTCGTGATTATATTGTAGATTAGCTGTGGATATATTTACTTAAGTCAGCTGATTCTAAAGAAGACTGCTCACAGAGTACTAAACTTTATCAAACGAGTGCTTATTACACAGATTGCCGATTAATATGCCGCTTTTACCGTGTTGTAGCATTTAATATGTACTTTGTAACGCACTTTATCTCGTGTTTATACTCATTCTAGACGCTGAGATACGATACATGCAGCTGGCTGTCAAGAAACTCAGCCTCACAGATTTTGGTCAAAATGCATTATAAGAGATTGTATGGGCAGGACGACCGTCTTGTAGGTAAGTAAGTTATGTAAGCATTTCTAAACTTCTCTTTAGTTGTAATAGCACGTTTTACTCTAAGTTTTAAGTTTCGAATAAAATTTTGATTAGAACGATTTAATTTCAATGTAATTTTTAAGGCTTTGACTTTTTGCCACTACGCATGCGCGTTTAAGACACGAACCTACCCCCTTGGAATAAAGGTTATTTTATCCTATTTCGGCTTGCTGAATTTTTGCAATTCTGACACTTTGCAGATTCATGCTATACCCCAAATGCCAATATTTAAGAATAAAATCAGCTTGATTGTGATTCGTGATTATATTGTAGTTTAGCTGTGGATATATTTACTTAAGTCAGCTGATTCTAAAGAAGACTGCTCACAGAGTACTAAACTTTATCAAACGAGTGCTTATTACACAGATTGCCGATCAATATGCCGCTTTCACCGTGTTGTAGCATTTAATATGTACTTTGTAACGCACTTTATCTCGTGTTTATACTCATTCTAGACGCTGAGATACGATACATGCAGCTGGCTGTCAAGAAACTCAGCCTCACAGATTTTGGTCAAAATGCATTATAAGAGATTGTATGGGCAGGACGACCGTCTTGTAGGTAAGTAAGTTATGTAAGCATTTCTAAACTTCTCTTTAGTTGTAATAGCACGTTTTACTCTAAGTTTTAAGTTTCGAATAAAATTTTGATTAGAACGATTTAATTTCAATGTAATTTTTAAGGCTTTGACTTTTTGCCACTACGCATGCGCGTTTAAGACACGAACCTACCCCCTTGGAATAAAGGTTATTTTATCCTCTTTCGGCTTGCAGAATTTTTGCAATTCTGACACTTTGCAGATTCATGCTATACCCCAAATGCCAATATTTAAGAATAAAATCAGATTGATTGTGATTCGTGATTATATTGTAGTTTAGCTGTGGATATATTTAGTTAAGTCAGCTGATTCTAAAGAAGACTGCTCAATGAGTACTAAACTTTATCAAACGAGTGCTTATTACACAGATTGCCGATCAATATGCCGCTTTCACCGTGTTGTAGCATTTAATATGTACTTTGTAACGCACTTTATCTCGTGTTTATACTCATTCTAGACGCTGAGATACGATACATGCAGCTGGCTGTCAAGAAACTCAGCCTCACAGATTTTGGTCAAAATGCATTATAAGAGATTGTATGGGCAGGACGACCGTCTTGTAGCTAAGTAAGTTATGTAAGCATTTCTAATCTTCTCTTTAGTTGTAATAGCACGTTTTACTCTAAGTCTTAAGTTTCGAATAAAATTTTGATTAGAACGATTTAATTTCAATGTAATTTTTAAGGCTTTGACTTTTTGCCACTACGCATGCGCGTTTAAGACACGAAGCTACCCCCTTGGAATAAAGGTTATTTTATCCTATTTCGGCTTGCAGAATTTTTGCAATTCTGACACTTTGCAGATTCATGCTATACCCCAAATGCCAATATTTAAGAATAAAATCAGATTGATTGTGATTCGTGATTATATTGTAGTTTAGCTGTGGATATATTTACTTAAGTCAGCTGATTCTTATGAAGACTCCTCAAACAGTACTAAACTTTATCAAACGAGTGCTTATTACACAGATTGCCGATTAATATGCCGCTTTCACCGTGTTGTAGCATTTAATATGTACTTTGTAACGCACTTTATCTCGTGTTTATACTCATTCTAGACGCTGAGATACGATACATGCAGCTGGCTGTCAAGAAACTCAGCCTCACAGATTTTGGTCAAAATGCATTATAAGAGATTGTATGGGCAGGACGACCGTCTTGTAGGTAAGTAAGTTATGTAAGCATTTCTAAACTTCTCTTTAGTTGTAATAGCACGTTTTACTCTAAGTTTTAAGTTTCGAATAAAATTTTGATTAGAACGATTTAATTTCAATGTAATTTTTAAGGCTTTGACTTTTTGCCACTACACATGCGCGTTTAAGACACGAAGCTACCCCCTTGGAATAAACGTTATCTTATCCTATTTCGGCTTGCAGAATTTTTGCAATTCTGACACTTTGCAGATTCATGCTATACCCCAAATGCCAATATTTAAGAATAAAATCAGATTGATTGTGATTCGTGATTATATTGTTGTTTAGCTGTGGATATATTTACTTAAGTCAGCTGATTCTAAAGAAGACTGCTCACAGAGTACTAAACTTTATCAAACGAGTGCTTATTACACAGATTGCCGATCAATATGCCGCTTTCACCGTGTTGTAGCATTTAATATGTACTTTGTAACGCACTTTATCTCGTGTTTATACTCATTCTAGACGCTGAGATACGATACATGCAGCTGGCTGTCAAGAAACTCAGCCTCACAGATTTTGGTCAAAATGCATTATAAGAGATTGTATGGGCAGGACGACCGTCTTGTAGCTAAGTAAGTTATGTAAGCATTTCTAATCTTCTCTTTAGTTGTAATAGCACGTTTTACTCTAAGTCTTAAGTTTCGAATAAAATTTTGATTAGAACGATTTAATTTCAATGTAATTTTTAAGGCTTTGACTTTTTGCCACTACGCATGCGCGTTTAAGACACGAACCTACCCCCTTGGAATAAAGGTTATTTTATCCTATTTCGGCTTGCAGAATTTTTGCAATTCTGACACTTTGCAGATTCATGCTATACCCCAAATGCCAATATTTAAGAATAAAATCAGATTGATTGTGATTCGTGATTATATTGTAGTTTAGCTGTGGATATATTTACTTAAGTCAGCTGATTCTTATGAAGACTCCTCAAACAGTACTAAACTTTATCAAACGAGTGCTTATTACACAGATTGCCGATTAATATGCCGCTTTCACCGTGTTGTAGCATTTAATATGTACTTTGTAACGCACTTTATCTCGTGTTTATACTCATTCTAGACGCTGAGATACGATACATGCAGCTGGCTGTCAAGAAACTCAGCCTCACAGATTTTGGTCAAAATGCATTATAAGAGATTGTATGGGCAGGACGACCGTCTTGTAGGTAAGTAAGTTATGTAAGCATTTCTAAACTTCTCTTTAGTTGTAATAGCACGTTTTACTCTAAGTCTTAAGTTTCGAATAAAATTTTGATTAGAACGATTTAATTTCAATGTAATTTTTAAGGCTTTGGCTTTTTGCCACTACGCATGCGCGTTTAAGACACGAAGCTACCCCCTTGGAATAAAGGTTATTTTATCCTATTTCGGCTTGCAGAATTTTTGCAGTTCTGACACTTTGCAGATTCATGCTATACCCCAAATGCCAATATTTAAGAATAAAATCAGATTGATTGTGATTCGTGATTATATTGTAGTTTAGCTGTGGATATATTTACTTAAGTCAGCTGATTCTAAAGAAGACTCCTCACACAGTAGTAAACGTTATCAAACGAGTGATTATTACACAGATTGCCGATTAATATGCCGCTTTCACCGTGTTGTAGCATTTAATATGTACTTTGTAACGCACTTTATCTCGTGTTTATACTCATTCTAGACGCTGAGATACGATACATGCAGCTGGCTGTCAAGAAACTCAGCCTCACAGATTTTGGTCAAAATGCATTATAAGAGATTGTATGGGCAGGACGACCGTCTTGTAGCTAAGTAAGTTATGTAAGCATTTCTAAACTTCTCTTTAGTTGTAATAGCACGTTTTACTCTACTTTTCAAGTTTTGAATAAAATTTTGATTAGAACGATTTAATTTCAATGTAATTTTTAAGGCTTTGACTTTTTGCCACTACGCATGCGCGTTTAAGACACGAACCTACCCCCTTGGAATAAAGGTTATTTTATCCTATTTCGGTTTGCAGAATTTTTGCAATTCTGACACTTTGCAGATTCATGCTATACCCCAAATGCCAATATTTAAGAATAAAATCAGATTGATTGTGATTCGTGATTATATTGTAGTTTAGCTGTGGATATATTTACTTAAGTCAGCTGATTCTAAAGAAGACTGCTCACAGAGTACTAAACTTTATCAAACGAGTGCTTATTACACAGATTGCCGATTAATATGCCGCTTTCACCGTGTTGTAGCATTTAATATGTACTTTGTAACGCACTTTATCTCGTGTTTATACTCATTCTAGACGCTGAGATACGATACATGCAGCTGGCTGTCAAGAAACTCAGCCTCACAGATTTTGGTCAAAATGCATTATAAGAGATTGTATGGGCAGGACGACCGTCTTGTAGGTAAGTAAGTTATGTAAGCATTTCTAAACTTCTCTTTAGTTGTAATAGCACGTTTTACTCTAAGTTTTAAGTTTCGAATAAAATTTTGATGAGAACGATTTAATTTCAATGTAATTTTTAAGGCTTTGACTTTTTGCCACTACGCATGCGCGTTTAAGACACGAACCTACCCCCTTGGAATAAAGGTTATTTTATCCTATTTCGGCTTGCAGAATTTTTGCAATTCTGACACTTTGCAGATTCATGCTATACCCCATATGCCAATATTTAAGAATAAAATCAGATTGATTGTGATTCGTAATTATATTGTAGTTTAGCTGTGGATATATTTACTTAAGTCAGCTGATTCTAAAGAAGACTCCTCACACAGTAGTAAACGTTATCAAACGAGTAATTATTACACAGATTGCCGATTAATATGCCGCTTTCACCGTGTTGTAGCATTTAATATGTACTTTCTAACGCACTTTATCTCGTGTTTATACTCATTCTAGACGCTGAGATACGATACATGCAGCTGGCTGTCAAGAAACTCAGCCTCACAGATTTTGGTCAAAATGCATTATAAGAGATTGTATGGGCAGGACGACCGTCTTGTAGCTAAGTAAGTTATGTAAGCATTTCTAATCTTCTCTTTAGTTGTAATAGCACGTTTTACTCTAAGTCTTAAGTTTCGAATAAAATTTTGATTAGAACGATTTAATTTCAATGTAATTTTTAAGGCTTTGACTTTTTGCCACTACGCATGCGCGTTTAAGACACGAACCTACCCCCTTGGAATAAAGGTTATTTTATCCTATTTCGGCTTGCAGAATTTTTGCAATTCTGACACTTTGCAGATTCATGCTATACCCCAAATGCCAATATTTAAGAATAAAATCAGATTGATTGTGATTCGTGATTATATTGTAGTTTAGCTGTGGATATATTTACTTAAGTCAGCTGATTCTATAGAAGACTGCTCACAGAGTACTAAACTTTATCAAACGAGTGCTTATTACACAGATTGCCGATCAATATGCCGCTTTCACCGTGTTGTAGCATTTAATATGTACTTTCTAACGCACTTTATCTCGTGTTTATACTCATTCTAGACGCTGAGATACGATACATGCAGCTGGCTGTCAAGAAACTCAGCCTCACAGATTTTGGTCAAAATGCATTATAAGAGATTGTATGGGCAGGACGACCGTCTTGTAGCTAAGTAAGTTATGTAAGCATTTCTAAACTTCTCTTTAGTTGTAATAGCACGTTTTACTCTAATTTTCAAGTTTTGAATAAAATTTTGATTAGAACGATTTAATTTCAATGTAATTTTTAAGGCTTTGACTTTTTGCCACTACGCATGCGCGTTTAAGACACGAACCTACCCCCTTGGAATAAAGGTTATTTTATCCTATTTCGGCTTGCAGAATTTTTGCAATTCTGACACTTTGCAGATTCATGCTATACCCCAAATGCCAATATTTAAGAATAAAATCAGATTGATTGTGATTCGTGATTATATTGTAGTTTAGCTGTGGATATATTTACTTAAGTCAGCTGATTCTTATGAAGACTCCTCAAACAGTACTAAACTTTATCAAACGAGTGCTTATTACACAGATTGCCGATTAATATGCCGCTTTCACCGTGTTGTAGCATTTAATATGTACTTTGTAACGCACTTTATCTCGTGTTTATACTCATTCTAGACGCTGAGATACGATACATGCAGCTGGCTGTCAAGAAACTCAGCCTCACAGATTTTGGTCAAAATGCATTATAAGAGATTGTATGGGCAGGACGACCGTCTTGTAGGTAAGTAAGTTATGTAAGCATTTCTAAACTTCTCTTTAGTTGTAATAGCACGTTTTACTCTAAGTTTTAAGTTTCGAATAAAATTTTGATTAGAACGATTTAATTTCAATGTAATTTTTAAGGCTTTGACTTTTTGCAACTACGCATGCGCGTTTAAGACACGAAGCTACCCCCTTGGAATAAAGGTTATTTTATCCTAGTTCGGCTTGCAGAATTTTTGCAGTTCTGACACTTTGCATATTCATGCTATACCCCAAATGCCAATATTTAAGAATAAAATCAGATTGATTGTGATTCGTGATTATATTGTAGTTTAGCTGTGGATATATTTACTTAAGTCAGCTGATTCTAAAGAAGACTCCTCACACAGTAGTAAACGTTATCAAACGAGTGCTTATTACACAGATTGCCGATTAATATGCCGCTTTCACCGTGTTGTAGCATTTAATATGTACTTTGTAACGCACTTTATCTCGTGTTTATACTCATTCTAGACGCTGAGATACGATACATGCAGCTGGCTGTCAAGAAACTCAGCCTCACAGATTTTGGTCAAAATGCATTATAAGAGATTGTATGGGCAGGACGACCGTCTTGTAGGTAAGTAAGTTATGTAAGCATTTCTAAACTTCTCTTTAGTTGTAATAGCACGTTTTACTCTAATTTTCAAGTTTTGAATAAAATTTTGATTAGAACGATTTAATTTCAATGTAATTTTTAAGGCTTTGACTTTTTGCCACTACGCATGCGCGTTTAAGACACGAACCTACCCCCTTGGAATAAAGGTTATTTTATCCTATTTCGGCTTGCAGAATTTTTGCAATTCTGACACTTTGCAGATTCATGCTATACCCCAAACGCCAATATTTAAGAATAAAATCAGATTGATTGTGATTCGTTATTATATTGTAGTTTAGCTGTGGATATATTTACTTAAGTCAGCTGATTCTAAAGAAGACTGCTCACAGAGTACTAAACTTTATCAAACGAGTGCTTATTACACAGATTGCCGATCAATATGCCGCTTTCACCGTGTTGTAGCATTTAATATGTACTTTCTAACGCACTTTATCTCGTGTTTATACTCATTCTGAACGCTGAGATACGATACATGCAGCTGGCTGTCAAGAAACTCAGCCTCACAGATTTTGGTCAAAATGCATTATAAGAGATTGTATGGGCAGGACGACCGTCTTGTAGCTAAGTAAGTTATGTAAGCATTTCTAAACTTCTCTTTAGTTGTAATAGCACGTTTTACTCTAATTTTAAAGTTTTGAATAAAATTTTGATTAGAACGATTTAATTTCAATGTAATTTTTAAGGCTTTGACTTTTTGCCACTACGCATGCGCGTTTAAGACACGAACCTACCCCCTTGGAATAAAGGTTATTTTATCCTATTTCGGCTTGCAGAATTTTTGCAATTCTGACACTTTGCAGATTCATGCTATACCCCAAATGCCAATATTTAAGAATAAAATCAGATTGATTGTGATTCGTGATTATATTGTAGTTTAACTGTGGATATATTTACTTAAGTCAGCTGATTCTAAAGAAGACTGCTCACAGAGTACTAAACTTTATCAAACGAGTGCTTATTACACAGATTGCCGATTAATATGCCGCTTTCACCGTGTTGTAGCATTTAATATGTACTTTGTAACGCACTTTATCTCGTGTTTATACTCATTCTAGACGCTGAGATACGATACATGCAGCTGGCTGTCAAGAAACTCAGCCTCACAGATTTTGGTCAAAATGCATTATAAGAGATTGTATGGGCAGGACGACCGTCTTGTAGGTAAGTAAGTTATGTAAGCATTTCTAAACTTCTCTTTAGTTGTAATAGCACGTTTTACTCTAAGTTTTAAGTTTCGAATAAAATTTTGATTAGAACGATTTAATTTCAATGTAATTTTTAAGGCTTTGACTTTTTGCCACTACGCATGCGCGTTTAAGACACGAACCTACCCCCTTGGAATAAAGGTTATTTTATCCTATTTCGGCTTGCTGAATTTTTGAAATTCTGACACTTTGCAGATTCATGCTATACCCCAAATGCCAATATTTAAGAATAAAATCAGATTGATTGTGATTCGTGATTATATTGTAGTTTAACTGTGGATATATTTACTTAAGTCAGCTGATTCTTATGAAGACTCCTCAAACAGTACTAAACTTTATCAAACGAGTGCTTATTACACAGATTGCCGATTAATATGCCGCTTTCACCGTGTTGTAGCATTTAATATGTACTTTGTAACGCACTTTATCTCGTGTTTATACTCATTCTAGACGCTGAGATACGATACATGCAGCTGGCTGTCAAGAAACTCAGCCTCACAGATTTTGGTCAAAATGCATTATAAGAGATTGTATGGGCAGGACGACCGTCTTGTAGCTAAGTAAGTTATGTAAGCATTTCTAATCTTCTCTTTAGTTGTAATAGCACGTTTTACTCTAAGTCTTAAGTTTCGAATAAAATTTTGATTAGAACGATTTAATTTCAATGTAATTTTTAAGGCTTTGACTTTTCGCCACTACGCATGCGCGTTTAAGACACGAAGCTACCCCCTTGGAATAAAGGTTATTTTATCCTATTTCGGCTTGCAGAATTTTTGCAGTTCTGACACTTTGCAGATTCATGCTATACCCCAAATGCCAATATTTAAGAATAAAATCAGATTGATTGTGATTCGTGATTATATTGCAGTTTAGCTGTGGATATATTTACTTAAGTCAGCTGATTCTAAAGAAGACTCCTCACACAGTAGTAAACTTTATCAAACGAGTGCTTATTACACAGATTGCCGATTAATATGCCGCTTTCACCGTGTTGTAGCATTTAATATGTACTTTGTAACGCACTTTATCTCGTGTTTATACTCATTCTAGACGCTGAGATACGATACATGCAGCTGGCTGTCAAGAAACTCAGCCTCACAGATTTTGGTCAAAATGCATTATAAGAGATTGTATGGGCAGGACGACCGTCTTGTAGGTAAGTAAGTTATGTAAGCATTTCTAAACTTCTCTTTAGTTGTAATAGCACGTTTTACTCTAAGTTTTAAGTTTCAAATAAAATTTTGATTAGAAGGATTTAATTTCAATGTAATTTTTAAGGCTTTGACTTTTTGCCACTACGCATGCGCGTTTAAGACACGAACCTACCCCCTTGGAATAAAGGTTATTTTATCCTATTTCGGCTTGCAGAATTTTTGCAATTCTGACTCTTTGCAGATTCATGCTATACCCCAAATGCCAATATTTAAGAATAAAATCAGATTGATTGTGATTCGTGATTATATTGTAGTTTAGCTGTGGATATATTTACTTAAGTCAGCTGATTCTAAAGAAGACTGCTCACAGAGTACTAAACTTTATCAAACGAGTGCTTATTACACAGATTGCCGATTAATATGCCGCTTTCACCGTGTTGTAGCATTTAATATGTACTTTGTAACGCACTTTATCTCGTGTTTATACTCATTCTAGACGCTGAGATACGATACATGCAGCTGGCTGTCAAGAAACTCAGCCTCACAGATTTTGGTCAAAATGCATTATAAGAGATTGTATGGGCAGGACGACCGTCTTGTAGGTAAGTAAGTTATGTAAGCATTTCTAAACTTCTCTTTAGTTGTAATAGCACGTTTTACTCTAAGTTTTAAGTTTCGAATAAAATTTTGATTAGAACGATTTAATTTCAATGTAATTTTTAAGGCTTTGACTTTTTGCCACTACGCATGCGCGTTTAAGACACGAACCTACCCCCTTGGAATAAAGGTTATTTTATCCTATTTCGGTTTGCAGAATTTTTGCAATTCTGACACTTTGCAGATTCATGCTATACCCCAAATGCCAATATTTAAGAATAAAATCAGATTGATTGTGATTCGTGATTATATTGTAGTTTAACTGTGGATATATTTACTTAAGTAAGCTGATTCTTATGAAGACTCCTCAAACAGTACTAAACTTTATCAAACGAGTGCTTATTACACAGATTGCCGATTAATATGCCGCTTTCACCGTGTTGTAGCATTTAATATGTACTTTGTAACGCACTTTATCTCGTGTTTATACTCATTCTAGACGCTGAGATACGATACATGCAGCTGGCTGTCAAGAAACTCAGCCTCACAGATTTTGGTCAAAATGCATTATAAGAGATTGTATGGGCAGGACGACCGTCTTGTAGCTAAGTAAGTTATGTAAGCATTTCTAATCTTCTCTTTAGTTGTAATAGCACGTTTTACTCTAAGTCTTAAGTTTCGAATAAAATTTTGATTAGAACGATTTAATTTCAATGTAATTTTTAAGGCTTTGACTTTTCGCCACTACGCATGCGCGTTTAAGACACGAAGCTACCCCCTTGGAATAAAGGTTATTTTATCCTATTTCGGCTTGCAGAATTTTTGCAGTTCTGACACTTTGCAGATTCATGCTATACCCCAAATGCCAATATTTAAGAATAAAATCAGATTGATTGTGATTCGTGATTATATTGCAGTTTAGCTGTGGATATATTTACTTAAGTCAGCTGATTCTAAAGAAGACTCCTCACACAGTAGTAAACTTTATCAAACGAGTGCTTATTACACAGATTGCCGATTAATATGCCGCTTTCACCGTGTTGTAGCATTTAATATGTACTTTGTAACGCACTTTATCTCGTGTTTATACTCATTCTAGACGCTGAGATACGATACATGCAGCTGGCTGTCAAGAAACTCAGCCTCACAGATTTTGGTCAAAATGCATTATAAGAGATTGTATGGGCAGGACGACCGTCTTGTAGGTAAGTAAGTTATGTAAGCATTTCTAAACTTCTCTTTAGTTGTAATAGCACGTTTTACTCTAAGTTTTAAGTTTCAAATAAAATTTTGATTAGAAGGATTTAATTTCAATGTAATTTTTAAGGCTTTGACTTTTTGCCACTACGCATGCGCGTTTAAGACACGAACCTACCCCCTTGGAATAAAGGTTATTTTATCCTATTTCGGCTTGCAGAATTTTTGCAATTCTGACTCTTTGCAGATTCATGCTATACCCCAAATGCCAATATTTAAGAATAAAATCAGATTGATTGTGATTCGTGATTATATTGTAGTTTAGCTGTGGATATATTTACTTAAGTCAGCTGATTCTAAAGAAGACTGCTCACAGAGTACTAAACTTTATCAAACGAGTGCTTATTACACAGATTGCCGATTAATATGCCGCTTTCACCGTGTTGTAGCATTTAATATGTACTTTGTAACGCACTTTATCTCGTGTTTATACTCATTCTAGACGCTGAGATACGATACATGCAGCTGGCTGTCAAGAAACTCAGCCTCACAGATTTTGGTCAAAATGCATTATAAGAGATTGTATGGGCAGGACGACCGTCTTGTAGGTAAGTAAGTTATGTAAGCATTTCTAAACTTCTCTTTAGTTGTAATAGCACGTTTTACTCTAAGTTTTAAGTTTCGAATAAAATTTTGATTAGAACGATTTAATTTCAATGTAATTTTTAAGGCTTTGACTTTTTGCCACTACGCATGCGCGTTTAAGACACGAACCTACCCCCTTGGAATAAAGGTTATTTTATCCTATTTCGGTTTGCAGAATTTTTGCAATTCTGACACTTTGCAGATTCATGCTATACCCCAAATGCCAATATTTAAGAATAAAATCAGATTGATTGTGATTCGTGATTATATTGTAGTTTAACTGTGGATATATTTACTTAAGTAAGCTGATTCTTATGAAGACTCCTCAAACAGTACTAAACTTTATCAAACGAGTGCTTATTACACAGATTGCCGATTAATATGCCGCTTTCACCGTGTTGTAGCATTTAATATGTACTTTGTAACGCACTTTATCTCGTGTTTATACTCATTCTAGACGCTGAGATACGATACATGCAGCTGGCTGTCAAGAAACTCAGCCTCACAGATTTTGGTCAAAATGCATTATAAGAGATTGTATGGGCAGGACGACCGTCTTGTAGCTAAGTAAGTTATGTAAGCATTTCTAATCTTCTCTTTAGTTGTAATAGCACGTTTTACTCTAAGTCTTAAGTTTCGAATAAAATTTTGATTAGAACGATTTAATTTCAATGTAATTTTTAAGGCTTTGACTTTTCGCCACTACGCATGCGCGTTTAAGACACGAAGCTACCCCCTTGGAATAAAGGTTATTTTATCCTATTTCGGCTTGCAGAATTTTTGCAGTTCTGACACTTTGCAGATTCATGCTATACCCCAAATGCCAATATTTAAGAATAAAATCAGATTGATTGTGATTCGTGATTATATTGTAGTTTAACTGTGGATATATTTACTTAAGTCAGCTGATTCTAAAGAAGACTCCTCACACAGTAGTAAACTTTATCAAACGAGTGCTTATTACACAGATTGCCGATTAATATGCCGCTTTCACCGTGTTGTAGCATTTAATATGTACTTTGTAACGCACTTTATCTCGTGTTTATACTCATTCTAGACGCTGAGATACGATACATGCAGCTGGCTGTCAAGAAACTCAGCCTCACAGATTTTGGTCAAAATGCATTATAAGAGATTGTATGGGCAGGACGACCGTCTTGTAGGTAAGTAAGTTATGTAAGCATTTCTAAACTTCTCTTTAGTTGTAAAAGCACGTTTTACTCTAAGTTTTAAGTTTCAAATAAAATTTTGATTAGAAGGATTTAATTTCAATGTAATTTTTAAGGCTTTGACTTTTTGCCACTACGCATGCGCGTTTAAGACACGAACCTACCCCCTTGGAATAAAGGTTATTTTATCCTATTTCGGCTTGCAGAATTTTTGCAATTCTGACTCTTTGCAGATTCATGCTATACCCCAAATGCCAATATTTAAGAATAAAATCAGATTGATTGTGATTCGTGATTATATTGTAGTTTAGCTGTGGATATATTTACTTAAGTCAGCTGATTCTAAAGAAGACTGCTCACAGAGTACTAAACTTTATCAAACGAGTGCTTATTACACAGATTGCCGATTAATATGCCGCTTTCACCGTGTTGTAGCATTTAATATGTACTTTGTAACGCACTTTATCTCGTGTTTATACTCATTCTAGACGCTGAGATACGATACATGCAGCTGGCTGTCAAGAAACTCAGCCTCACAGATTTTGGTCAAAATGCATTATAAGAGATTGTATGGGCAGGAAGACCGTCTTCTAGGTAAGTAAGTTATGTAAGCATTTCTAAACCTCTCTTTAGTTGTAATAGCACGTTTTACTCTAAGTTTTAAGTTTTGAATAAAATTTTGATTAGAACGATTTAATTTCAATGTAATTTTTAAGGCTTTGACTTTTTGCCACTACGCATGCGCGTTTAAGACACGAAGCTACCCCCTTGGAATAAAGGTTATTTTATCCTATTTCGGCTTGCAGAATTTTTGCAATTCTGACACTTTGCAGATTCATGCTATACCCCAAATGCCAATATTTAAGAATAAAATCAGATTGATTGTGATTCGTGATTATATTGTAGTTTAGCTGTGGATATATTTACTTAAGTCAGCTGATTCTAAAGAAGACTGCTCACGGAGTACTAAACTTTATCAAACGAGTGCTTATTACACAGATTGCCGATTAATATGCCGCTTTCACCGTGTTGTAGCATTTAATATGTACTTTGTAACGCACTTTATCTCGTGTTTATACTCATTCTAGACGCTGAGATACGATACATGCAGCTGGCTGTCAAGAAACTCAGCCTCACAGATTTTGGTCAAAATGCATTATAAGAGATTGTATGGGCAGGACGACCGTCTTGTAGGTAAGTAAGTTATGTAAGCATTTCTAAACTTCTCTTTAGTTGTAATAGCACGTTTTACTCTAAGTTTTAAGTTTCGAATAAAATTTTGATTAGAACGATTTAATTTCAATGTAATTTTTAAGGCTTTGACTTTTTGCCACTACGCATGCGCGTTTAAGACACGAACCTACCCCCTTGGAATAAAGGTTATTTTATCCTATTTCGGCTTGCTGAATTTTTTGAAATTCTGACACTTTGCAGATTCATGCTATACCCCAAATGCCAATATTTAAGAATAAAATCAGATTGATTGTGATTCGTGATTATATTGTAGTTTAACTGTGGATATATTTACTTAAGTCAGCTGATTCTTATGAAGACTCCTAAAACAGTACTAAACTTTATCAAACGAGTTCTTATTACACAGATTGCCGATTAATATGCCGCTTTCACCGTGTTGTAGCATTTAATATGTACTTTGTAACGCACTTTATCTCGTGTTTATACTCATTCTAGACGCTGAGATACGATACATGCAGCTGGCTGTCAAGAAACTCAGCCTCACAGATTTTGGTCAAAATGCATTATAAGAGATTGTATGGGCAGGACGACCGTCTTGTAGGTAAGTAAGTTATGTAAGCATTTCTAAACTTCTCTTTAGTTGTAATAGCACGTTTTACTCTAAGTTTTAAGTTTCGAATAAAATTTTGATTAGAACGATTTAATTTCAATGTAATTTTTAAGGCTTTGACTTTTTGCCACTACGCATGCGCGTTTAAGACACGAAGCTACCCCCTTGGAATAAAGGTTATTTTATCCTATTTCGGCTTGCAGAATTTTTGCAGTTCTGACACTTTGCAGATTCATGCTATACCCCAAATGCCAATATTTAAGAATAAAATCAGATTGATTGTGATTCGTGATTATATTGCAGTTTAGCTGTGGATATATTTACTTAAGTCAGCTGATTCTAAAGAAGGCTCCTCACACAGTAGTAAACTTTATCAAACGAGTGCTTATTACACAGATTGCCGATTAATATGCCGCTTTCACCGTGTTGTAGCATTTAATATGTACTTTGTAACGCACTTTATCTCGTGTTTATACTCATTCTAGACGCTGAGATACGATACATGCAGCTGGCTGTCAAGAAACTCAGCCTCACAGATTTTGGTCAAAATGCATTATAAGAGATTGTATGGGCAGGACGACCGTCTTGTAGGTAAGTAAGTTATGTAAGCATTTCTAAACTTCTCTTTAGTTGTAATAGCACGTTTTACTCTAAGTTTTAAGTTTCGAATAAAATTTTGATTAGAACGATTTAATTTCAATGTAATTTTTAAGGCTTTGACTTTTTGCCACTACGCATGCGCGTTTAAGACACGAACCTACCCCCTTGGAATAAAGGTTATTTTATCCTATTTCGGCTTGCAGAATTTTTGCAATTCTGACACTTTGCAGATTCATGCTATACCCCAAATGCCAATATTTAAGAATAAAATCAGATTGATTGTGATTCGTGATTATATTGTAGTTTAGCTGTGGATATATTTAGTTAAGTCAGCTGATTCTAAAGAAGACTGCTCACAGAGTACTAAACTTTATCAAACGAGTGCTTATTACACAGATTGCCGATTAATATGCCGCCTTCACCGTGTTGTAGCATTTAATATGTACTTTGTAACGCACTTTATCTCGTGTTTATACTCATTCTAGACGCTGAGATACGATACATGCAGCTGGCTGTCAAGAAACTCAGCCTCACAGATTTTGGTCAAAATGCATTATAAGAGATTGTATGGGCAGGACGACCGTCTTGTAGGTAAGTAAGTTATGTAAGCATTTCTAAACTTCTCTTTAGTTGTAATAGCACGTTTTACTCTAAGTCTTAAGTTTCGAATAAATTTTTGATTAGAACGATTTAATTTCAATGTAATTTTTAAGGCTTTGACTTTTTGCCACTACGCATGCGCGTTTAAGACACGAAGCTACCCCCTTGGAATAAAGGTTATTTTATCCTATTTCGGCTTGCAGAATTTTTGCAATTCTGACACTTTGCAGATTCATGCTATACCCCAAATGCCAATATTTAAGAATAAAATCAGATTGATTGTGATTCGTGATTATATTGTAGTTTAGCTGTGGATATATTTACTTAAGTCAGCTCATTCTAAAGAAGACTGCTCACAGAGTACTAAACTTTATAAAACGAGTGCTTATTACACAGATTGCCGATTAATATGCCGCTTTCACCGTGTTGTAGCATTTAATATGTACTTTGTAACGCACTTTATCTCGTGTTTATACTCATTCTAGACGCTGAGATACGATACATGCAGCTGGCTGTCAAGAAACTCAGCCTCACAGATTTTGGTCAAAATGCATTATAAGAGATTGTATGGGCAGGACGACCGTCTTGTAGGTAAGTAAGTTATGTAAGCATTTCTAAACTTCTCTTTAGTTGTAATAGCACGTTTTACTCTAAGTTTTAAGTTTCGAATAAAATTTTGATTAGAACGATTTAATTTCAATGTAATTTTTAAGGCTTTGACTTTTTGCCACTACGCATGCGCGTTTAAGACACGAACCTACCCCCTTGGAATAAAGGTTATTTTATCCTATTTCGGCTTGCAGAATTTTTGCAATTCTGACACTTTGCAGATTCATGCTATACCCCAAATGCCAATATTTAAGAATAAAATCAGATTGATTGTGATTCGTGATTATATTGTAGTTTAGCTGTGGATATATTTACTTAAGTCAGCTGATTCTAAAGAAGACTGCTCACAGAGTACTAAACTTTATCAAACGAGTGCTTATTACACAGATTGCCGATTAATATGCCGCTTTCACCGTGTTGTAGCATTTAATATGTACTTTGTAACGCACTTTATCTCGTGTTTATACTCATTCTAGACGCTGAGATACGATACATGCAGCTGGCTGTCAAGAAACTCAGCCTCACAGATTTTGGTCAAAATGCATTATAAGAGATTGTATGGGCAGGACGACCGTCTTGTAGGTAAGTAAGTTATGTAAGCATTTCTAAACTTCTCTTTAGTTGTAATAGCACGTTTTACTCTAAGTTTTAAGTTTTGAATAAAATTTTGATTAGAACGATTTAATTTCAATGTAACTTTTAAGGCTTTGACTTTTTGCCACTACGCATGCGCGTTTAAGACACGAAGCTACCCCCTTGGAATAAAGGTTATTTTATCCTATTTCGGCTTGCAGAATTTTTGCAATTCTGACACTTTGCAGATTCATGCTATACCCCAAATGCCAATATTTAAGAATAAAATCAGATGGATTGTGATTCGTGATTATATTGTAGTTTAGCTGTGGATATATTTACTTAAAACAGCTGATTCTAAAGAAGACTGCTCACAGAGTACTAAACTTTATCAAACGAGTGCTTATTACACAGATTGCCGATCAATATGCCGCTTTCACCGTGTTGTAGCATTTAATATGTACTTTCTAACGAACTTTATCTCGTGTTTATACTCATTCTAGACGCTGAGATACGATACATGCAGCTGGCTGTCAAGAAACTCAGCCTCACAGATTTTGGTCAAAATGCATTATAAGAGATTGTATGGGCAGGACGACCGTCTTGTAGGTAAGTAAGTTATGTAAGCATTTCTAAACTTCTCTTTAGTTGTAATAGCACGTTTTACTCTAAGTTTTAAGTTTCCAATAAAATTTTGATTAGAACGACTTAATTTCAATGTAATTTTTAAGGCTTTGACTTTTTGCCACTACGCATGCGCGTTTAAGACACGAACCTACCCCCTTGGAATAAAGGTTATTTTATCCTATTTCGGCTTGCAGAATTTTTGCAATTCTGACACTTTGCAGATTCATGCTATACCCCAAATGCCAATATTTAAGAATAAACTCAGATTGATTGTGATTCGTGATTATATTGTAGTTTAACTGTGGATATATTTACTTAAGTCAGCTGATTCTTATGAAGACTCCTCACACAGTACTAAACTTTATCAAACGAGTGCTTATTACACAGATTGCCGATTAATATGCCGCTTTCACCGTGTTGTAGCATTTAATATGTACTTTGTAACGCACTTTATCTCGTGTTTATACTCATTCTAGACGCTGAGATACGATACATGCAGCTGGCTGTCAAGAAACTCAGCCTCACAGATTTTGGTCAAAATGCATTATAAGAGATTGTATGGGCAGGACGACCGTCTTGTAGGTAAGTAAGTTATGTAAGCATTTCTAAACTTCTCTTTAGTTGTAATAGCACGTTTTACTCTAAGTTTTAAGTTTCGAATAAAATTTTGATTAGAACGATTTAATTTCAATGTAATTTTTAAGGCTTTGACCTTTTGCCACTACGCATGCGCGTTTAAGACACGAACCTACCCCCTTGGAATAAAGGTTATTTTATCCTATTTCGGCTTGCAGAATTTTTGCAATTCTGACACTTTGCAGATTCATGCTATACCCCAAAACCAATATTTAAGAATAAAATCAGATTGATTGTGAATCGTGATTATATTGTAGTTTAGCTGTGGATATATTTACTTAAGTCAGCTGATTCTAAAGAAGACTGCTCACAGAGTACTAAACTTTATCAAACGAGTGCTTATTACACAGATTGCCGATCAATATGCCGCTTTCACCGTGTCGTAGCATTTAATATGTACTTTGTAACGCACTTTATCTCGTGTTTATACTCATTCTAGACGCTGAGATACGATACATGCAGCTGGCTGTCAAGAAACTCAGCCTCACAGATTTTGGTCAAAATGCATTATAAGAGATTGTATGGGCAGGAAGACCGTCTTGTAGGTAAGTAAGTTATGTAAGCATTTCTAAACCTCTCTTTAGTTGTAATAGCACGTTTTACTCTAAGTTTTAAGTTTTGAATAAAATTTTGATTAGAACGATTTAATTTCAATGTAATTTTTAAGGCCTTGACTTTTTGCCACTACGCATGCGCGTTTAAGACACGAAGCTACCCCCATGGAATAAAGGTTATTTTATCCTATTTCGGCTTGCAGAATTTTTGCAATTCTGACACTTTGCAGATTCATGCTATACCCCAAATGCCAATATTTAAGAATAAAATCAGCTTGATTGTGATTCGTGATTATATTGTAGTTTAGCTGTGGATATATTTACTTAAGTCAGCTGATTCTAAAGAAGACTGCTCACAGAGTACTAAACTTTATCAAACGAGTGCTTATTACACAGATTGCCGATCAATATGCCGCTTTCACCGTGTTGTAGCATTTAATATGTACTTTGTAACGCACTTTATCTCGTGTTTATACTCATTCTAGACGCTGAGATACGATACATGCAGCTGGCTGTCAAGAAACTCAGCCTCACAGATTTTGGTCAAAATGCATTATAAGAGATTGTATGGGCAGGACGACCGTCTTGTAGGTAAGTAAGTTATGTAAGCATTTCTAAACTTCTCTTTAGTTGTAATAGCACGTTTTACTCTAAGTTTTAAGTTTTGAATAAAATTTTGATTAGAACGATTTAATTTCAATGTAATTTTTAAGGCTTTGACTTTTTGCCACTACGCATGCGCGTTTAAGACACGAACCTACCCCCTTGGAATAAAGGTTATTTTATCCTATTTCGGCTTGCAGAATTTTTGCAATTCTGACACTTTGCAGATTCATGCTATACCCCAAATGCCAATATTTAAGAATAAAATCAGATTGATTGTGATTCGTGATTATATTGTAGTTTAGCTGTGGATATATTTACTTAAGTCAGCTGATTCTAAAGAAGACTGCTCACAGAGTACTAAACTTTATCAAACGAATGCTTATTACAAAGCTTGCCGATTAATATGCCGCTTTCACCGTGTTGTAGCATTTAATATGTACTTTGTAACGCACTTTATCTCGTGTTTATACTCATTCTAGACGCTGAGATACGATACATGCAGCTGGCTGTCAAGAAACTCAGCCTCACAGATTTTGGTCAAAATGCATTATAAGAGATTGTATGGGCAGGACGACCGCCTTGTAGGTAAGTAAGTTATGTAAGCATTTCTAATCTTCTCTTTAGTTGTAATAGCACGTTTTACTCTAAGTCTTAAGTTTCGAATAAAAATTTGATTAGAACGATTTAATTTCAATGTAATTTTTAAGGCTGCTTTGACTTTCTGCCACTACGCATGCGCGTTTAAGACACGAAGCTACCCCCTTGGAATAAAGGTTATTTTATCCTATTTCGGCTTGAAGATCTTTTGCAATTCTGACACTTTGCAGATTTATCCTATACCCCAAATGCCAATATTTAAGAATAAAATCAGATTGATTGTGATTCGTGATTATATTGTAGTTTAGCTGTGGATATATTTACTTAAGTCAGCTGATTCTAAAGAAGACTGCTCACAGAGTACTAAACTTTATCAAACGAGTGCTTATTACACAGATTGCCGATCAATATGCCGCTTTCACCGTGTTGTAGCATTTAATATGTACTTTGTAACGCACTTTATCTCGTGTTTATACTCATTCTAGACGCTGAGATACGATACATGCAGCTGGCTGTCAAGAAACTCAGCCTCACAGATTTTGTTTAAAATGCATTATAAGAGATTGTATGGGCAGGACGACCGTCTTGTAGGTAAGTAAGTTATGTAAGCATTTCTAATCTTCTCTTTAGTTGTAATAGCACATTTTACTCTAAGTCTTAAGTTTCGAAGAAAATTTTGATTAGAACGATTTAATTTCAATGTAATTTTTAAGGCTTTGACTTTTTGCCACTAAGCATGCTTTTTTAAGACACGAAACAACCCCCTTGGAATAAAGGTTATTTTATCCTATTTCGGCTTGAAAAATTTTTGCTATTCTGACACTTTGCAGATTCATGCTATACCCCAAATGCCAATATTTAAGAATAAAATCAGATTTATTGTGATTCGTGATTATATTGTAGTTTAGCGTTGGGTATATTTACTTAAGTCAGCTGATTCTAAAGAAGACTCCTCACACAGTACTAAACTTTATCAAACGAGTGCTTATTACACAGATTGCCGATTAATATGCCGCTTTCACCGTGTTGTAGCATTTAATATGTACTTTGTAACGCACTTTATCTCGTGTTTATACTCATTCTAGACGCTGAGATACGATACATGCAGCTGGCTGTCAAGAAACTCAGCCTCACAGATTTTGGTCAAAATGCATTATAAGAGATTGTATGGGCAGGACGACCGTCTTGTAGGTAAGTAAGTTATGTAAGCATTTCTAAACTTCTCTTTAGTTGTAATAGCACGTTTTACTCTAAGTTTTAAGTTTCGAATAAAATTTTGATTAGAACGATTTAATTTCAATGTAATTTTTAAGGCTTTGACTTTTTGCCACTAAGCATGCTTTTTTAAGACACGAACCTACCCCCTTAGAATAAAGGTTATTTTATCCTATTTCGGCTTGAAAAATTTTTGCTATTCTGACACTTTGCAGATTCATGCTATACCCCAAATGCCCATATTTAAGAATAAAATCAGATTGATTGTGATTCGTGATTATATTGTAGTTTAGCGTTGGGTATATTTACTTAAGTCAGCTGATTCTAAAGAAGACTCCTCACACAGTACTAAACTTTATCAAACGAGTGCTTATTACACAGATAGACGATTAATATGCCGCTTTTACCGTGTTGTAGCATTTAATATGTATTTTGTAACGCACTTTATCTCGTGTTTATACTCATTCTAGACGCTGAGATACGATAAATGCAGCTGGCTGTCAAGAAACTCAGCCTCACAGATTTTGGTCAAATAAGAGATAAGAGATTGTATGGGCAGGACGACCGTGTTCTAGGTAAGTAAGTTATGTAAGCATTTCTAATCTTCTCTTTAGTTGTAATAGCACACTTTACTCTAAGTCTTAAGTTTCGAATAAAATTTTGATTAGAACGATTTAATTTCAATGTAATTTTTAAGGCTTTGACTTTTTGCCACTACGCATGCGCGTTTAAGACACGAACCTACCCCCTTGGAATAAAGGTTATTTTATCCTATTTCGGCTTGAAGATTTTTTGCAATTCTGACACTTTGCAGATTTATGCTATACCTCAAATGCCAATATTTAAGAATAAAATCAGATTGATTGTGATTCGTGATTATATTGTAGTTTAGCTGTGGATATATTTACTTAAGTCAGCTGATTCTAAAGAAGACTGCTCACAGAGTACTAAACTTTATCAAACGAGTGCTTATTACACAGATTGCCGATCAATATGCCGCTTTTACCGTGTTGTAGCATTTAATATGTACTTTGTAACGCACTTTATCTCGTGTTTATACTCATTCTAGACGCTGAGATACGATACATGCAGCTGGCTGTCAAGAAACTCAGCCTCACAGATTTTGGTCAAAATGCATTATAAGAGATTGTATGGGCAGGACGACCGCCTTGTAGGTAAGTAAGTTATGTAAGCATTTCTAATCTTCTCTTTAGTTGTAATAGCACATTTTACTCTAAGTCTTAATTTTCGAATAAAATTTTCATTAGAACGATTTAATTTCAATGTAATTTTTAAGGCTGCTTTGACTTTCTGCCACTACGCATGCGCGTTTAAGACACGAACCTACCCCCTTGGAATAAAGGTTATTTTATCCTATTTCGGCTTGAAGATTTTTTGCAATTCTGACACTTTGCAGATTTATGCTATACCTCAAATGCCAATATTTAAGAATAAAATCAGATTGATTGTGATTCGTGATTATATTGTAGTTTAGCTGTGGATATATTTACTTAAGTCAGCTGATTCTAAAGAAGACTGCTCACAGAGTACTAAACTTTATCAAACGAGTGCTTATTACACAGATTGCCGATCAATATGCCGCTTTTACCGTGTTGTAGCATTTAATATGTACTTTCTAACGCACTTTATCTCGTGTTTATACTCATTCTAGACGCTGAGATACGATACATGCAGCTGGCTGTCAAGAAACTCAGCCTCACAGATTTTGGTCAAAATGCATTATAAGAGATTGTATGGGCAGGACGACCGCCTTGTAGGTAAGTAAGTTATGTAAGCATTTCTAATCTTCTCTTTAGTTGTAATAGCACATTTTACTCTAAGTCTTAATTTTCGAATAAAATTTTGATTAGAACGATTTAATTTCAATGTAATTTTTAAGGCTGCTTTGACTTTCTGCCACTACGCATGCGCGTTTAAGACACGAACCTACCCTCTTGGAATAAAGGTTATTTTATCCTATTTCGGCTTGCAGAATTTTTGCAATTCTGACACTTTGCAGATTCATGCTATACCCCAAAACCAATATTTAAGAATAAAATCAGATTAATTGTGATTCATGATTATATTGTAGTTTAGCTGTGGATATATTTAGTTAAGTCAGCTGATTCTAAAGAAGACTGCTCACAGAGTACTAAACTTTATCAAACGAGTGCTTATTACACAGATTGCCGATTAATATGCCGCTTTCACCGTGTTGTAGCATTTAATATGTACTTTGTAACGCACTTTATCTCGTGTTTATACTCATTCTAGACGCTGAGATACGATACATGCAGCTGGCTGTCAAGAAACTCAGCCTCACAGATTTTGGTCAAAATGCATTATAAGAGATTGTATGGGCAGGAAGACCGTCTTGTAGGTAAGTAAGTTATGTAAGCATTTCTAAACCTCTCTTTAGTTGTAATAGCACGTTTTACTCTAAGTTTTTAGTTTTGAATAAAATTTTGATTAGAACGATTTAATTTCAATGTAATTTTTAAGGCTTTGACTTTTTGCCACTACGAAGGCGCGTTTAAGACACGAAGCTACCCCCATGGAATAAAGGTTATTTTATCCTATTTCGGCTCTCAGAATTTTTGCAATTCTGACACTTTGCAGATTCATGCTATACCCCAAATGCCAATATTTAAGAATAAAATCAGCTTGATTGTGATTCGTGATTATATTGTAGTTTAGCTGTGGATATATTTACTTAAGTCAGCTGATTCTAAAGGAGACTGCTCACAGAGTACTAAACTTTATCAAACGAGTGCTTATTACACAGATTGCCGATCAATATGCCGCTTTCACCGTGTTGTAGCATTTAATATGTACTTTGTAACGCACTTTATCTCGTGTTTATACTCATTCTAGACGCTGAGATACGATACATGCAGCTGGCTGTCAAGAAACTCAGCCTCACAGATTTTGGTCAAAATGCATTATAAGAGATTGTATGGGCAGGACGACCGTCTTGTAGGTAAGTAAGTTATGTAAGCATTTCTAAACCTCTCTTTAGTTGTAATAGCACGTTTTACTCTAAGTTTTAAGTTTTGAATAAAATTTTGATTAGAACGATTTAATTTCAATGTAATTTTTAAGGCTTTGACTTTTTGCCACTAAGCATGCTTTTTTAAGACACGAAACTACCCCCTTGGAATAAAGGTTATTTTATCCTATTTCGGCTTGAAAAATTTTTGCAATTCTGACACTTTGCAGATTCATGCTATACCCCAAATGCCAATATTTAAGAATAAAATCAGATTGATTGTGATTCGTGATTATATTGTAGTTTAGCGTTAGGTATATTTACTTAAGTCAGCTGATTCTAAAGAAGACTCCTCACACAGTACTAAACTTTATCAAACGAGTGCTTATTACACAGATAGACGATTAATATGCCGCTTTTACCGTGTTGTAGCATTTAATATGTATTTTGTAACGCACTTTATCTCGTGTTTATACTCATTCTAGACGCTGAGATACGATAAATGCAGCTGGCTGTCAAGAAACTCAGCCTCACAGATTTTGGTCAAAATGCATTATAAGAGATTGTATGGGCAGGACGACCGTGTTCTAGGTAAGTAAGTTATGTAAGCATTTCTAATCTTCTCTTTAGTTGTAATAGCACACTTTACTCTAAGTCTTAAGTTTCGAATAAAATTTTGATTAGAACGATTTAATTTCAATGTAATTTTTAAGGCTTTGACTTTTTGCCACTACGCATGCGCGTTTAAGACACGAACCTACCCCCTTGGAATAAAGGTTATTTTATCCTATTTCGGCTTGAAGATTTTTTGCAATTCTGACACTTTGCAGATTTATGCTATACCTCAAATGCCAATATTTAAGAATAAAATCAGATTGATTGTGATTCGTGATTATATTGTAGTTTAGCTGTGGATATATTTACTTAAGTCAGCTGATTCTAAAGAAGACTGCTCACAGAGTACTAAACTTTATCAAACGAGTGCTTATTACACAGATTGCCGATCAATATGCCGCTTTTACCGTGTTGTAGCATTTAATATGTACTTTGTAACGCACTTTATCTCGTGTTTATACTCATTCTAGACGCTGAGATACGATACATGCAGCTGGCTGTCAAGAAACTCAGCCTCACAGATTTTGGTCAAAATGCATTATAAGAGATTGTATGGGCAGGACGACCGCCTTGTAGGTAAGTAAGTTATGTAAGCATTTCTAATCTTCTCTTTAGTTGTAATAGCACATTTTACTCTAAGTCTTAATTTTCGAATAAAATTTTCATTAGAACGATTTAATTTCAATGTAATTTTTAAGGCTGCTTTGACTTTCTGCCACTACGCATGCGCGTTTAAGACACGAACCTACCCCCTTGGAATAAAGGTTATTTTATCCTATTTCGGCTTGAAGATTTTTTGCAATTCTGACACTTTGCAGATTTATGCTATACCTCAAATGCCAATATTTAAGAATAAAATCAGATTGATTGTGATTCGTGATTATATTGTAGTTTAGCTGTGGATATATTTACTTAAGTCAGCTGATTCTAAAGAAGACTGCTCACAGAGTACTAAACTTTATCAAACGAGTGCTTATTACACAGATTGCCGATCAATATGCCGCTTTTACCGTGTTGTAGCATTTAATATGTACTTTCTAACGCACTTTATCTCGTGTTTATACTCATTCTAGACGCTGAGATACGATACATGCAGCTGGCTGTCAAGAAACTCAGCCTCACAGATTTTGGTCAAAATGCATTATAAGAGATTGTATGGGCAGGACGACCGCCTTGTAGGTAAGTAAGTTATGTAAGCATTTCTAATCTTCTCTTTAGTTGTAATAGCACATTTTACTCTAAGTCTTAATTTTCGAATAAAATTTTGATTAGAACGATTTAATTTCAATGTAATTTTTAAGGCTGCTTTGACTTTCTGCCACTACGCATGCGCGTTTAAGACACGAACCTACCCTCTTGGAATAAAGGTTATTTTATCCTATTTCGGCTTGCAGAATTTTTGCAATTCTGACACTTTGCAGATTCATGCTATACCCCAAAACCAATATTTAAGAATAAAATCAGATTGATTGTGATTCATGATTATATTGTAGTTTAGCTGTGGATATATTTAGTTAAGTCAGCTGATTCTAAAGAAGGCTGCTCACAGAGTACTAAACTTTATCAAACGAGTGCTTATTACACAGATTGCCGATTAATATGCCGCTTTCACCGTGTTGTAGCATTTAATATGTACTTTGTAACGCACTTTATCTCGTGTTTATACTCATTCTAGACGCTGAGATACGATACATGCAGCTGGCTGTCAAGAAACTCAGCCTCACAGATTTTGGTCAAAATGCATTATAAGAGATTGTATGGGCAGGACGACCGTCTTGTAGGTAAGTAAGTTATGTAAGCATTTCTAAGCTTCTCTTTAGTTGTAATAGCACGTTTTACTCTAAGTTTTAAGTTTCGAATAAAATTTTGATTAGAACGATTTAATTTCAATGTAATTTTTAAGGCTTTGACTTTTTGCCACTACGCATGCGCGTTTAAGACACGAACCTACCCCCTTGGAATAAAGGTTATTTTATCCTATTTCGGCTTGCAGAATTTTTGATATTCTGACACTTTGCAGATTCATGCTATACCCCAAATGCCAATATTTAAGAATAAAATCAGATTGATTGTGATTCGTGATTATATTGTAGTTTAGCTGTGGATATATTTACTTACGTCAGCTGATTCTAAAGAAGACTGCTCACAGAGTACTAAACTTTATCAAACGAGTGCTTATTACACAGATTGCCGATTAATATGCCGCTTTCACCGTGTTGTAGCATTTAATATGTACTTTGTAACGCACTTTATCTCGTGTTTATACTCATTCTAGACGCTGAGATACGATACATGCAGCTGGCTGTCAAGAAACTCAGCCTCACAGATTTTGGTCAAAATGCATTATAAGAGATTGTATGGGCAGGAAGACCGTCTTGTAGGTAAGTAAGTTATGTAAGCATTTCTAAACCTCTCTTTAGTTGTAATAGCACGTTTTACTCTAAGTTTTAAGTTTTGAATAAAATTTTGATTAGAACGATTTAATTTCAATGTAATTTTTAAGGCTTTGACTTTTTGCCACTACGCATGCGCGTTTAAGACACGAAGCTACCCCCATGGAATAAAGGTTATTTTATCCTATTTCGGCTTGCAGAATTTTTGCAATTCTGACACTTTGCAGATTCATGCTATACCCCAAATGCCAATATTTAAGAATAAAATCAGCTTGATTGTGATTCGTGATTATATTGTAGTTTAGCTGTGGATATATTTACTTAAGTCAGCTGATTCTAAAGAAGACTGCTCACAGAGTACTAAACTTTATCAAACGAGTGCTTATTACACAGATTGCCGATCAATATGCCGCTTTCACCGTGTTGTAGCATTTAATATGTACTTTGTAACGCACTTTATCTCGTGTTTATACTCATTCTAGACGCTGAGATACGATACATGCAGCTGGCTGTCAAGAAACTCAGCCTCACAGATTTTGGTCAAAATGCATTATAAGAGATTGTATGGGCAGGACGACCGTCTTGTAGGTAAGTAAGTTATGTAAGCATTTCTAAACCTCTCTTTAGTTGTAATAGCACGTTTTACTCTAAGTTTTAAGTTTTGAATAAAATTTTGATTAGAACGATTTAATTTCAATGTAATTTTTAAGGCTTTGACTTTTTGCCACTACGCATGCGCGTTTAAGACACGAACCTACCCCCTTGGAATAAAGGTTATTTTATCCTATTTCGGCTTGCAGAATTTTTGCAATTCTGACACTTTGCAGATTCATGCTATACCCCAAATGCCAATATTTAAGAATAAAATCAGATTGATTGTGATTCGTGATTATATTGTAGTTTAGCTGTGGATATATTTAGTTAAGTCAGCTGATTCTAAAGAAGACTGCTCACAGAGTACTAAACTTTATCAAACGAGTGCTTATTACACAGATTGCCGATTAATATGCCGCTTTCACCGTGTTGTAGCATTTAATATGTACTTTGTAACGCACTTTATCTCGTGTTTATACTCATTCTAGACGCTGAGATACGATACATGCAGCTGGCTGTCAAGAAACTCAGCCTCACAGATTTTGGTCAAAATGCATTATAAGAGATTGTATGGGCAGGACGACCGTCTTGTAGGTAAGTAAGTTATGTAAGCATTTCTAAACTTCTCTTTAGTTGTAATAGCACGTTTTACTCTAAGTCTTAAGTTTCGAATAAAATTTTGATTAGAACGATTTAATTTCAATGTAATTTTTAAGGCTTTGACTTTTTGCCACTACGCATGCGCGTTTAAGACACGAACCTACCAACTTAGAATAAAGGTTATTTTATCCTATTTCGGCTTGCAGAATTTTTGCAATTCTGACACTTTGCAGATTCATGCTATACCCCAAATGCCAATATTTAAGAATAAAGTCAGATTGATTGTGATTCGTTATTATATTGTAGTTTAGCTGTGGATATATTTAGTTAAGTCAGCTGATTCTAAAGAAGACTGCTCACAGAGTACTAAACTTTATCAAACGAGTGCTTATTACAAAGCTTGCCGATTAATATGCCGCTTTCACCGTGTTGTAGCATTTAATATGTACTTTGTAACGCACTTTATCTCGTGTTTATACTCATTCTAGACGCTGAGATACGATACATGCAGCTGGCTGTCAAGAAACTCAGCCTCACAGATTTTGGTTAAAATGCATTATAAGAGATTGTATGGGCAGGACGACCGTCTTGTAGGTAAGTAAGTTATGTAAGCATTTCTAATCTTCTCTTTAGTTGTAATAGCACGTTTTACTCTAAGTTTTAAGTTTTGAATAAAATTTTCATTAGAAAGATTTAATTTCAATGTAATTTTTAAGGCTGCTTTGACTTTCTGCCACTACGCATGCGCGTTTAAGACACGAACCTACCCCCTTGGAATAAAGGTTATTTTATCCTATTTCGGCTTGAAGATCTTTTGCAATTCTGACACTTTGCAGATTTATCCTATACCCCAAATGCCAATATTTAAGAATAAAATCAGATTGATTGTGATTCGTGATTATATTGTAGTTTAGCTGTGGATATATTTACTTAAGTCAGCTGATTCTAAAGAAGACTGCTCACAGAGTACTAAACTTTATCAAACGAGTGCTTATTACACAGATTGCCGATCAATATGCCGCTTTCACCGTGTTGTAGCATTTAATATGTACTTTGTAACGCACTTTATCTCGTGTTTATACTCATTCTAGACGCTGAGATACGATACATGCAGCTGGCTGTCAAGAAACTCAGCCTCACAGATTTTGTTTAAAATGCATTATAAGAGATTGTATGGGCAGGACGACCGTCTTGTAGGTAAATAAGTTATGTAAGCATTTCTAATCTTCTCTTTAGTTGTAATAGCACATTTTACTCTAAGTCTTAAGTTTCGAATAAAATTTTGATTAGAACGATTTAATTTCAATGTAATTTTTAAGGCTTTGACTTTTTGCCACTAAGCATGCTTTTTTAAGACACGAAACTACCCCCTTGGAATAAAGGTTATTTTATCCTATTTCGGCTTGAAAAATTTTTGCTATTCTGACACTTTGCAGATTCATGCAATACCCCAAATGCCAATATTTAAGAATAAAATCAGATTGATTGTGATTCGTGATTATATTGTAGTTTAGCGTTGGGTATATTTACTTAAGTCAGCTGATTCTAAAGAAGACTCCTCACACAGTACTAAACTTTATCAAAGGAGTGCTTATTTCACAGATAGACGATTAATATGCCGCTTTTACCGTGTTGTAGCATTTAATATGTATTTTGTAACGCACTTTATCTCGTGTTTATACTCATTCTAGACGCTGAGATACGATACATGCAGCTGGCTGTCAAGAAACTCAGCCTCACAGATTTTGCCCAAAATGCATTATAAGAGATTGTATGGGCAGGACGACCGTCTTGTAGGTAAGTAAGTTATGTAAGCATTTCTAATCTTCTCTTTAGTTGTAATAGCACATTTTACTCTAAGTCTTAAGTTTCGAATAAAAATTTGATTAGAACGATTTAATTTCAATGTAATTTTTAAGGCTGCTTTGACTTTGTGCCACTACGCATGCGCGTTTAAGACACGAACCTACCCTCTTGGAATAAAGGTTATTTTATCCTATTTCGGGTTGCAGAATTTTTGCAATTCTGACACTTTGCAGATTCATGCTATACCCCAAATGCCAATATTTAAGAATAAAATCACATTGATTGTGATTCGTGATTATATTGTAATTTTGCTGTGGATATATTTAGTTAAGTCAGCTGATTCTAAAGAAGACTTCTCACACAGTACTAAACTTTATCAAACGAGGGCTTATTACACAGATGGACGATAATATGCCGCTTTTACCGTGTTGTAGCATTTAATATGTACTTTGTAACGCACTTTATCTCGTGTTTATACTCATTCTAGACGCTGAGATACGATACATGCAGCTGGCTGTCAAGAAACTCAGCCTCACAGATTTTGGTCAAAATGCATTATAAGAGATTGTATGGGCAGGACGACCGTGTTCTAGGTAAGTAAGTTATGTAAGCATTTCTAATCTTCTCTTTAGGTGTAATAGCACACTTTACTCTAAGTCTTAAGTTTCGAATAAAATTTTGATTAGAACGATTTAATTTCAATGTAATTTTTAAGGATTTAACTTTTTGCCACTACGCATGCGCGTTTAAGACACGAACCTACCCCCTTGGAATAAAGGGTATTTTATCCTATTTCGGCTTGAAGATTTTTTGCAATTCTGACACTTTGCAGATTTATGCTATACCCCAAATGCCAATATTTAAGAATAAAATCAGATTGATTGTGATTCGTGATTATATTGTAGTTTAGCTGTGGATATATTTAGTTAAGTCAGCTGATTCTAAAGAAGACTTCTCACACAGTACTAAACTTTATCAAACGAGGGCTTATTACACAGATGGACGATAATATGCCGCTTTTACCGTGTTGTAGCATTTAATATGTACTTTGTAACGCGTTTTATCTCGTGTTTATACTCATTCTAGACGCTAAGATACGATACATGCAGCTGGCTGTCAAGAAACTCAGTCTCACAGATTTTGCCCAAAATGCATTATAAGAGATTGTATGGGCAGGACGACCGTCTTCTAGGTAAGTAAGTTATGTAAGCATTTCTAATCTTCTCTTTAGTTGTAATAGCACATTTTACTCCAAGTCTTAAGTTTCGAGTAAAATTTTGATTAGAACGATTTAATTTCAATGTAATTTTTAAGGCTTTGACTTTTTGCCACTACGCATGGTTTTTTAAGACACGAAACTACCCCCTTGGAATAAAGGTTATTTTATCCTATTTCGGGTTGCAGAATTTTTGCAATTCTGACACTTTGCAGATTTATGCTATACCCCAAATGCCAATATTTAAGAATAAAATCAGATTGATTGTGATTCGTGATTATATTGTAATTTAGCTGTGGATATATTTACTTAAGTCAGCTGATTCTAGAGAAGACTGCTCACACAGTACTAAACTTTATCAAACGAGAACTTATTACACAGATGGACGATAATATGCCGCTTTTACCGTGTTGTAGCATTTAATATGTACTTTGTAACGCACTTTATCTCGTGTTTATACTCATTCTAGACGCTGAGATACGATACATGCAGCTGGCTGTCAAGAAACTCAGCCTCACAGATTTTGGTCAAAATGCATTATAAGAGATTGTATGGGCAGGACGACCGTGTTCTAGGTAAGTAAGTTATGTAAGCATTTCTAATCTTCTCTTTAGTTGTAATAGCACACTTTACTCTAAGTCTTAAGTTTCGAATAAAATTTTGATTAGAACGATTTAATTTCAATGTAATTTTTAAGGCTTTGACTTTTTGCCACTACGCATGCGCGTTTAAGACACGAACCTACCCCCTTGGAATAAAGGTTATTTTATCCTATTTCGGCTTGAAGATTTTTTGCAATTCTGACACTTTGCAGATTTATGCTATACCCCAAATGCCAATATTTAAGAATAACATCAGATTGATTGTGATTCGTGATTATATTGTAATTTAGCTGTGGATATATTTAGTTAAGTCAGCTGATTCTAAAGAAGACTGCTCACACAGTACTAAACTTTATCAAACGAGGGCTTATTACACAGATGGACGATAATATGCCGCTTTTACCGTGTTTTAGCATTTAATATGTACTTTGTAACGCACTTTATCTCGTGTTTATACTCATTCTAGACGCTGAGATACGATACATGCAGCTGGCTGTCAAGAAACTCAGCCTCACAGATTTTGGTCAAAATGCATTATAAGAGATTGTATGGGCAGGACGACCGTCTTCTAGGTAAGTAAGTTATGTAAGCATTTCTAATCTTCTCTTTAGTTGTAATAGCACACTTTACTCTAAGTCTTAAGTTTCGAATAAAATTTTGATTAGAACGATTTAATTTCAATGTAATTTTTAAGGCTTTGACTTTTTGCCACTACGCATGCATGTTTAAGACACGAAACTACCCCCTTGGAATAAAGGTTATTTTATCCTATTTCGGCTTTCAGAATTTTTGCTATTCTGACACTTTGCAGATTCATGCTATACCCCAAATCCCAATATTTAAGAATAAAATCAGATTGATTGTGATTCGTGATTATATTGTAGTTTAGCGTTGGGTATATTTACTTAAGTCAGCTGATTCTAAAGAAGACTCCTCACACAGTACTAAACTTTATCAAACGAGTGCTTATTTCACAGATAGACGATTAATATGCCGCTTTTACCGTGTTGTAGCATTTAATATGTATTTTGTAACGCACTTTATCTCGTGTTTATACTCATTCTAGACGCTGAGATACGATACATGCAGCTGGCTGTCAAGAAACTCAGCCTCACAGATTTTGCCCAAAATGCATTATAAGAGATTGTATGGGCAGGACGACCGTCTTGTAGGTAAGTAAGTTATGTAAGCATTTCTAATCTTCTCTTTAGTTGTAATAGCACATTTTACTCTAAGTCTTAAGTTTCGAATAAAAATTTGATTAGAACGATTTAATTTCAATGTAATTTTTAAGGCTGCTTTGACTTTCTGCCACTACGCATGCGCGTTTAAGACACGAACTTACCCCCTTGGAATAAAGGTTATTTTATCCTATTTCGGGTTGCAGAATTTTTGCAATTCTGACACTTTGCAGATTCATGCTATACCCCAAATGCCAATATTTAAGAATAAAATCACATTGATTGTGATTCGTGATTATATTGTAGTTTAGCTGTGGATATATTTACTTAAGTCAGCTGATTCTATATAATCATTTAAAATTATTTAATTATATGTAATAGTAGGGTACGCAGTTAGGATTATTCTTCAAATAAAGTTTTCCTTGCCACGATTGGATTTCCATAGGTATTACTCTCTTTGGATCTACGCATGCGCCTTTTAAGCAAAAGCCTGCAGCCTTAAAATAGAAGTTATTGCATAAGATATCAGCCTGCATAATCGTTGCAAATCTGAAAGTTTGCAGATCTTAACTCCTGCGACAGTGAATTATACAAGCAGAAAATGAGATTGATTGTGATTCTCTATGATATTGAATTTTGCCTGTGACGACATTTGATTAAGGTGGCTTATTCTATACAAGACTGCTCAGACAGTACTAAAGTTCATCAAATCAGTACCCAAAATAACACAATGGTGATAAATGCAGTTCTTACCATCTTGTAGTATTTAAAATGTTCTTTAAAACGCATTTTGACTCGTGTTTGTACTCATTGTAGAAGCAAAGATATGATACTTGCAGCTGTCTGCCAAGAAAATCAGCCTTACAGATTTTAGGCAAAGGCCAGCATTATGTAACGGAAGGAACATAATGGGTTTTATGTTGGGACCAAAGATAAGCTTATCAGTAGATAACAGCTAAGGAGCGGCATTGCGATAAGCAGTTTTCTGGGTGGCCTCTGCGGTCTATTAGACGGTCTTTTACTTGTCACGCAAAGAGACATCAGCTATGTAAAGGCTGCGACAAGTAAGTTCTTCCCCTTTTTCTGCGAACAAGCTCAGCGAGCACATCTCAGCGAAAGTGAAAGTCTACTGCAACTCATTTTTGTCCCCAGTTTATCAGGCAAGTTTCATCATTTTGTCCTGTTTTTTTTTCATTTTTATTTTCGTCTTATCGTTGTTGGGTACATGGCGCCACCTCAAATTTTAATCTTGGGACACTCCTTTATTCGTCGTCTTGCTGGGTTTTTGCAGAAAAGGGGGCACGAACACCTCATGGCCAGACTCTCATCTCTAGGGTCCTTACGTTTTCATGGTGTAGGTGGCCGCACAATTGCGAAGGTTCGGAAGTTTGATTTACGCATAATTCGCCGGCTAAGTCCTGATATTATAGTCTTGCAGTTGGGGTCTAACGACTTAACCAAACTGCCGGCGCAAACCGTCGGTTCGGAGCTTGAAACTTTAGTGCGATATCTGCACGACGAGTTACATGTGAAAAGCATTGCAGTCTGCCAAGTTATTCGGCGGCACTCCCCTCAGTGTACTGCGTACAATATAAAAGTTACCAAACTTCATCTGTATCTTAGGGCTGTTCTCGAACCAATACCTTACTGCTTGTACTGGAAACACAGGGGTTTCTGGAACTCCCGGGAAAACATTTACTTGCCGAATGGAGTTCACTTAAATGATTTAGGCAACTTAAGGTTGTTTCGAAGTATCCGGGGTGCAGTCATTAAAGCCGTAGACCTTGCGGGCTTATAATTTCACGAACTTATGACTACTAAAGTGCATACTTATGTCGTTGTAATATATAGTGACGAGTGAGGCATTTTTCTCTTATAGTCTGACTAGTGCCACCTTTTACTTATGAGTTATCGGTGCCCGACACATGGCGTAATTAGTGTACTTAATTTTTGGCGGCTATCACGATAGTGTGCCCAGTGCACTCAGGCCATTATAGGACGTTAGTCCTCAATATGTCCATGCACCATATCCTCTATATTTTGTTTGTCGCTTGAGACAGGCCAGTCAGAATTTTTGCCTCAAGTCACGTGTTTCATTTTGTGATATAGTGATACCCGACTCATAATTTTTGCGCCCGTTGAACCTTGGTGCGCCTATCTCTATTATTTTGTGTCCATGTATCATATATCCACAATTTTTCCTCTATTGCATTCGATCGGTTGCCTACACCAAAATTTGGCCTTGTTTACTTACTTATGTTAGTCGCCTTAGTCATGCGGTACTGGTCATTAATGTTGTGCGGTTTATTGAAGTCATGCCTCCTAAGAGAAAATCAGCTAGACAGGCGGGTAGGTCAGCTGCCAAGACCACAAAACGAGCTACCCCACCCTCTGGTGCCTCGAGTGACCTGGCCGAGGTTTCAACAGCGCAACAAACAGCTGACCCTGTGGACATCGTGGACTTAACGAGCGTGGTCACATTGGCAGTGAAAGAGGCCCTGAGAGCTGTTGGAGTTGGGAAAACGACCCCATTATCCAGTCCCCCCACGGTTAACCCAAGTCCTGGGTCTGTTGATGCCTCCACAACACTGGACACCGCCACAGCTGCCGAGATAGCCAGCATTTCATCCCTGTCGGCGGGTATGTCAATATCAAATTCCAATGACAAACCTAGTGAAGTGAACTTCACGAGCGTAGCAATTGATTTGGAGGCGCGGGTGTCGGCTAAGCTCAAGGCAAAGATCTGGCCGATGAATACATTGATTTTGGGACGCTACTATCGTCTTTTCCCGACGATGATAGATTTACTCTCTCTTTTAACAATGACGGAAAATCGCCAAGTCTTTGCCTCGAGCCATCCAAACCTAAGCACAAGTTTTTATCCTTGGGGCAATGGCAGACGGCCTTTAACACCTTTGTGGCTGTTTATACAGTTAAATACCCGCTAAAGGTTGCGGCTTTGCTAAAATATTGTGACGTTGTCAGAGATATTGCTAATAAGTCGGGAAACTGGCGTTATTACGACCAGCAATTCCGCTATTTGCGTCAAACAAATCCAGAGAAATTTCCCTGGGACAGGGTAATGTGGGAACTTTGGAATCAGGCCATTCACGTAACATCAAAATCTCCACCGGATACTACACGGAATAAGAAACCCCAAACCCGGCCATTTCTGTCCTTTCCAAAAGGTGTGTGCTGGAAATTTCACTCCGGCGAATTCTGTGCCGGCTGTCGATTCAAGCACACGTGTTTTAAGTGCGGTGCCACGCATCCCGCAACTCAGTGTCATGCCAAGCCCAGGGTCCAGCATGCATCCTCCAGTGGAGAGGACAGAAACGGATCCGCCCCACTTAAATTGCGGTCCAACTCCAGTAAAGCCGCACAGGCTGGAACCGCTCCTTAGAGGGTATGATCCGGCCATAGCGACTTATCTCGTAAATGGCTTTCGTTTTGGTTTTTCTATTCGATATTTTGGGGATACATTCAACTTTCGCTCCACAAATCTAAAGAGTGCTTTTGACAACCCACGGGAAGTTACTGATAAGCTTAATAAGGAGGTATTGTCAGGACGAATAATTGGTCCTTTTGACACGCCCCCCTTTGAGAATTTTCGAATTTCACCTCTTGGACTGGTTCCTAAAAAAGCTCCTGGGGAATTCCGTCTCATACATCACTTGTCTTTTCCGGCAGGTTCTTCTGTAAATGACGGCATTCCTAGGGAGCTATCTTCTGTACATTACGCTACTATAGATGACGCGATTAAGAAAATCAGCTCATTAGGTGCTGGGTGTTTCCTTGCAAAAACTGACATTAAGTCGGCTTTTCGCATCATACCTCTCCACTCTCGAGAGTTTTACTTGCTCGGTTTAGAATGGGAGGGTAAGTTCTATTTTGATCGTTGCCTTCCAATGGGTTGTTCGTCTTCATGCAACATATTTGAGACCTTTAGCACGGCGCTCGAATGGATTGCCACAGCCAAATTACAGGCTTCCGCTGTCATTCATATTTTAGACGATTTTCTGTTTTTAGCACCTTAGGGATTTAGGGATTTAGATAACTTTATCAAATTGTGCAACGAGGTCGGCGTGCCTATCGCAGATGAGAAAACCGTCGGTCCGGCGACCTGTTTACAATTTGCAGGAATCACTCTTGACACAATTAACATGCACGCCCGTTTGCCGGAAGATAAGCTCGCACGTTGCGGGGGGTTGTTAACGGAATTCTATAACAAACGCAATGTAACCCTCAAGGAACTGCAGTCGCTTATAGGGTTATTGAATTTTGCGTGCTCGGTTATCCTTCCCGGTCGTGCCACTGGACGAAAAAATGGATTTACAAGGGTAAACAAACTACAGCAAAGGTGTAGCAAATACCACATTTGCACAATTTTGCTCAATTTTGCGAAAGTGCAAAGACTGATATTGCATCTTATTTGCTATCCGTAGCAATGCCGGTAAATGCCGCATTTGCACAGGATTTACATCTTTGTGCAAAGATAATGTGTAGTCATGAATTTAGGGATCATTTACCGATGGTTCAAATATGTACGCAAATGTGTTCGTTTGAACTATCTTTGCATACTGGGCAAACATGAGCACAAATCTCTTGTTTTGAGCAGTTTTGCACCATTTCTAAAAGTATGTAAACCTGTTATTTTCATAAAGTTTACACAACGTTGCAAATGTGAGCAAAGTATTAAATGTGAACAATGTTTGTTTGGGGTGGTAATGATGATCAAATGTTTATCAGCGAACTGGATTGTTTGTATAGCAAATGTTACCAAACTTTCGGCATTACACATGTATGCTCATGGAGCTAATGTTAGAAAAACCACAACTTTGACCAAATTTCCTAGGGGTTGCAAATTTGATCAAACTCTAAATTCGAGAAAGTTTGCTTGGAGCGGCAAATGTGGTTAAAATCCAAGTTTTAAAAGAGTTTGCTCGGGCAGCACATCTGATCAAACTCTTATTTTTGTACAGTTTTTTGCTGAGGTAGCAAGTATAACCAAAAGTCCAATTTTGCCTGGGCCGGCAAACGTCGTCAAATCTCTTAATATTGAACATGTTTGATCAGGTAGCAAATATAGTCAAAGTGGAAACTTTGCTAGGGTTAGCAAATGTCTTTAAACTCTTAAATTAGAGCATGTTTTGTTCAGGTAGCAAATAATATTCAACGTCCAAGGTTTGAATACGTTTCATTGGGTTCCAGTAAATGCCATAAGCCTTTCAATATTGAGCATGTTTCACCGGACAGCAAATAATTGCATTAAATAGTCTGAGTTCTTAACAAGTATATGTCTTCAGACTTTAACATTATTGAGGTGAATGCCATTAGTGACCAAGCATTGATTTCTGTTTAAATGAATAATTCCATAAACCGAAGTTAGCTCAGACATCTTTTAATTTTCTGAAAGCAGAACAAATAATTACAAACTACGGTGTACATACAGCTTTCCATATTTTTCCCAATTTCAGTATGTTAATATATATATACAAGTACGTATCAGGTCAATACTTATAGCCATCATTTCCTTTTTCCAAACAATAGTTATTTATGGAGACTTTTATTCATTAAAGCTATTATATTCCATGTCAAAATCTTCTTCAATCTAATTAGAACTCTAAAAAAGGCGTTTTTCTTAGTACAAATTAATATAATTATCACTTTATAAAGAAACAAAATTTATAATTCTGGTAGCATTTTAACCTTGGCCTCCATGAAAAGGGCTTATAATTTCCACCAATTTCTGATTTTTGTATGATGTAACACTGTGTAATTGCATATTAGAAAGATTTTATTTACATAAATAATAAAAGTAGTATTAAAAAGTCATTTTTCATCATTTTTAAAGCAAGGGAAATTGCATTCAAAGCAAATCATTTAAGAAAATCATTTTTGTGTATGTTTAAAGAATGGTCTGTTGCCCTGTTGTAAGGAAATTGTGGGTCATTAAACGAAATGACTGGCTGTAAGTATTCCAAAGCATTTCAACATAACCATTGTCACTGTTGTTGGTCCCAAAACAAGAACGTAAGTACTTAATTCTTAGAAACAGAACACTTTCAGAACATTTTCAGGCTGATTCTGCAGAAAACACCAGATGTGTATAAGAACTAAATCAGCCTGAACCCCCAAAACATGTGTTCTTTCATGTGGGTCTTTACTGTACCTAGCATTTATAAACAGAAATGGTTAATCTAGCGAGCCTACAAATATAACTACACTATGTATGCTGCCTCTCATTGCTTTTTCTCTTAGGTCATTTTTAAATTGTTTGCTTTCATGTAAATCCATACTGATGACAAAAATCAAGGGGCACCTAGATCCAATTATTTTTTGGGGGGGGTTCAGTTGATCTGGTGGGTCAGTTGCAAATACTCTCGTTGATATTTACTCACGAGGTGCCAGTCACCTGTTAAGCAAACATACTTCTGAAAAAAAAAGTCTTGTGATTTGGAAAACTATCATTGTAACCTGTTATCTTGTGCGTCACTTGGAAACAATAGCCAAAAGAGTGTAATAAACATTTTCATTACAGCATCAACCAGTAAGATTTCCTTGCCAACAGAATTCTTAAGGCTAATCTACATTCTCAGTATAGATTTTGGTGTGATTTAACACATATGCATCCTTGTTTTTTTTTATAAAACTGTTTTATAGGCTAAGATCAATAAAGGCAGTTATATTTGCAGAGCCACACATATCTGTAAGTATGACCTGTCATGAATGACAATGGAGTTTTTCAACAGCTTTGGAATCACTTTCATTTCCTTACAACAGAGCAAATTCAGGGGCATCATCTGGTTCCTCTCTCTCTGAGGGGGGAGCCATCTCTCCTCACTTTGGTCATTGAGGCACTTCTTTGAGACCGTCTCCGGTTTGCTTTCCGGCCCACCTTTAGAAATAAGTTGTTAAGTTCTAGGTTCCTCCAAGGTAGAGGCTTCCTACTTAGCACCTCTTTTTTCCTGGGTACATTCTCATCCTCAGAACTGTTTTCTTGATCTGAGTTGTCTTCAGAGACAGAATGTTCTGAAGACATATACTCTACACTTAAACAATCTTTAAATCTGCTCTTCTCCTCTTTTGGAATGGATGTAGATTCTAGAAGTGCCTTTTGTCTCTTTAGTCGTTTCTGTAACAAACAAAAATTATTTATGAGTGAGATCATCATTTACAATTACTTCAACAAAACTCAGCTGGCAGAAATTCAAACAAAAAAAAACCTAGCCAATAAATTTCACTGCTCATTACACATGCAGGAATTTGCATATAAAACTAAAATCTAAAACTATCAACAGATTCAACTTCCAATAGTGAATTCATTTAAGGCAATCTTGGGGGTACACTTGACCTGGTTTCACAGTAATGGCTTGAGAGAAACAATGAACCTTATTACACTGTATACTTACGGCATTCTTTCTGTTCCTAATTCGCTGCTCCTTTAGCACTTCTTTGTTCTTATTAGCTTGTTTGACTTTTTCCTGCCTCTTCTTAGTCTTAAAATGGGTCCTAATAGCAGCTGTCATTCAGGAAAACAGATAAAAATTTATTGACTGTTATCACCATAAGTGAAAACACCATTTCTTAAAAGAACCAATACTTGTAAAAAATATAAAAAAAATTACAGTCAATCTTAAATGCAATGTATTCATAACCAATTTAAGCTTCTGCTGCTCAATAAAGCTAGAACGTTTTTTCCATAAAAACATATACATGTTTGGTTCACATACATTTTCCCTAACATTAACTGTTTGCTGTGAATTGCTTGCACTATACCAGTCAATTCGGCTGATAACAAGCAAGAAAAAAAATACAGCTTTGAAACTTGTTAAAGGATATTTACACACCACCATGACAACAGAAAGACTGTTAGGTTAGGCTACCATGAACATTCATTACAAAAAGCCCATTGACTATGATGCTGTGACTAGTTCATTTTTTGCGGAAAGATACCAAAGAATGCTTCTTGTTGATCCCGAGTTTGACGAAACACCTTGCCCTTTCATCAAACCCCTTATGCTAAAACCCTGGATTCGCCCCTTAAGACTCAAGGTTCAAGTTGGACAAAGATTCATGTCATTTTCCACCATATTAATACATATGATGTACAGTTACTACATCCTACAGAGCCAAATCTGAGAAGTTACACCCCAGGAATACACTTACCCCTTATGAGGGATACTGGCACAGAAATGTCTGTGCTTCGCACTCCATCTATATATAGCTGCATGTACAACCTGGTTATCTCTGATTAAAGCTAAAATTCAATAGAACAAATTGTGTTAGAACTGTGGCTAAGCGTGGTATTTTTATTCAAAGAGGATTGTTTTTGTGCACAAGATCCCAATTTAAGGTAATCCCATATTATTTCCATAATGAAAGGGTGCATATGAGAAAGGCATGTGGCTCGTAATAAGCAATATCAAATTAAGAGTTTGTACTCTTCTTTTAAAAATAGTAATAGAAGTTTGCTTTTTGCTAAAAACCATTGTACTTTGTTTGATACGGTTTATGAGCTCCAACAACAACAACACAAAACTCAAAACAAACACTGCATAATGTAAACTGGCAACACGATATAAAAAAAAAACAAACAGAAATAAAAACGATAAGAACGTAAACTTACTCGTGCGAAAGATCCTATTTAACATCTTCCCCATCCTCATTAGTCAGCGAACAATAGATGTCCCTCACATGAGCCTTATAAAAAATGATTTAACAACGAAACAGTCAGGGAAACAGATAAAAATTTCCAACAGACGACGAAGCAGGACCTTGCTTTTTTTTCGGCCTAGTCTGGGTAGTGTAAAGGACATGCCTTGACCTGGAGGGCTTGTGCTTTGCCATAGCAGACATAAAGGAGAAATCAGATGGTTACAATGAGAAAAAATATCGAGAAAATATGGCGAGTTGCACTAAGCTTGCTGAAACCGTTCGCTCGAAGTAACCGCGCCTAAAATTCAAACGACCTTCAGTCACAAGAATCTAGTAAAATGTTAACCACTACGAAAGATGTACGACGTTCCATTGGTCCTTCACAGCATAGGCGGGAATAGGATCCAAAGGGCAGAAATCACGAGGTCGGCGAGCGAAATCTTCGGATAACGAACGGTAATGTATCGGAGACGAACGCGCCATGTGATCGGATTACACATTTAACTAGAAATACGACTCCCGCAAAACCTCGCGAAGCTAGTTTGTAAAGGACTCCTAATGGTTTTTCCTATGAGGTATAAAACCCCAATTTACGTATTTACTTATTATTATATTATTTTTACTTTTTGTACTTTCTCATTTTTTGCAATTATCATGATTATTATTATCGTATTATTATCATTATCATTTTTAATATTATTACTGGTATTGATATTATTATTAGTATTGTTATTTTTGTGGTTACTCCGTCCTACGGAGTACCACTTTGTCATGGCGCTATGCGAGTCCGTCCGTAACAATAGAATGTGACGTCACAATAGGATGACGTGTCTGGCTTAAGGCCAAGGTCGGTGCGTTCAAATAAATGCATTTGTATGTCCTTTTAGATCGTTATTTCTTAAAAACTTAATCGATTAAGGAAATCCTATTTCAGGTTTCTTCTGCCGGGTAATTGAAGAGAAAAATTATTTTTCAGATTTTTACAGACACGTGAAAACAGTTCTGAAACCAAGAGATATTATATAAAAGATATTACAAAAGTCTGGCATAATCCCTACTTTTAGTAGGTAATCTAATAAAGATTCAATATATTAAATTATACCCGAGAATTTATTTCTTGAATTTTAGAGTTTAGAAAACAACAGAACGACGAACGCGAATAAAAAAAACATCGACATTCACTTCTACAAAAATTTGAAACGCATAATATGAATCAGGGTTCAAAATAAAATTCCGGATCTGGCCTAAATTTGTCGGCTTTTTATTTTCAAGGCTCATATTTTACCGGCTGTCAATACTAGTAATGTTCTCACACTTTCCGCGACTACCTGTTGCCTAGCACGTGACCAAAATCTTCCTGAATGAAATTTCGCTTTCTTCCGTGGGAAACCTTGGGATCGTAAACTGATTAAAACAAGATTTCGCAAATATCCCATGCTTTGGACTGCTGATAAAATTTAAGTACGAAAATATTTTCACTTTAATTAACGTGTTTCGCTGCGACAGTTCACTTCCAAACAAATTATGTGAACTATGCAACTTTGTCTAGACAAACTGTCGCGCTTCTTCACTCACAAGCACGGAAATCCGTGTTATCAAGCAATATGAATATAAAGATGCTTAATTTTTCCACTGAACATTCGAAACATAAAAGAAAATAAGATCTGCATGCATTGCATATAGCCAATGTTCACCTGACTCTTGATGTTAAAGTAGTACCTGTATTTTTTCACTATGAAAAGGGCTTTTAAAAAACGAGTTTCCATTTATCCTTAACATTTTGGAGTAACCACACGCACTCACTGAGTGCCTTTAATTTATGTTTAACATAATATACTGTTATTGGGTTGGGGTGTATGTCCTAATCTGGGAAAAGGTATTGTTCCTCTACAACTACATGCAATTCTGTTTTTCTTGTGAATAGGGTTTGTATCATAGGAAGTAAAAATTACTTAACTCTGAACAATACCATTTCTTCTTTTAAGCTTAGAATCTAGTCATGGTTGCCACAGCCATAAGATCTTTAAATTTCCTGACTTTTCCCTGACAAATGTAAAATTTCCCTTACCAACTAAATTAGAAAAGTCACAAATTAGTCCTGGTGGTGACCTCCAACCTCCTCTCACAACCAACCTCTCCACCCATTTATTTAATATGCTTTCAGAAAGTCACATACAGTGTACGTGGATTGATAGTTTCTTATGATAACCAATTCATGGAAAAAGGATTGATTTTTTTGGAAACCCAAAATCAGCTTGTCATTTAATTCTACCAATCCAACACATTTCATGTCACATTCTTGACCACACCAAACCAAAGCTGAATTGGCAAGAAATAAATTAGTAGTATTAAATTTCACTTTTCCCTGACTTGATTTGAAATTCCTTTACTTTTCACTGACCTTGAAGAATTTTTTCCCTTACCATTTTCTGACCTGTGGCAATCATGCCAGTGCAGTCATTTGTCCATACAGTTAGTGTGGAAAATCATGATTGAAAGCATAGGGCATTTAGGAAACTTCAAAGACTTGTTATTACATACAGCACCCTTGCAATGAATACATAAAACAGCAAACAGAAAAACAGCTAAAACTTTTAGCATTTCAAACTTTAGTTTCTCCCTTGTAGAGTTTTTCCAATGTAAAAGGTCAACTGCATATTGTGGTTGTTATTAAATATTTGTATTTGACATCATTAAAATGAATTAAACAGCATTAAGGAAAAAGGTTAAGATGCTGTCTAATTTTGCAAATTAGGGCTTAAATTAACTTTTCATTTGTGGGAAAAGGGTGGGTGCTAAGAGAGTAATTCCCAGGAATGCATGGAACTCAAAGGTAAAAACCCATTTTGAAATGGCTATGGAACTTGTCTGTCCCAACGAAACTTTTTAATTACGTAATACATATATGTAGCAAAGAAATAGAGCAAAGAGAAATACTACTCAGAAGTCCGTAACGACATCTGCTTTATTTACAAATAATTGCATTGAACAGTGATAATATTGCAGAACCGGTAACTTATTGTTTGGTATCTATTCTGTTGAAAATGCTGAACATAACTGCTACATCAAACAAATCTACAATATATTTTCACTGTTGCAATGATATCAGATCACATAATTATAAATAATTGCTATCACAACTGCAATCTCTGTATTGGGAATTTCTTTCAAATGGAAGGCAAACGTTTCACTACGAAAAATACCTACTTGCATTCTCATTGCAGTATTAATACTACGTGACTGTCATCTTTCATTTCTTTGCGGTTGGTTTCTGTTTCCCCTTTCCTGGCACTTTTTTCACGACGATATGGTAATCTGTTTTGTCGTTCGTCTTCTGATTCTGGCTCCTACTCCGTGTACCGGCACAGATGACGTAAAACAAAGCCAGACAATAACAAACATGTTACTGAATAATTTTACACACAATGATGAAACAATGCGCTACGTCATCTGTGCCGGTACACGGAGTGATTCTGTCTACATGCTGGAAGTCGTTCCTACTCGGTTTCCGTTCTAAGTCATTTTGCTAAATTTTGTTCGCCAATTTCGTTATGTAATCGCTTGCTCATGTCCTGTATACCTAAAACGAGTCTTTGTTTCTATCCATAACAAATTCAATATCCAATCTAACTTGATGGTAACTTGATGGTATTCCTGGTCCTTTTCCTTGCTGATTCCTTTGTTTTTTTTGAGCGAGCAGTTCTTGTCTTAGCTGCGATGTCTCTTGTTATCGTCCCTACCGTCGTTTCTCAATCTCTGCTTTGAGTCGCCGCTTCCCGTGTGCATTTGTTGCGGCATTCAAACTTACTCGACGACGATCTCTCACCATTCTTTCTTGTATATGTCGGAGATCTTCTTGCTGGGATGTACTTCCAAGACGAGTGAAATCGGTTTCCACAAAATTCGCATTATTTTCAAAACATCATTCAAGGAATTCGTAATGTCGGAATTTCACATGGAGTAATGTTGCCAGGTAACCTGGCCTGCGAACGGACACCTTTAAAATATAGATATATATAAACATATATATAAATATATATATATATATACATATATAAAAACTCTCGGCTCGATTTACTCGGGCTTGCGAGCCACGTGGTCTGACCGGAACCGACACGATTAGTAACCTCGCTTCGCGAGGAATTACTTGCTTTATTGTAAATTTTGGTGAACTGAAATTAAAATGATGTGTTAATATCCTATATTCCTTTGGTCTTGTTGTGTATTTATCTAATATTGGGGCTGAGTTTTGGTTAATGCTAGTCACTTCAGTAGACGAAAGTTTCGTTTATTATCAATGTCCTTTTTAAACTTTTGTTAAAAAGTGTTATGTTTTGGCAGTCCAAAGGTCGCACTTTGATGTGGGTACATTGTGTCCCATACACTACGTACCTATCTTACTTTGGCGCTGTTTTGTTACATTTCGGCGGGAATATGTTGTCGTGTTTCGATCATGGAAGACGAACAGAAGAAACGAACCCCGTTTAAATGGAGAGAGAATATCGCTACCTAGCGTCGTCGCATGAGAAATCAAGCCAAGAAAAGGAAACGACTTCAAAGAAGAAAAGAAAATGATAAATGTAAGTTTACGGCAAATGCAGTCATCGAGGGTCTCACCGACCGATTGCGGATGGAAACTAAGCAACGTGAACGACTGCTTTTTCTTGCGCGGAAGTATTATTTAAGGTGGAAGGAAAACAAAGACTTGTTGCTCAGAAGGAGTGGCGGAAACCAACCAAGCGCCTCCAGATTTGGGACGCAGGCAAAGGTAAGCAAATAAAATTAATCGTGTGGGCGGACTAATTGCGAGCGATGCAACTCGTGTAACTTTTGTAACTTCGATGCGTGTAACTTTTGGCAAGATTTCCTCACAGGTTCCTACTTCATTATGCATGCAGTAGTTGAATTGTCTTGGAAAAGGCGCGTGCAAACATTTCTGAGAACGAAACTGTACGGCTACAGCATGCATATTGAAGTAGGGACCTGTGCGGAAATCTTACCCAATCCGATGAGGAAACGAATATAATATATACTAGAAATACGACTCCCGCAAAACCTCGCGAAGCTAGTTTTTAAAGAACTCGTAATGTTTTTTCCTGAGGAATAAAACGCCAATTTATGTATCTACTTATTATTATATTATTAACACTTTTGTATTTTCTCATTTCTTGTATTTATTCTGATTATTATTATTGTATGATAATTATTATTATTATTATTATTATTTTATGTTTAACATAATATACTGTTATGGGGTGGGGGTGTATGTCCTAATCTGGGAAAAGGTTCCTCTGCTATTACAAGCACTACAGTTTTCTTCCGCATAGGGTTTGTATCAGAGGTGGTAAAAATTACTGAACTCTGCAATACCATTTCTTCTTTTAGGCTTAGAATCTAGTAATGGTTGCCATAGCCAAAGGATCTCGAAATTCCCTTACTTTTCCCTGAAAAATGTAAAATTCCCCTTACGAACTAAATTTGAAAAATCACAAATTAATCCTGGTAATGGGCTCCAACCTCCCCTCGTCAGCCAACCTCTTCACCCATTTATTTAATATGCTTTCAGGAAGTGACATGCAGTGTACATGGATTTATAGTTTCTTAAGATAAGAAAGTCATGGAAAAAGGATTCATTTTCTTGGATACCCAAAATCAGTTTCTACCAATCCAATACATTTCCTGTCACATTCTTCGTTACAGCAAACCATTGCTGAATTGGCAAAAATTTACTCAGTACTGTTAAATTTCACTTTTCCCTGACTTCTCTCAAATACTTAAGCTTTTCCTGATTATTTGAAATTCCCCAACTTTTCACTGACCCTGAAGAATTTTTTTCCCTTACCATTTTCTCACCTGTTGCAATCATGCTACTACAGTCATTCTTCCCTACAGTTAGTGTGGAAAGTCATGATTGAAAGCATAGGGAATTTAGGAAACTTCAAAAACTTGTTACTACATACAGCACCATTGCAATGAATATATAAGAAAGATGGCTAAAAATTTTGGCATTACAAACTTTAGTTTCTCCCTTATAGAGTTTTTCCAATGAAAAAGGTCAACTGTATATTGTGGTTGTTATTAAATATTTGTATTTGACATCAAAAATGAATTACACAGCATTAAGGAAAAAGGTTAACTAAGATGTTATGCCTAATTTTGCAACGTAGGGCTTAAATTAACTTTTCATGTGTGGGAAAATGGTGGTGGCTAAGAGAGTTTAATTCCCAGGGATACATGGAACTCAAAGGTAAAAATCCATTTTGAAATAGCTATGGAACTTGTCTGTCCCAACGAAACCTTTGAATTACTCAGTACATATATTTAGCAAAGAAATATAGCAAAGAGAAATACTACTCGGAAGTCAGTAATAACATCTGCTTTATTTACAAATAATTGCATTGATCACTAATAATATTGAAGAACCAGTCGCGTATTGTGCTTCTTTTCTGTTGAAAATGCTGAACATAACTGCTACATCAAACAAATCTATATATTTTCACTGTTGCAATGATAGCAGATCACATAATTATAAATAATTGCTATTTCAACTGCAACCTCTGTATTGGGAATTTCTTTAGGCAACACAAGTTAAATGCAATGGATTTAATTTCACAGTATTATCAAAGAAATTTTGAATTACTGGTTATTTTTAGTGGGTTAAGTGATTTTTTTTTTACCTTTGTTTCAGATTTTTTCCTTGATTGGCACAGATGTGAATGTAATGTCCAATGTTCCTGAGATTGAGTGGCATCAATTGAACTCTTTAAAAGAAATGCAATACAGGATCAACTTGGGGAAGGTGTTTTTGGTCGGTGCGTTAAGAAATATTACAAGGGCATTCCAGTGGCTGTCAAACTGAGTATTAAATAATTTGTCCTCTGCACAAGATGTCAGAAATGAAGCTTATACTATGGCACAAAGCTCCTGTAATAAGTCAACCAGCTCCGTAAATTATAACAAGACTTTATTCAAACGCCAACATGGCTGCTTGCATGGCGAGAGACAAATCAAAGGATCATGGGAAAAGTCCAAAAGCATGATGGGACATGCTTACACGCTTTCTTCTTCAAACAGGAACTCAAAAGAAACAATGTAAAAAGCTAATACATAACAAATAAAGAATAAACTTATAATGTCAGTGTTCTCTTCAGTCCAGTCCCATTCTCAGCTACAAAGGTGGGTATTCTGATCCTGTGACAAGAAAGGTGAAGTGCAATAAGTTTGATGTCCAGCATAATTTAGTCAGAGTATCTGGCAGGACGTCGAGTAATTCGACCACTGCGCGTTATATTTGGAGGCTTAGGTAAACTGGGCGATGAAATGGTAGGAGATGTCTGTGAGGGTGTGTGGGGACTGAGTGGAGGTAGGGACGCTGCTGGTGAAATGTCATCAGCTGAAGGCGACGGAGAGGTTACAGGGGCTGGAGATAGCGTTGACGAGGAGCCCTCTGAAGGCCTTGATGGTGTTGGAGACAGACTTGCTGAAAACTTTGGAGTCGAAGATGGAGGTGCTGAGGGTGGTAATGAACTAGAGAACAGTTTGTCAGGGAGAGTCGACACAGATTGGTCCTGAGGCGGGGAGTCACCTGTATGCTGCGGTGGTGCAAGCTGAATTTGGACACGGTTTCTTCTGATTTGACTGTTGCCTGTGCCAATGAGGTACGACCGAGGACCAGCTGAACCAACCACTTTTCCACGGACCCAGGATTTAGCTGACGAAGTGGGTGGTGGTTTTGCATAAACATAACTTCCTGGGGGAAGATTAGGGAGAGGGGCCCTTGCATGTTTGTCATACGAGTTTTTCTGCTGCAGTTTACGATGGACATGATCAGCTACCACGGTGTCACGTGGAGGAGTAAAAGGCTCCAATGAAGCTGGAAGCTGAGGCAGATCGCTGCGAAGTGTACGTCCAAACAGGCGCTGAGCAGGCGAATAGGTGTGTCCGGCAGGTGGAGTGTTACGGACAGACAATAGGGCTAAGTCCACATCCTCTGCTGTGAGAAGAATGTGCTTGGCTGATTTGACAGCAGCTTCTGCTCGTCCATTTGACTGGGACCAGTATGGGGAAGATGTGATATGATTAAATTGGTACTTCTTAACAAATGTTTGAAATAAATCCGAAGTGTATTGAGTACCATTGTCTGTGATGAGAGTGTGGGGAATCCCGTGTCGACTAAAATGTTGCTTTGTAGCCTGAATGACTGCTGAAGACTGAATGTTTGGAAGCTGATCAATTTCATAGAAGTCACTGTAATGGTCAACCGTAACTAGATAAGCCTGACCATTGAGTGCAAACAAGTCCTGGGAAACTAGTTGCCATGGTAGAGTTGGTACTGGGTATGGTTGGAGTGGCTCCCGTGGATGCTGACGAGCATGCTGGGCACAAATACCGCAAGATTGACACATGTCCGTAATTTGACTGTTAAGGCCTGGCCAGAACAGACAGCTGCGAGCGTGACGAAGAGTAAACTCAGGGCCCCGGTGAGCGGCATGGAGTTTGTGTAAGAGACTATCACGAAGCGAAGAGGGAATGATGACACGATTCTGCTTGAAGAGCAATCCATCATGAACAGTGATTTCATGACGTACAGACCAGTACGGTCGTGCTAACTGTGGAACAGCAGCTTTGTCGTTGGGCCATCCTTTGGTGGTAAGAGTCTGGAGGATGATCTGCTCAGGATCTGTGCTCGCTGTTGTTCTGATGTCTTGGAGAGTGTTGTCTTGGAAACTAGAGAGATCAGGATTATTGGATTCAAACTCGACTCGGTACACCTGCTGATCTTGAAGTTGCTGATGAGAGGTGATGGGAAGAGGAGCTCGAGATAGAGTGTCAGCAATGTGAAGAGAAGAACCTTTGCGATATTCAACATGGAATGTGTATCGCTGGAGAGCCAGCATCATGCTCTGTAGACGACGTGGAGCTGAAGCTAGGGGACGTTTGAAAATAGTCTCCAGGGATTGATGATCACTGTGAACAGTCACATCGGACTTTCCAAAAAAAAGTTGATCAAATTTGTGGAAGGCGTGAACGATAGCAAGAGTCTCTTTCTCAATTTGAGCATATCGCTGTTCAGTTGGTGTGAGCGAACTGGAGCAGTAGGCCACTGGTTGCCACTGTATGTTGGAAGAGTCGATGGGGTTTGTGGCAGGTTGGAGCAGCGCAGCGCCCAGGCCATATTCAGAAGCATCCACTTGGAGTACAACAGGAGCCTTAACATCAAAGTAGCGAAGACAAGGGGCTTTGGAAACTAGTTCCTTAGCCTGTATGAGAGCTTTGCTATGTTGTTCGGACCAGAGAAAATCTTGCTTGATGTGGGTGAGGTCACGAAGGGGACGGACTACTCCACTAAGGTTCGGGCAAAATTTGGACAGGTAAGTGATTGTCCCCAGAAAGCGACGGGTGGCTGCCTTATCTTGAGGTTTAGGCATGTCAAGAACAGCAGTGACTATCTCTGTGCTGGGTCTGAGTCCCTCTGGAGTAAGGATGTGACCCATGAATGGGGCAGTTGACGTTTTGAACTTGATCTTGTCCGGGTTGAGTTTGAGGTTATGCTGAGAGAGACGACTCAGTAAGTTTAAGACAGTGGCATCATGGTTTCGGCTGGCGTCTGTCAGGGATTCACCGCAACCTATGACAATAATGTCATCGGCAATGTTCACAACCCCATCTATTCCACAGAGGATATCATGAAGGCGGCGTTGAAATTCCTCTGGAGCTGCACTGACGCCAAAGGGGAGACGTGTCCAGCGGTACCGGCCCCATGGCGTGTGCATGGTGGTTAGCATGGACGACTCCTTTGTCAACTCAATTGTTTGGAAGGCATCCTTGATGTCAAATACTGAGAAAATCTTTGCTTGGTTGAAGCGGTGAATGTTTTCCTCAAGGGTAGGTATGGGGTAAACAGGTCTGATGATTGTCTTGTTGATAGTTTGTTAGGGGTCCAAACAAATACGGACTTTAGCAGGTTTAGTAGCAGTTGCTGGACGCTCCCGAACCACCATGTTAGAGATCCAGGGGGTGGGTTCATTTACTCGAACCAGCTGACCAGTTTGGATGAGCTTATCAAGTGCTTCCTTGATGACAGGTAGCTTGGGCGCAGCATAGCGGTGAGGGGCCGCTTGGATAGGCTTCACTTCAGGATTAAGGGTGAGGGAGAAGGGTTCACTCAGTTTGCCTAAGCCTTCAAATAATTCTGGATGTGTGAGTTTAATGTAATCTAAGGTTAACTCACCAAGAGGTGGTGGGGACGATGGGGTAGTCTCCAATTGGTTGACGGTGTCCACATCATAGTTAATAATTCCCATGCGGGTGCTGTCGGCCAGGCCCAAGAGAGGAGCAAAGTAGTGCTCCGCATTGATGATCTGGACTACAATCTCATAGGATTTTCCACGGCGAGTGCACTGCAGTGTAGTTTGCCCGGTGGTTGGAATGACTGCTTTTGAGTAGTCCAGGAGACGAACGGAAGATGGGTTCACTGACACTGGAGGAAGCTTGTTAAGGTCTGTGATATGTATGGTGTTACAGGAGCAGCCTGAATCAACTTGAAATCTGAGTCGCTTGATGGGTGGTGAGGTAGATGCAAGAGGACTGACGTCAAGGTCAACAAAGATGCCTTTCGGTGACGATGACACTTGACAGACGTCATGCGTGATGAAATAGGCGGGTTGATGAAGATCGGTGTGGGTAACCTGTTCCATATCCGATACAACTTTTGCAGAAGAAGCCCTGCACACCTGTTGCCAATGCCCACGTTTTCCACAGGCATGACATGTATCATTTGAAGCAGGGCAGGCACGGCGAGTGTACGTCCACACCGAATGCAAGTTTTGGATTTAGTTTGTGAAATGGCAGGAGGGATTGGACGACGCGGGGGACGAGAAGGCCCTTTTGGTCTGTCTTCAGTGGGTGTGACTTTGTTAGCTGCTTCTTCAAGATGTTGCTGAGTGATGGCAGAGTCAGTTTGAATGCTGGCCTCAAAATCACGCGCTTTGGAGATGACTTGAGCAAAAGTGAGGGATGTTAAGTCTTCATGAGAGATTATGTCACTGCGAAAACGTCGAAATGAATCATTTAAGCCAATGACAAAAATGTCCCTTTGCAATCTGTCATCAACTGCAGTTGGAAAATTACACTTCTGGTATTCTAAACGCACGAGAGTGTGCCACGCTTGAATCGACATACCTGGCTCTTGTTTCAGCTTTCGAAGAAAATGGTGTGTGCTTTGAATTATTGGTTCCCCACCAAGGTAATGTTGTGAAAGCTTGGCGAGCCACTGAGCAGGATTTTGTTTTTCTTCTTCTGATATTTGAGCGTCGATGGTGGTAGTTAAGACGTCCCATTCCGCTTGGAGAAATGCGCGACGGAGGGCGGCCATAGCTTTCGGACGTTTGGCTGTTATCCAGTAGTCCTCACTGTCGATGGGTTTAGCCGGATTTATGTAGTCTTCCATAATGCAGAAGTCTCGAAAGTTCGCCACAAAAAATTTGAAAGCACGGCGGCGATCCAGTGAGCTGGCATCGAAGATCGGTCGATCTTTGCCCATTGTGCAACAGAGTCTGATCTGTGAGTGAAAAGAGAGAGAAACGTGGAGAGAAGACAAGCAATCGAGAAAATCACTCGAGTCACGTGAGTTGAGAGCGAGACGGCGACCTTGTAATCTTGTCCAGGAGAGGCGAGTCGGGACAGCGAACGAAGGAGCGGGTTACAACACTCCTGACACCATGTAATAAGTCAACAAGCTCCGTAAATTATAACAAGACTTTATTCACACGCCAACATGGCTGCTTGCATGGCGAGAGACAAATCAAAGGATCATGGGAAAAGTCCAAAAGCATGATGGGACATGCTTACACTCCCATCCATCAATACCCCATCTGTTTGGGGTAAATGTGACAAAAAAACCTTACTTCATTGTGTCATATTTTTATCATCTTCACAATTCTTCTTGTACTTTGTACCGTGCCCTCCAGAGTAAATCGATGTCCCTTTCACAGCAAGCTGCGGAGAACATTTTACTGAAATTGTGTAAAGCAATAGAACATTTGCACTCAAAAAGATTTCTCCACAGAGATATAAAGAGTGACAACATTATTCTTACAGAGGTAAACAATATGTACCATCCAATGCTGATTGATTTTGGAAAGGTTATTCGGCTATCAGATGCCCCTTCAAAACAGAAGTCGATGACTGCACAGAAACAAGAAGAGTACAGAAAACGACATCGCCATATAGCACCAGAAATAGTTCTTGGTCAGCCACCATCTTTTGCCTCAGATATGTTTTCACTCGGGTTGGTCATGGAAGATGTTAGTGGCAAAGTGAAAATGGGAAGTAACTTTGTGGCTGGACAAAGAAAATGCCTGCAACCAAATCCAAAGTTAAGATGTACTATTTCATATCTTCTATCAGTGCTCAAACCAAATCATAAATCATGATTTTTTTTTAAATATCCTATTCCTATTTAACAACAAACACCAAAACGTTTATCTCACTATGTGAATATACCTATTCGTAATAAATCTTGTACTAGAAAAAGGTCATATTTTCATTCATTTGATGTCCAGCAAGTATTGGCGATTTTACAGAAACAAGTTCTTAGAACAAGTTAGTGTTAAGCCTTAGTGGTCTTAACAGTTTAGCTTCAGTTGAAGAAATGCACTAAGTTTATCTTGTTGTGTTAAGGCTGACATAAATTCTCTTCAATTTGTTTGAGCTGTTTAGAAATTTAAAGACAAATCATATTGAACTCAAAATCAGGGTTGTAAAGAGCAGCAAACAAATCATGTCTGTGCTGACTTTTCACAAACTTTATGAAATACAAAGCAATTTCACCATGTTTTGTTGTAGTATTGGCTGTTGGGCTTTCAAAATGTGGTCATCTTTAGGTGGTCAGTGAAAACTACAAAAGATACTAGTAAAAATAAAATTGTCAGTTCAGTTTGAATTGCATTTGTTGGATAAATGACCATGAGGAAATTATGTAAAAGTGAATAATCACAACCCTGAGTTTGAAATCCACAAGACTTTTTATTTTGGAGCAAATTTAATGTATTGTGGGTGGCCTTGCTACTTACATGGTAGCTTTTCAGTATGATGTACAAAAAATACAGTCAGTGATCTGACTACTGGACCTTTGTCCAGTAGAGTTGTTGTAGTGTATTTACTTTATAGCGGGGCTCTCGCGCGCGAAGCGCGCGTGGAGCAGAGCCCCATACTCATGGAATATGGTCAACCTCTTTTCTTTTGGTTGTCACGTGACTGACCGAGCGTACGTACGTACGTACGTCCGTACGCGTCTACAGATTGTACGGGTAGGGTAGGGGAGACTATCAAACGGAAGGGAGGGGTATCTCAGGCGTGTCTTGGCAAATCCACATCTTTTATATTGGACATTCACAATATGGTCAATTGACAGCTGTCAAAACGGGATAGCCACTGACCAGCATCACATGACCATATTGTGGGCTCATGTGTCAACTCATCGAGGTGACGTGATTTATTTGGAAGCTGTTCTGGTAGCCCGCAAATTTTTGGCGGGAAATTGCGTTGACGACTGAAAAAGAAATTTTCAGTTCATTGTCTTTTTGAGACACAATATTACTACTCTACACTGTTAAAGTTTTACTAAAGGATAAACGAAACAATTTCTATTGCTATGTCAACAAACAATAGCAGAGAAAATATAATTTGCAGAACACAGGGTTCAGGTGAAGAGCAACGGGAAAGAGAGCAAGAATTAACTGAGGAAGAATGAGCGAAGTAGATCGCCAAAGAAGGCGCGCTCGGGAAAGAGAAAGGAGACGAAATTATAGCGAAGAACGCCGACAAGCAGAAAGAGTCCGGGCTCGAGAAAATAGACAAAATGTTAACGAAGAACGCCGAGAAGCGGAAAGATTCCGTGCTGTGGAAAACAGACAAAATTGTAGCGAAGAATGCCGAGAAGCGGAAAGACTTCGTGCTGTGGAAAACAGACAAAATTTTAGCGAAGAAAGCCGAGAAGCGGAAAGACTCCGTGCTGTGGAAAACAGACAAAATTGTAGCGAAGAAAGCCGAGAAGTGGAAAGACTCCGTGCTATGGACCACAAATTTGCATAAGTTTTGTTTGCATAATATTTGCTCACTGATGCGTGACTCAGCACTCGCACTTTCCACTTTCCCTTAAACTTGACACTTGACTTGGAAAACCGACTTCTAAACAAACCTTCAGAAAAATGATCTTCTGAATGCACTACTTTTGAATGAGAAGCGAACTGATGAAAGATTTCAAATTTTTATGTCCTTTAATCATATAAACATCTGCCCTGTCGACGGCTAAGAAATACTCCCGCGGGAATTTTCTCTTGGCGGCAAATTGCAGAATGTAGCGCTTTCACTGGCAGCTTTTCGCGTTGTCGACGTTGTCATTTAGTGTGTCGATTGAGAACTTTGGTTTCAATGCCGTTGTTTTCGTAAAAAATGTTCTTCTAAATTGTAAAATGTCTCAAATGTATGTTAGTCATTCACGTGTTGCGTAGGTCTACTTATAGTTCAGACTTTTACGGTTATTTATTTCTTTTGTTTAAGTAACTACAGCTGATTGTAGTGAATAAATGAAGGCAGTAATTTTTTAAACTTACAATGTAATTAAGAAAAGAATAATTAATAATTATTTTTTCATTCTCGTGAAAAATGTTTTTCGGGCTGGTAGATGTTGGTTACAGCTTGCCCGAAGGACAATCTGTAAAATTAATTTTCTTTGCACCCTGCTTGGAGTAAACATTTATTTTACCGAGGTGTTCGTTTTAACACGAAAATGACAAGAGTTGTGTCCTGCATTTCCCAGTAGCGTGTACAAATCTTTTAAATACATTTACGCAAATAGAATGGTTAATTTCATCAGGAATAGAATTCAGTACATTGATAATTTGTGTTTTTTGTAGAATATACTCCATGACTTTGAGGTAGAAAGACCGTACTTATGGCAGACGAAAGTTTAGACAAAAATCAAAGCAAGTTAACCGACCTCGACACTTAACTATAGTTAAAAACGTTTGTGAATTCCTTCGCAATATTTTAGAATGCTTTTACAGTTTAAAGTGAAATGAAAGTACTAACGGGAGCCCCGCTTTTAGGCTTGGCTAAACTCTATATATTATTTTAAGGGGGAAGTAGTGTGGGCCCTCGATCTTTACGGTATAGAACAGCCACTTTGTCATTTTGAATTTTTAGTTTTAGTACTTGGACATCTTTGCCCATTGTATGACTCTAGGCTTTATTATTATTATCAAATGACAGAAGAGGAATGCTACACATTCCCAGGTTGTGTACCATTGAGTCACTTCGACGTGGTTATGTGATTTAGAATTATTGGACCCAGAAAAAGACTGGGGCCCAGTTGTTTCGAAGACCAATTAGCACTAACCCAGGGTTAGATTATAACCCTGGTTTCGTTTTCCTTTTAATCAAAAGCATTTTGTCAGCTAATTTTCTCTTTTCTTTTTAATGTATCCAATCACCAAATTGTAGACTACAGGAATTCAACTGAATTTTTTTTTTGACTTTCATATCTGAATTCATATTTCGTACTAACCTTGGGTTATCTTAACCCAGCTTTGAGCAACCCAGCCCAGAAGGATAAATGCTGCATGTTAATTTGTTTCACCGCCTTAGTTTTTTTCTTTATACCTCTAAACATGGTTCCAAGGCCAACACAGAGCTCCTGTAACCCAATAAGAGTCTTCACTTTTTATGGGGCGGGGAGGGGGGGGGGGTTATTGAGTGAGATTTGACCATTTGATTGGTAGCTCCTGTAGGATATGAAGACCCTCTGTTTGTCAGAATTTTTTGGGAAGCCGCCCACCCCACTCTCCTTGTATTCCAAGGTCAAATAACCAGGATTCAGGTGAATTTTAGCCAGCAAAAATACTATGACTACTTTGGATTGAATGGGTAGTACTTAATGAACAGTAAAACTCAAAATCAGCATTAAAATCAGTGAAACTCAAACTCAGGGTTGCAAACAACAGAGTAAGAAAAACTAGCCTTTCATAAATTTGTTGGCTCAGTTAATGTTCAAACAAAATTGTGAGCAGTTTCACCACATTTTGTTGTAGTATTGGCTGTTGGGCTTTCAAAATGTGGTCATTTTTAGGAAGCCCGCCATCGAGATGTGGTCATCTCTAGGTGGGCAGTCAAAACTACAGCAAATACCTAAAATTGTCGGTTTTAATTTGAATTAAGGTTGGATAAATGCCCATGAGGAAATTATGTACAAGTGAATAATCACAACCCTGAGTTTGAAATCCAAAAAGGTTTTTTTTTTCGGAGGTATGCACAATTCTCCAAATCACTTTGTGCAACACCCACCACCCTCTCCCACTCAAAAAACGTCCTTGATTAAAGATTTGGTTACGAGTTGTTACCCTATGAAATGACATTAGCAGCTTATGGAATACTTTTTCAGGTGTTTGGGTCCATTGCTTAACGCACTTCAATCATCTGTCATACAATAAGGCCTCGTACTCTTTCGGATTCGCTACTTTATTTTGTTACTTGGATCGTTTCGTCGTTTTTAAGCAGATGCAGCGGGTGAATCCAGCTTGTAAATTCGCAATGTTTTGTAGTGTATACAATTTGTCCAACTTATCTGGATACATTTCCGCATTTGATCATAGGAGTTTGTAATAAAACCAAAATAGAACGGTCATTTTCATGTATATAGGGTGCCTTATAGCAACGGCGAGGGCCGGGAACAAAAACGTCCCTAGCTACCAAAATGAATGCGCGTTTATTTCCGTTAACTCTCTTAAAATGTCAAATACGGGTGAACTTGAGTGAGTCTTGGGGATTGCACCCAAGTTCAGACTCCGAAAAAAAATTGAATTTGTCCCTGTCTTTACGTCCCCCAAACAACTTCGCAAAAGGAAACGTATGGTGGTGTTCGTACAAGTTGTAAAGAAAAGCGCGCTGGCCGTGCAAAATTTGTTGTTTTTCATTTACTTATTGGGTTCATTGCCGTCACTGTCGCCTTCGTCGTTGTTCCAAAAAAGACTAACAGAAGAAATTTGTGACTGTAAAATTGTCGAAAAAATTAACGGGTTTCTGATTCCTTTATATTAAAATGACAGTGCATATAAAACAGTTAACAGGAAAGATGCATATAAGGGAATGGACTTCTAGGCGGAGTCTCGCGGCGCGTACAAAATGTTATCGTACCAATGTAACGTTACAGTTGAGACTAGAAATTTACTTTAGTCACAAAAAACGAATCAAACATATAGGAAATGTCACATGCATATCACCTTTGATTGTCAGTAGATGTTATGAAGTACACTATATTTGCTCCCCTTGCAAATATGGACAATTTTGATGTAAATGTGCAAATTTATGATACAGCCAAATACCTTGAAATTTATTGTTTTTGCTCTTAAGGCAAATAAGAGTAAACAACATGCAAAAGTGGTCTTTTGGTATCCTGGAAAAAAAAGGAGCAAACACCAATGCAAATTAGGGGTTTTGCAATATTTTTGCCTGCGTTTGAAGTACAGTGAAAACTGCCATTTTTGCCAAGGATTTAAATTTGAGTAAATTGGAAGAAATGTTCAAGATTTGCACATGGTGCAAAGATGTATCAAATTTGTATCAAATCGTTACATTTACTTGACTTTTCCCTATCAATACCTATCTAGCAAATACATCTATTTGCCCACACTTTAGCCGACAGCGCAAATGTAATGCAAATTTAGAGCTCTAAATTTACCACATATTTGCACTTTTCGCAAACATTAGTAAATCCGTTTTTTCGTCCAGTGTGCTTTTCTCCGCAGAATGATTGATCTGACTAAAGGTGTGCGTAAGCCCTATCATCACATTCGTCTCACGAGACAGTGTAAGGAAGACATTTTATGGCTCAAGTTTCTAAATTCGTTTAACGGGAAATCTTTTTTCTTATCTGCGAAGTGGCTCACATCTAGTAACATTAAACTTTATACAGACTCGGCGGGCTCTCTAGGCTACGCCGCAGTCCTAGGCAGACGTTGGTTTTACGGACATTGGCCGGATAGTTGGAAATCTCTGAATATAACCATACTAGAGCTTTTTCCTATTGTTTTGGCAACCGAGATTTGGGGCGACATCATGCGCAATCATTGCCTTGTTTTCTTTTCGGATAATCACGCTGTGGTCGATATCATCAATAAACAGACCTCCCGTGAACCAAAAATCATGGTCTTAGTTCGCAGACTCGTGCTCAATTGTCTCAAATATAACATTCTTTTCAAATCTAAACACATACCGGGCATTTTAAACCGAGAATGTGATTTGCTGTCTCGCTTACAGGTAGACAAATTCAAGCTTCTTGCGCCACACGCGGACGTTCAACCCACCCCGGTTCCGAGCAGCCTACTACCTCAGAATTGGAAGCTAACTTAAAACGCTTAATGCACTCTGCTATATCACCGGGGTCGCGCAAAACGTACGAACAAGCATGGCATCATTTCTTAGATTTTTCCACCAGACACTGTGGTACAGATTTCCCACAGCTTCCACTGAGTGTCAGTGATATAGTACTTTTTGTGGCCTATTTGTCGGCCAAGAAATTGGCACCTTCTACAATTTCGACTTACATTTCCGCATTGAGCTATGTCCATAAAATTGGATCTTTTTCTGATCCCACCAAAGCATTTGTTGTACACAAGATCATGACCGCTCATAACAGGCTCTGCTCGAAACCGGACATACGGTTGCCTATCACTCGTTCAATCTTACATAAATTGTAAGATTAATTTATGGCTTACGCCCGCCTATCAGATTTTTTTATTCCAAACAATGTTTCTCGTGGCATTTTATGGATTTTTTCGAGTGGGTGAACTAACAATCAAGACCCCTGAGCGGCGACATTCCGTTCTCCAGTTTCAGTCCCTGTCTTTTCTAAAATCACGCAATGAAGTACAAGCCGCTAAAATTGTCATCACGAATTATAAACATAACACATCCGGGCGTCCTTTTTCCATACTTATTCACCGCGAATCGACCGTACACTGCTGTCCTGTTGAGTTTTTACTACGCTGGTGCCGGATGCGAGGATCCAGTTCTGGTCCACTTTTTTGCCTAGCTGACGGCTCGGCCGTCCACACGGAGATCTTTACGCGGCAGCTCAAAGGAGCCCTTGCTTTTTGTGATTTAGACTGTTCCAGTTACAAATCGCACTCTTTTCGCATTGGTGCAGCCAGTCTGGCAGCGGAAAACGGCATGTCTGACGCACAGATTCGGGGTCTTGGTCGTTGGAAATCCGATGCATTCAAGTTGTACATACGATCGCCAACTGCGTGGGCAAATTAGGTTCGTTTTCGGTTATTGCAGTCACGGGCGGGTAACCCGTTTTTAACGACCACATAATCAGTTCTCGACAGGCATGGGCTGGGGAACTGCCTGGTGTTCACAAAGAAATTATATTTAAGGTCCGTATCATTCAACGTTATCGCTCTCGGCAGGCATGGGCTGGAGAGACGCTTTTATTTTTGTTCTTATTACACAGACCGGAAACACGTCAGAGATTGGCCTGGTGTTTCTGATGTATGGACTGGCATTATATTTTACTTCGTAATTTTGTTCTGTCTTAAGCCTTTTTTGTAGGTTATGTTTTTACGTTTGCCTCAATGCCTGTAAGAGTAATCGGCTCTCGGCAGGCAGGGGCTGGAGAGCCGATTACCATTGTTCTTATATCAGACCGGCATCAAATCGGAGGTTGGCCTGGTGTTTTTCTCATGTCTGATCCGCCATATGTTTTTGTGCTTGGTGTGCGTGCTCGGCCTTGGTGGGGTTTGCCACAGAGTGTGGCTGTTGGCGTAATTTGCCCCCACCTAATTTTTCATGAGTTGAAATGTCATAGTGATTTATAAGTTCGTTATAACAGTATGCTATTGTAATCACAACTTGTTAGTGATTTTTGTCAATTAAACGCCACTTAAGTGGCCATTGAAATCCAGCACGATATCTGTATTTACTGACAGTAAGCGAAGTCCGTCGCATGCACACAAAATCGCTACGACTTATTATTAACCTGTTGAAAGGGCGTCCCAATATAAAATACATTATAAGAGATTGTATGGGTAAGACAAGCGTCATACAAGGGCATAGGTTATATAATGATATCAAATTTTTTATTTATATGTAATAGTAGGGTACACAGTTAGGTTTATTGTTCAAATAAAATTTTCCTTACCACGATTGGATTTCCATAGCTATTACAATCTGTATCTACGTATGCGCCTTTTAAGCAAATGCATGCAGCCTTAAAATAGAAGTTATTGCATAAGATCTCAGCCTGCATAATCGTTGCAAATCTGAAAGTTTGCAGATCTTAACTCCTGCGACAGTGCATTATACAAGCAGAAAATGAGATTGATTGTGATTCTCTATGATATTGAATTTTGCCTTTGACGATATTTGATTAAGGTGGCTTATTCTATAGAAGACTGCTCAGACAGTACTAAAGTTCATCAAATCAGTACCCAAAATAACACAATAGCGATTAAATGCAGTTCTTACCATCTTGTAGCATTTAAAATGTTCTTTAAAACGCATTTTAACTCGTGTTTGTACTAATTGTAGAAGCTAAGATATGATACTTGCTGCTGTCTGCCAAGAAACTCAGCCTTACAGATTTTAGGCAAAATACATTATAAGAGATTGTATGGGTAAGGGAACCGTCATACAAGGGCGTAGGTTATATAATGATTTCAAATCTTTTATTTATATGTAATAGTAGGGAACACACCAAGGTTTGTTCTACAAGTAAATTTTTCTTACCACGATTGGATTTCCATAGGTATTACACTCTTTGTATCTACGCATGCGCATTTCAAGCAAAAGCAGGCAGCCTTAAAATAGAAGTTATTGCATAAGATCTCAGCCTGCATAATCGTTGCAAATCTGAAAGTTTGCAGATCTTAACTCCTGCGACAGTGCATTATACAAGCAGAAAATGAGATTGATTGTGATTCTCTATGATATTGAATTTTTCCTGTGACGATGTTTGATTAAGGTGGCTTATTCTATAAAAGACTGCTCAGACAGTACTTAAGTTCATCAAATCAGTACCCATAAGAGCCAATATTGATTAAATGTAGTTCTTACCATCTTGTAGCATTGAAAATGTTCTTTAAAACGCATTATAACTCGTGCTTGTACTCTATGATACAAAACTCGTGCTTGTCCTACACATGCGCCTTTCAAGCAAAAGCCTGCAGCCTTAAAATAGAAGTTGTTGCATAAGATCTCATCCACACACACAGACGTACGGCTTTCGGTAACTGGAATTTACACAATACGTTGTCGATCTCGTTCTCCTCGTCAATTGCCACTGCCAGCGCCTTTTGTACACGTTTAGCTTCGGCTTGGCTCTCTTCAGTAGGCTCGTTTAGGACCGCCGGTTCCACTCCTTTGTGGGCGCAAGCCATTTGGGACCATTCCACCACTGATCAGTGTCTTCAACACAGCCTCCTTGACTTCCGAGATCGGCCGGGATCTCTTTGCTGGGAACATAGCGCCAAGTGACTCCCTCATGACTGTTGATTTTGTGGACACGATTGGATGCGAACTGCTTATACTCTCCTCACGCCCTGATCCAGTACAAGGCTACTGAGCTGTCCAGCCAACAGTGCATGCGTTTTATAGTTAGCCCTTAAAGAGCCTCTCTCACATTGGTTGCTAGGTTTACAGCTATCTGACCGTCGACGAGCTCTAGCCGCGGAATGGTTAGCCCATGTTTGGAGAATGTTGACCTTGCAGCCACTAGGCCTTGATTGGTCCCGGATGCTTGTTTAACGACAGCATAGACACAGGCCACAATTCCATTCTTGCTCGCATCTCCAAACGAACGAAGCTCGACCTGTTCGATCTCCTCTCGATAAACGGGCTAGTGATCTCGGAACATCAAAACTTTGTGGCAAACTGCTTTCCCACTTGGTCTAGACTCTCTCAAGGTCACGGGATAGTTTTGAGTCCCCAACGCTCTTTTTATCGCAAACAGCACGATAAATTACCTTTGCACAAAGTGTCTCCGGTGAGATGAGCCCCAGGGGATCGTAAATCTTAGTCATACATACATACATATATAAACGTTATTTAAGCTCGAATTTCAGAGTAGCTTGACAAGCTAACATTTCCGAGAACAAAATATTTGATAACGAAAAATTAAAATAGAAACTACTATTTACATATTTACATTTGACTTATGTTAGCTAATTATAAAATTGTCATTTACAAGTTTTATGAATTGGTTTTGCTGATGTGCTTTTTGAAATCGTAGAAGTTACATAACCTTATAAAATTGGGTAGAGAATTCCATTGCCAGGTAAGTAAAGGAGTGGAGACCAAAAGTTGTAGTTTAAGGTTTGGGCATTTCCAGTATATAGTTTCCACGCATGTTGTATGAAGTAGAACGAAACGAGAACATGTTTCTCATATAGGCCGGATAGCTAGTGAAAAATGGAATTTACAGATGCGTTGATCATGAAGTTGGAGACAGTTTACCCTGTCTAGCAGCACATTATAAGGCGATTCAAAATCGCTTAGAATGAATCTCAGAATCCTTTTGGTAAGAGCTTATATTTTGTCCCTGTTGTTTGCACTGCAAAAGTGCCAAACTGTTAAGCAATAATCAAAATGAGGGACTACGTAGGCCTTATACAATTTCACTAAAATGTCTTAGGAAATAAGGTTTCTGAACCTAAGCATTACATTAAACTGGTTGTTGACTATTTTACAAATAAGAGATATGTAATTGTGAAAATTTAAATTGTTATCAATGTTCATTCCCAAAATGTCAATTGAGTCCTTTGTAGGAAAACGAAAAGGTGTGTTCCGATTTTCCCAGGATCAAAGCCTGATGTTTGCTTTTATTGGCCAACATTCGAATTCCATTTTTCCGGTACCACCGGTTTGCTGCCTCGACAGCGTTACGCATGCGCCCATCTAGCGCAACAGGATTACTGTCCGATGAATATATTTAGTGATAATCTGCATAAGCATTTAACTTAACATCCCTGTAAAACAAGAAAATGTCATTTATGAAAATATTGAAAAACATGGGACCGAGGACGCTTCCCTGAGGCACGCCTCTTCTTGCATGTAGCCACTCTGAAAAAGTATCCCCTATCTTGACCCTCTCATTTCTTGAGGAAAGGTAGTCCTTAATCAGGGCACAATTTGCCTGATGCATTCCATAGGCTTTGAGCTTCGCAAGAAGAAGAGAGTGTTGGATTACATCAAACGCCTTTGACAAGTCCAAAGAGACAACTGCCACAGTGTCCCCTTGATCTTTCATCCTTCTCCATTCCTCCGTCATGCGTAGCAGGGAAGTTTCACAGCTGTGAAATTTCCTATAAGAGCTGATATAGTGTGATAGAATCAAGCCTTAGAAATCACCAAGTTGCGCTGCCAGGAGTCTTTCAAATATATTATTTAGCCCAGGAAGTACAGTAACCGGCCTGTAATTTGCTTTATTTATTTCATCGTCCTTTTTTCGCACTTGTCAAAACAAAAACGAAAACTAAAGCTGGAATAAACATGACATGCCTGTAGTTGTTGGTTTTTATTTTTCAGTGAACAGTCCACATTAAAGCAAGTTAATATGCTTCCATTTGGCCAAAATTGCTTTTCAAATTCTAATCATTTCAAAAGCCTAGCCAGCGAGAAAGCACATATAATATCGCAAAGATTTCGATATAGCGCTTAATAGGACGGATCTATCAATGAAATGTTTAGGATTTGACGTAAAGGCTGGATCGCTTGTTTTCAACTGCGGGAGTTACTGCGCTGCCTTCGGAGGATGACATGCCAACGAAAAAAAGGTTGCCATTCTTAATTTTTTCGTCAGATCAAAATCAATAACATTGCTTTACACTAACAAATTAAAACTAGCCACGTTATTCAAATGATAAGGAGAAAAACCCTCACCTGAATCCACGTACTCGCTACAACGCGAAGATGATGGTTTTGTCGTCTTAGACAACACGCTACGGTTACGAGGAGCGTGTCTGTTTCAAGTAGGGTAGCGTTTCTCTGGATTGCCATGAATAGGTGATTGCACGGGGACAGCCGGCTGCGGTCGAGCTTCTTCCAGCTGCATTTCTGGCTGTTCAGCTGCTGGCGATGCTGGAATTGGGTATGCTGGGACCTCTTGATCCATATTAAAAGCCTGGGGAACGGAAGGCCGCTGAATAAGGTGGTCTTGGTGTCGTCGCAAGAGTTGTCCCCGTTCTAGCTGAACTGCGAAATTTCGCGTAGCCACTTTGGTCCTCTTCTGAAGTTGCTTGCGTACATTGCTTGTCCGTCCTTCATAGGACGTTCCTTAGCGTGCCAGTCATATGCCTGTTTCTGAGAAGCCTGACTTTGTTGCACTTTCTTTCCAATTTCCGTGTTTTCGGTTTCCTTCCTAGCAGTAATTCTGCTGGGGACACTCCTGTTGAAGTCTGAGGGGTGATTCTGTAAAGAGCTAGAAATTACGAAACTCGTTTCTCCACACTTCCTCCACTCATCTTCTTCATCCCTTCCTTGAATGCTTGTACCGCTCTTCTCTGCCAGTCCGTTAGACGCCGAATGATAAGGTAGTCTTCTGATGTGACGGATACCGTTCTACTTGAGGAAATTTTCAATTTCTTTACCCACGAAGTTGCTGCTATTTACTATGACAACAATTTCCGGCAGACCGTGTGTCGCGAAAAGTATTCTCAATTTCTCATTGGTAGCACTTGAAGTCGAAGTATTCATTGGAAACGCCTCCATCCACTTGGAGTGGGCGTCTACCACAATGAAAAACATTTTTCCACGGAATGGAGCCGCATAGTCAAGGTGGAGTCTAACCCAAAGGTACTGAGTCCATTCCGAGGGATGTAAAGGATCTTCTGGTGGTCACTTCCTGGCAAGGTCTACACCGAGGAAACTTCTGCTCTAAGGCTGCGTCCATCCTTGGCAACCACACGTGGCTTCTCGCCAACGCTTTCATACGTCAAATACCGGGATGCGTCTCATGTAACTCTTCCATCTTTCTTGCTCTTTTTGTTTAGGGGAGCGACTTCTCGGGTGCCCCACAGCAAACATCCATATTGAACACTTAATTCATCTTTCCATATGAAGTAGGGCTTCAATGCTTCACCTGAGTTGTGATAAGGCCAACCTTGCTGAACGAACTCGATCACATGTGACAGGATTGGATCACATCTGGTTCCAGTTCTGACCTCATTCACATTCACTGGTGTTGAATCGCGAAGTTCCATTGCGCACAGTTTCTGCAGGCAAAGGAGTGGTTAGAGGGCTAACTGGTAATGGTAGTCAGCTGAGGGCGTCAGCATTAGCATGTTCCGGCCCTGTACCAAATAGAGTAGCTGCAGGTAGCTGGAGTCAAGGCCCAACGCTGAATTCTAGCTGCTGCCATATGTACAGAAACTATTTGAATCTTGAGTCTTGCAAGGTAAAACCGCTGACTTGTCCTGAGTCTTCACTCAGCTGTATTAAGTTTTTTCTTGAATTTTGAGTTTTAGGCCCTGTTTATACGTCGCATGTAAGGACACGTATTTAATTGATGAGATTTTTTCGTCTGGGAGACGAAATTAATGTATGTTTATTTTAGACGTCGAATATAATTTCGATGTCTTTATGTACCCGCATTGACTTTTATCAGCGGAGAGCTTCTAAAAACAACATGGCGGCGTTCAGAGCGGCACTGATGCTAGCTCTGGCGAGGCGAAGACGTAGGAATTTGTCTTTACAGGTTGCAACGCTTGAAGCAGTAAGACGAAAATTCAGGCTTCGACTGCTAGCTTTATTATGTTTATTACTGCAGCAAGTGGGAGAAGAGGATGAACGTTTTCGTAGTGTCCGAAGGTGTGAGAGAAACGCTGGGTGGTGGGAAATGGTGTGGTCAACTTATGATAATTCAAGATTCAAGAAAACCTTCCGTGTGACACGCCAAACATTTTGCTATATACTTGAGAATATCAGACAGGATATCACAAAGGATCAGCTGACTGAAATGCCAATTTCTCCAGAGAGCAGATTAGCAATATGTCTATCGGCTTGGGAGGGGTGATTACCTGTACACAAGAGCAGAATTGTTTGGCGTTGGGTTAGCAACTATCCATGTCATTGTTAAGGAAGTCTGCGAGGCAATCGTTCAAGGCTTATGGAGGAAGTCAGTGACAAATCATTTCCCAACTTCTGAGCAGGATTTTACAGAGGCCATGGTGGACATGAACCAGTTTTGGCAATTCCCTTGGTGTTGGGGAGCAATTGATGGTTGCCACATCCCAATTCAGTGCCCACCTGGTGGAGAGGAAACTTGTAAAGAGTACCATAACTTTAAAAACTTTTTCTCTATTGTTATGATGGCCATTGTTGACGCTGCAGCAAGATTTATGTGGGTCAGCGTAGGTTTTCCAGGTAACTCACATGATTCAATTATTTTTCAGTCTACACAGTTATGGAGTGATATCACAGAAAAGAAAGTGATCCCTGAAATATCACAAAACATTGAAGGAACAAACATTTATCCTATGATTCTGGGGGATTCAGCTTTCCCTTTTCGTATTTGGTTGATGAAACCTTACTCCAATGCTGTTTTGAGTGCTGAACAGCACTATTTCAACTACCGCCTCAGTAGGGCAAGGATGGTATCAGAAAGGGCTTTTGGCCAGCTGAAGAGTCGATGGAGAGGTCTCTACCGTAAATCATCTTGCCAACCTGATGCTGTTAAATGCATTGCATTAGCATGTGTTGTTCTTCACAACATTTGTATAGACATGGGTGATTCCCTACCATCACAGTTAGACTTAACAGAGGATCCAGCACAACTTGGGAGAAGAAGCAGGAAGGAGGTCAGAGAACTGCTGATGATGAGAAACAGCACTATGAAGAAGGATAAATCACATCATGCAGAAGAGATAAGAAAAGCACTTCTCAACAAACTTTGGAAAGAAAAAGAAGGGCAGTAATCTGTCAGCCCTAACTTTTCTGCTTTGACTAGATCTTCAAAAAGGAAGTGTTCATATTCAGAGCTAAAAAGTAACAGCATATAACTAATCAACTGTTCAACTTGGAAAGTGCCTTAATTACTTTTAAATTTTTGCTATTTGTCATGTAGAGATTTTCTATTGGCAAAGGAGTTTGCCTGATATAGTTATTAAATGAAGGGAGCAATCTTTAATAAGGGAGTGGGGCTCCAACTAAAACATATGCAACACATTGTGATAGTTAATGTGCAGTTACACTTGTTGAACCACTGAATTAAGCCATTTGAGTATAGGGCATAATACTATTTTTTTTTAACTTTGCATAAGCTATGTTTTTAGTATTTCTTGCATAGGTTTACAGCAGTGATTATATTGGCGTGAACACCTAAAATATGTCTGGAATGTTTATTGTGTTGCAACCAATCACAGTGAGATCTTCACACCGCAGAAAGCACAAGCAACGAACGGTTTCCAAATTATTTTCGTTTTGTTTAAGGATACAAACTGCCTTATTAGGAATTTAAAACACGGCTGTTGCCCAAGATAAGTGCCGAGGACCGCATCTAGCACATCGTTCGCGTTTTAAAAGCCAACGCAACGCGACGGCGACCTGCTTTCCATGTAACGACATATCACATGAAGACAATAAAAAAATGAACAATCGTGTTTTCGTTTCCGATAGTATAATCCTTGCTAATATTTTTTGTAGAACAAGGGGATTCGATTTGTGTGGACTAACGATTGAACCTTCGAACTACTGTGCTGGCAGAAGTCCGTTGATCGCAAGGTCGCAAACTGGAAAGACCGCCGACCGACCAAAGAATGATTGGCAGATCGCGCAAAGTAAACAGTCCAATTTTCGGTATTCCTCCCAAAATTAATTTTGCTTTTTCTCTGAAAGCATTTACGCATTTAATATCTGGGGCATTACGTGCTATGGGAAGCTAGTAGTTATGAGGGGATTTAGTCACGAAGATTTCAAGTCCAAATTAGCACATTTTGCGCGCAAAAGAAAAAAAAACATAAATAAATCACCAAAACAGTAAATCTCCCTCACGTAACAAGAAAGTGTTAACGCTTACTGCATTAGCTGCGAAGCGATGGAAATAAAAAAACTCTAGCGGCTTACCTTGCAACAATTGTAACTTGCGATCAGGCGTAACTACCGATTTCGACCGTTACAAAAAGTTGGAAAACTCGCGCGCCAAACCGTCGCGTGCGTAGGCCCGGCACATCGGCTTTGTAATTTACTTCAAAATCGCTCAAACCTGTATTCTTCGTTATTATAGCAAATAGTGTAAACAAATAGGAAGAAAAAGCAATTGTTTACTTGTAAAAAGACTGAATGTTAAAACAAAATGAAAATAATTTCCGTGACAGATAGGAAACGGTTCGTTGCCTGTGGTTTCTTTGGTGTGATGATGTCGTCTGTGATTGGTTACATCACAATAAACATTCCAGACATATTTTAGGTGTTCACGCCAATATGATCACCGCTGTAAAGTCCCTTGAGAAATTGAAAATAATGCTTATGCAAAATTTTGGAAGGACAAAAGAACTATTATTGTACTTTTGAAAGTTGAGTTTTCAATTTAGGGTGAAATAATATACAAACATTTTAAGCATATAGCCCTTAAGTATATTATTAACAGCCTCTATGAGGAATTGTTCCACAAGACCTCTGAATTTGGGTGATTTTACTTTGATTCTAAATGTTGTGTGGTTTCTCAAGGAAAAAAAAAGTCCCAAAGCAATTATAATAAAAACATGACAGTTGGTATGGTGTGCCTATTGTTTGACAAGACCTTAGGAAACAAATGTGGCCATGTTGGCCAAGCTTTATTGTGGCTTAATAACTATGTTGAGTTCTTTAAAATATCAACTTTGCAACAGATGTTTGTTTATTAAACAAACTAGACATATTAACAAAGACCTCCAATGTTGTTCAAGGAGTATGTACTCTTTTCAACACCACTGTTTTGATGAAAAGCTTACTATCAAGATATGCCTAAACCAAGTAGAAAATGGAACAAAAATGGGTCTTGCATTTTTTGTTTACCAGATTCCTAAACATGCAAATGTCAGAAAACCAGAGTCAACAAAAGTATTGGGTGAAACCATCAGCAGTCTCAGGGGGGTACATAATTCCCATCTGCGTTTGGTGTCCAGGCACACCATTGTTGGAAAACAAAGATGTGCAGCTATATGCACCATGATGTTGATACTGTTGGAAGGGTTTCTGACCTGAACTCAACAGTATGTCCAAATACCTTTTCTCTTCTTCTCTTGGCAGTTTCATCTCCTCGTGAATGCCTTCCAAGAGCTGTTTTGTTGGGTCATTCTCAATTGCAGATCTTATTAAATCCACAGCTGATGCAATTTGGTCTGATTTATTTTTTCTACCCTTCCTCTTAACTGGTACAAACATGCTCTTGTCAGTGGGCTCCTTTGTACCACCATCCACAGAGCTGCAATCACTCCTCTCGTGCTCAATGCTCTCATTGGCTGAAGCTTCACGAGCTTGCTCAGGTTGACATGAATCACGTGACTTTACTATAAGATAGAGTAGGTCGAGCCACTTTCCATAACCTTTCTCGTCAGTCAGCCTCTTCACTCCACTTGATGTCTTTACAGTAAGACAGATCCTCTTACATGTGGCTACACACCATTTAAACTTGGTTCTCATCTGCTCTACTGTGAATGGAAATGAATCTTCATATTGTTCGTTCAGTTTGTTTAACACAAATTGATAGGCTTCAGTGTTGTAGGCTTTCTTGGTTTTCGTAAAAACGAGCTTCCGAAGAATGTTCTCGTCATTGACAATTATGTTGAGCATGTCAGTCACCTGGGTCTCCAACCACGTTGCTTTTCTGCCACGCTTCTTCAATTTAACTGCAGTTTCCTCGGGGTTCTCGCTATCACCATCTTCAAGCTGCTTTCTGCGTTTTTGTGGGGGGGACTAGTGGCTCCTTTTCCTCGCTGGCGCTGCTTAAATCTGAATCCTGATCATCCTGTTTCGATACCCAAAATGTTTCATCTACTAAATTTGCAGAGAGTGTTCCTTCTGGGTTACGAGGAGTGGATGTTCGCGTACAAATTCTTGCACAAGGCAGACTGTACCCAACTCGCTTTCCCGGCTCCCATCCCTCTGCCTCTTCATCCAGTTCAGCCACAGAACATTCGAAACGAACACATACAGGTCTGTCGCATGAAATACAGCCGTATTTCGTTTTAGCTTCACACGACCAACAAGTCTGACTCAACGGTTTTCGGAAAAGGGCTCCAGCAGTCGCCATGTTTTCGATTTTCGCGGGAATTCTTCATTCCGTACGCATGCTATATACGTGAAAACTGTCAATGTGGGCTCAAAATTAGCCGGTGGAATAATTTATGTCGCCGAGAAATAATATATGCATTTACTTTGCTGCGACTGAAAAGCGACTTATAAAAGTGACACGCATTTCAGACGTTTTATCCGTCTGGGGCACACGGATAAGACGTCTGGTCGAATATAATTTAACAGGAGCAATTCAGTTCGTTTTATACGTCGCTTTAGAGTCGAAGAAAATTGCCAAAATAAAATTCGTGTGAATTAAATTCGTCTCTAATGCGACGTATAAACAGGGCCTTAGTATTCATTTTTCGTTAAATTAAGGAGACCATGGCCATGGGTTCCTAAAAAAAGTTAATTTGTATAATAATAATAATAATAATAATAATCAACTTTATTTAACGAGGGTAACACTGGACAGTGCTTCAACTGAATAACTGGTGGCCCTCAATCTAAATTGTAAAACAAGAAATTAAGTAACAAAATACATATCGTTAAAGAAAAAGAACTATATATATATATATATATATATGAATAAGATTAAAAGAGTAAAAACTATATTACAATTAAAATATCCTTACAAAGAACATCTACAAACTATAATTGCAATAAGACCACAGCTAAGATGGATCAGGTGAGAGGAAGGTTGTGAAATACCAGATTAGCATAAAACTAAGAAATAAAATTAAGTTACACTTAAGCTAAAATGATCAACGTCATTGTATCTCGTTAACAGATGACTATAAATAGCCTTTTTAAATGAGGTTACACATGTTCCTTTCTTAAAGTTAATGGGCAGGGAGTTCCAGAACCTGGTCGCGGACACGCTAAAAGTTCTCCCTCCCTCAGATTCACGATTATATCTGGGGCAGACGAGGTTTAAGGCACTGTACCGCCCACTGCGTGTGTGTAAATCTGCATTGCATTTAAGAAGGTCATACATGTAGCTGGGGCAGTTTCCTTGAAGGCGCTTAAAGGGACACTGTCACGGTTTGCGCATACTCGCGCGGGCGATCGAAACTTGAAAAAGACAGCCTGACTTTTTCAAGTTCTGCATTCACAAATTCAAAATGGCGTCGACAAGTGGAGGGTCTGGATGGGTGCCGGATGCATGGTGGTAAACGTAACTCGGGACGAAAACGAAAGATTCAAGACAGAGGTGAATATAACAAAGCGTGTTTGAGGAACCGCAAGTGTGTTTTTTGAAGGAAGGATATTCAAGTCGTGGCTACAAGCAAAATAGGCTACGAGACTTCCAGTAATAGCGACTTCGCGGCGCATTTGTTGTCTCTCGAATATCGTCGAAGGTAAGACTTGTGTTCATAACCGTTTGTTTTATGGGCTAGACTTCAGAATACCCGTCCACTTATTTACATACTGATGAATAACAAAAGAGTCCATTGTGATATACCTCGTTCTTCAAAAGCCCCCGACACATGTAAATGAAGTGGACGGGTATTCTGAAGTTGCTCCGTTTTATGTTCGGGAGCAACTTCAGAATACCCGTCCACTTCATTTACATGTGTCGGGGGCTTTTGAAGAACGAGGTATATCACAATGGACTCTTTTGTTATTCATCAGTATGTAAATAAGTGGACGGGTATTCTGAAGTCTAGCCGATATTTCATGTTAGGCTAGAATAAGTGAATGAGAATAACATAACTTGTAAAAATGGGTGAAATTCAGTTTTAGTGAAATATCCACATGATAATTATTATTTTTGGTCAGCCTTTATTATGTATGGTTATTATGACAGTGCTTCCACCCTTACGCTGTATTTGTGTTTCCATTTTTTCTTAGTGTGGATTACAATCAA